>JANAVB010014600.1:5637251-5707251 GCA_029216955.1 Iris pallida
TGATGTAAGATCACCCCCCATAAGATAATGGAAAGGCAGCTCGGCCCGGGGAAAGTTGTCATTATTACCTTTCTCGTGGATCACATCATCAGCAAAAGACCTCAAACCGCGCAGCAGGTTGCACACCATCGCGGGGAGGAGAGCCAGAGGTCGTCCAAAGGCCAGCTTCACTGCAGGCAAAATAAGATTCCGATGTACCCTCTCAACAGCACCGGATCCCCCTGCAAATATGCAATCCCGGAGCCATATCATCAAGTAGACCGTCAACACTGCCTTAGATGACATCCGGTGCCCGCAGTGCCAAAACAGCTGTACGTGTTCTTGCCGCTCTCATTTGAATGTGGGGTCCTCTCGTCCAGCCGGGTTATTTCAGAACTCACTTCGCGGGTGTCAAGCCCTGCGGAGTCGCAAACCGGATCCTCGAAGGATCCGCCAAATCCTGTCTAAAAACATAGTCCCTCCAAGCAGTCACGTGAGGTTGGGTCTTACCCTTGTCCCTCCGGTACATCAGATAATGATGGCTCGTCACCTCCTTGAAAACGGCCATCATCTCCGGGTCCTTATCTTCCAAGACCTGGATCTCTTCATTCGATGGAAAATATTCCTCGTACGGTTTCGAGCCCCAAGGAAGCTTGGACACTTCGTACATCTCATGAAGGGCCAATCCCAACTCCCCCACTGGAGTAAAGAAGCTGCCAGTATGGGCATTGAAAAGCTCTAACAGCGCAAGGAACATCGGCTTATTGAGGTCCACGCCTGCCTGCGTGGCCCGAATGGCGGCAGTCAGCCCTATCTCTTTAAGCTCAACTTTAAACCTGGAAAGCACCCAGGAGGTCAACTCGTCCCACTTTGGGATGTAGTGACACCAACCTTTGACTCTAAAACCAGCTGTCGGATACGTGATCTTCGACGTCAGCATCCGATTTGCAAAAGTCGGGGCACTGAAGGGAAACGTGTCATTTGGGACTTCACTATAGATGCTCCCGGGACGCAAAGCTCGGTAACTGAACGAAGAACCAGTTCGTGAAGCGGTCAAGGTGTCTCGCTGGTTCGAGGTGGTGTCAATCGAAAGGGAGCCCCCCAAGGCACCTCCTTGAGAAGGAGTAAGTTCCCAACCCATCCTTCTCTTCGAAGCTAGACGATAAAAGGCTGTCAATGGCAACTGGCGGTCAACCTGCCGCATGTATAACATCATGCCCTTAGCAGCGAAGAACCAGTCTTCTCTGATCTTCAATATCTTCGCCTCGGAAGAGACTAATCGATCCCCAAACAGAAACGCAGGCTTTAAGAAGGTCACACCTTCAGAATCAGCAGACTTCAGTTTACCGCTCTCCATCATACTCTGGAGGAAAAGCGGCAACTGGACCTGGATTTGTAGCATCCTCTCACGAGGTTGGTCCTGAAGGATAGCATCCTTTGCAGGGTTGATCACCGCCTCATCAAAATCAACTCCCATCTGGCAAAGAGAAGCGTCCAGAAGGACCTCATTCAATAAAGGGATCGTCATCGACACTGGCACAACAAAAGTGGAAGTCAGGCAAAAAGACAAAATATGTCAAGCAGACTGGCGCATTGCCAGGGTATGAACCCATACGCATCTGCTTCGGCGCATCATCAGGGCATAGGCCCATGCGCGTCAGCATGTCTCGACGCATCATCAGGGCGTAAGCCCATGCGCGTTGGCATTGGAGCGTTGGCGCATTATCAGAGCGTGAGCCCATGCGCGTCAGCAAAGGCTTCGGCACATCTTCAGGGAATAAAACCCATGCGCGTCAGCCATTAAAACCTCGGTGCATGATAAAGGTATAAACATATGCACGTCGGCAGGACAGAACCTCGGCGTATCATCAAAGACCAAAGTCTATACGCGTCGGCAGTTAGGGCACAGGGCCCAAAGCAGAGACGAAACCCACCTGTCACCTCAGGACGAACGTCGGCAAGAGGCGCAAGAGTGATAGGTACATCCTCATCCGCGGACTCCTTCGCTTTCTCCTTCCCCTTGCCGGCAGCGCCGCGAGGAGTCTTGGGAGCCATTCTCTCGAAGAAGGAGAAGTTAGGGTTTTGAAGAAGAAACACTAAAGAACCAGAGACACAGAGAAGAAGAACTCTTTCTCTCTCCGACTCTTACCTATTTATAGGGCATGGTCGCACGCGTGAACAGTTGACGTGTGATCTCAGCCGTCGCCTCGGGTTCTGTGCAAGGATAGCAGCAAATAAAACCAAAAGATCATCATTAATCTTTTCGGTTACCGAGGTACCATCATCATTAACTGAGAAGAGCATGCGCCCGAACAAGCATGCGCCCAGAAATCATGCGCCCTGACCTCCATGCTTCTTATTTCAAAGTATTCTAAAACTTATTCAAAAGTTTTGAAAACTTTGAAGGGGGTCTTGTAGAAGCATGGAATTTCACAACCAGAAAGCCCATGCGCCAGACACTACATGCGCCAGAACTCAGACAAAGAACTTCACAGCAAAGTCAATAACTATAGACATTTGAAGAAGGACTTTTTATTTATATATAAAAGTCTATTATATGTCTAGAAAAGGCTGTACAAAGGAGAATTTCTACAAAGGAAAGAGCCTAAGTCTACAACCAGCGGCCATCATGCGCCTTCAGATAAGGGCAGCGGCCACCATGCATCTCCAGATAGGCGCAGCATCACTATGCGCCACCAGTAAGGCGCAGCAGATATCATGCGCCTCCATCCAGGCGCATCCCATCATCTCTCCAGCAGCTCAGTTATGTGCATCCCTTCAGCCAAATTCTTCCAGCCAGGCTCACCTGGCCGAGCAGAGCCCAGTTATGTGCCGCTCTTCCAACCAGGCTCGCCCGATAAATGCTTCGACATAAAGCATTTAACCCTCTGGCTGGAACCAAGGAAGAGAAGAGCACCGCAAATGCTGTGGCCAGGGGAGGCTTCGAAAGAGCCTCCAAAGCCGAAGGAAGACCGTGATCGAAACCACGGCTAAAGGAGCAGCTTTCGACACGATCAAAGTGGGGAAACCCCACTTTGCAGGAAGAAAGAGCCTTGCACCGCCATTTCGATCTACGGCTCTTCCAGAATAACGGAGACGAGGCTCGAGCATCCCTATCTTTGGATGCAACAGGCACCTTCCGCCTGCCTCAGAAGCCCTCGACTCCGTCTTTTGGATGTAACAGTCACCTTCAAGTGCATCAAAGACAATACAGCGTCTCATCTTCACCCTCGGGAGCACTTCGTCAGCAGAATGCACCCGTATGTTCAAGTTCATATTGGAAGTACGTGAGGGAATGAGAAGCAAATCTTCTCTCCATGCCACTATTTATAGGCCGGGCAGATCAAACCCACGCGCCAAGTGGATGGCCCTCCGAATTCCGTGCAATGAATTTACATTAAATGGATGAACCGGACGCCTCGAATTCAGCCAAACGGCTATTTATAGCACTCGAAGAGCGAGACAGCCGCATCATTAAAAGACATGTCCGATGCGCCAGCCAGACAGCGCATCACACAGACGCGCCCTTCGGCATTAGGCGCATCACACAGACGCGCCCTACAGTACTCGGCATATTATAGAGGGTGCGCCCCCACACATCTCCATACCGAGTGGAACGCCAACCGACGCGCCCACTCAGCTGTCCATCGAACGTCACCAACATTAAATGCTGAACTGACAGAGTTGGCAGCACGCCTCCCAAAGTCTGAACAGTTGACAGCTTTATTCAGAAAACAAAGCGTCGGCAACGTCAGCATCATCATGACTTCCGACGGCTACTGCCACGTGGCCACCCGCATGCGCCTCTACGGCCATGCGTCCAAACCAGCATGCGTCTCAAAAGCCATGCGCCTCAGACCCTTCACTGATATACAGAGAAGAGTCTCCAGTTGAAGTTTTGCATGCGCCTCAAAAGCCATGCGCCTCAGACTGCTCTCTGATCCCGAAAGACAGAAGGAAAGTCGCCTGCATGCGCCTCAAAAGCCATGCGCCCCAAATGGTTTGTAACTCCTAAAGGTTATGAGCCGCAGCCTCCTCCTGCGCCCAATCCAAGGCGCAGCCCACCAGATCACTCCTCTCCACCAAATTCGAGATCTTCGAACCATGAGTCGACGACACGTGTCTTTTGACTCAACTCATCCAAGATTTCAGCAACGGAAAGATCTTCTCCCTGCTACGTGCCGGCTCACAACAGCAGTATGAAGAGTTCTCCCCCTCGATCAGGGCGCAGCATCCATGCGCCTCCATCAGCAACCTCCACGTGGCGTTCCCACACCGGCGCATCCTACATGCGCGCATGAGCAGCCAGCCTGCAAAACTATAAATAGAAGGATCATCTCCTTCACACACGGACAGAGACTCAGAACATAAGACTCACAGAGAATCCACAACAGAGAATCACCGGAGAGGCAGTTCTAGACACTCAACGTCTTCCTCCTCTCAGCAAGCTCCAGCACCCAGAGTAATCAACACCTTCAGAGAACCGATAACCGCCGTCAGCCGGTCAACGGAGTCAACGCATTACCACTCGCTCCATTGGCACTAAGGACCCAGCTTAAACAAAAGTGTACTCCTAGGACTACATCTAAGTCCTATATTGTATCACTGTTCTGTTTGTATTAAGATTTCAATCAAAACAATTTTAATGGCAAACAGTAACGTTTGGACTGTCCAGATACATTGTATCACATGTTTTTCATGTATTTTATTCTGTAATGTTAAGCATTTAATTGGGTGATTTAATTCACCATTATTCCTATACGTAGGAATTCAGCTATATAAATCAGATCATATCTCTTCTTCCATACATTGAAAAATTTCGTACAAAACCTCTCTAAAATTCTCATCTCTCCTCCGAAATGTTGCTTTTCTTCTTTCTTGTTGCTCTGGGCGGAGCTAAGTCGTGGGTCACTCTCCCTAAGTCGTGTGCGGTAAGGAGATTCCGGTGGAGCGGAGACTTTACCACTAGGAGCGTTCGAAAACAGTCTGTACATAGACCCAGACTAACTCTTAGGGCTGTGCTACGTGCGCGACTTCCCCGGAGGCCGGTAACATTTACATATTTTATTTTGTTTGCAGATTTTTTAAGCGAAGAATATTGAAGAAATTCCAACAATATATACTTACTAGTCGATATAATGTCAAGTAACTCATTGTCAGTAATTAACCTTGCAAGTTTATTGTACATATATAATCTTTTAAAAGCAATGACAAGGTGGAGAAAAATTATCAATTGCTATAATTAGGTCAAATTTTTAGAGGAACTCATGAGTTCTTAATTTTTAAATTTCGGCCCTGAAAAGTTATCAATTGAGTCGTCCTATACCCAGCGCGCCCCAGCCTATCTCACACTCAACAGTTCAAATTTCTAGTTCCGTCCTTCATAATACATCATATCATATAGAGCCATATTTACATTCCAGTAAAACTGACAGCAAGACTGGAATCCAATTGGACTTGCAAAGACTATAACTACCAGCTACACCTTCCTCAAGCTGAAGCATATAATGGATTAGAAGAAATGAATTCCCAAATCCTTGAGTTGTGTAAAGCATCCATACAACTTGAGCATCAAGACCATGTTTGATTCACTCTAATATAATCATAATCGCAATATAATCAAATAAATAAAAAAATTTATTTGATTATATTACAATTATGATTACATTATAGTATATCAAACGAGGCCCAAGTCTTAGGGGTGCAACTCGGGCGGGTTGGGTCGGGCTTGAGGTCAACCCGGATCAAATCCGATGAATCATAAGCCTAATCTGAGCCCAAGCCCGTCCAGACCTCGGGTTCAACATATGAAGCACAAGATCAAGTCCGGAGGATCGGGTTCGACTCGGGTTGAACTCGGGTTGGGTCGGGTCCACCGAATTTTTCGGGCTCTAATATAATAATTGAAATAAATTTAAACAAAAGTAATATTAAACACAAAATCAAATAGCAATCAAGTCTTGATAATTACAAAATACAAACTGAAATAAGATTTATGATAAGAAGTTAAAAATTTTGGGTGTATAAATTTAGGACTTAAACCTTATATATATATATATATATATATATATATATATATATATATATATATATATATATATATATATATATATATATATATATATATATATATATATATATATATATATATATATATATATATGTCGGGTTTCGGTTTCTTCGGGTAACCCAAAACATGAATCCGAGACCAACCCAATTTTTGATCGGATTCAAATATTTGAATCCACATCCGAGCCCGAATCTGAGTATCTTCAATCCTAATCCAATCCATTAATGAGTTTACCCGATCAAACTCGAATTTAGTCCGTCCGAGTTGCACCCCTATCAAGTCTCTCTCGCTCCAAATTCTGCATGGTTACAACTAGCTATAGCTAGGGAGTCTTTTGTTTGTGGATAATGGATGCTTCAAACCAAGAGAATATTACTCGTTCACGAAAACGAAACAAGTAGTCCAGCATTTTGTCGTCTAGTGAACATCATCTAGAATTTTAGACGAGTAGAGATCAAATGATCAGAAAATTCTATAAAAAGCATCAAAGTTTGCATGATTGTAAAAATAGCATAGAAGTTTTAGAAATTGTGAGTTAAGCATCCATACGGACTTTAAAAGTCCGTATGCTTACGTCATCCCATGTCCCAACGTAATTAACGAATGGGGGAGAGATTAGCGAATGAGGCGGACTTTTAAAGTCCGCATGCTGACGTCGGATGACGCCAGCGTGCAGACTTTTAAAGTCCGCTTGGATGGTTGCTCGCTGGGATTACAACGGCTATATGCTCGCTGGGACAATGTCTCTTTTACAACGGCTATATGCAACGGCTATTATTTCCCAACGGCTATTTTTTATAAAATCCTATATAAACTCCTTCTATATCCATCCTTTCATTCATCTTCCAAATATCATCCTTCAAAATTTATTTTACAAGTTTTATCCCGCAGTCTACTCCAATATGAGCTACTTCTTCCAGCAGCCTACTTCCAGTTTTCTACAACAGCAGTCTTCTTCCAGTTTTCTACAACAGCAGCCTACTTCCAGTTTTCTACAACAGCAACCTACTTCCAATCTGAGCTACTTCTTCCAACTTGAATATTTCTAAAATTTATAGTCTACTTTTTATATCAAAAAAATTATGGATCAAACACTAACATTAATCTGCTATCATGGAGGTGCTCTAAACGGATTATCGTACGAAGGAGGCACAACTAATCTTATTTCTACTTATCAAAGTATTTCATTTGAAAATATAAGAAATATTATTATAGAACGTTATTCTATTAACTATTCTTTTGTAATACGTTTTTTTTTTACCGATACTTATTTAGTAATAGATAGTGAAGAATCTTGGAGATTTATTATTCAAAATAATTTAGATGCATCTTGTTTAAAAATATATATAACCGCAACATTGGCAAATATTAGCACACATATTACTCATACTATTGCACCTTTTTTAATAACCAAAATTTACTTTCTGGAGCTAGTACTTCGAACCAAATAAATGTTGATAATGAAAATAGTGATGATAGTGGAGACTTAGTAGAAGATTTAGACTATTATTTACAAGCAGACGATGATCCTTCACAAGGTAGTACTCCTGAATTATTTTTGCATAGAGAGTTTTCTTCCTCTTATGAATTTAGAAATTTTGTTCGAGATCTTGCAATTCGTCATAATTTTAGTGTTAAAAGTAACCATAACAATTCCAAAAGAATAGTATACAAATACAAATCTCCAGATTGTTCTTGGAGAATATATGCTAAAGCTGTTGATGAAAGTGACACTTTTTTAATTGAGACATTTGTATCACAACATTCTTGCACAGGTATGTTATCGCAAGGACAACATCAACAAGCTACTGCTGCATGGATTTGTGATAAAATAATAGGTAAAATTAGAGATAATATTCTTATAGCGCTTCTAATATTGTAAAGGATATTCTTAGACAATTTCGAGTAAGCGTTACGTATTCAAAAGCTTGGAGAGCAAAAGAACTTGCATTATTCAAAATTAACGGTAGTTATATTGATGCATACGGTAGTCTTGAAAAATACGCTTTTACAATTATGGAAACAAATCCTGGAACGAAGTGTTTTTTAAAAACCGTAGGAAATAATATTTTTCAAAGAATATTTGTTTATTGGAAAGCATGCATAGATGGTTTTTTGCAAGGTTGCTTACCCGTTATTAGTGTTGATGCAACTTTTCTTACATCTAAATTTCAAGGTAATTTATTTGTCGCATGTGCTCATGATCCTAACTATCAATTATATCCAATTGCTTATTGTGTTGCTGAAAATGAGAATACTGAATCATGGACATGGTTTTTACAATGTTTAAAATCTTTATTTGAAACTTGTTTTGATCGGTGGGATGGTATCTCCTTTATATCTGATAAGCAAAAAGGTTTAATTCGTGGAATACATGATATATTTCCTAGCTCTCCACATTTTTTTTGCATTCAACATTTTAAACAAAATATGAGATGTCAATGTAGTAGTACACGACAATATCAAGTATGGTTAGATAAACTTGCCCGATCTTATAATGATGTTGATGCGACAGAATGGTTTGAAAAGATTAAATCTGCTAATATTGATGTTTTTAATTGGATTATTGGGACAAACGATGAAAATCGTAACTTTTCACATTGGATTACTGCTTATGCACCATGTCCTAGACTAGATATTAACACATCTAACATTGCAGAGAGTTTTAATAATTGGATTAAGAATTTGCGTGATAAACCAATCACCACATTGCTTGATGGCATTAGAGCTAAAATCATAACTATGCATGAAAAATATAGACAAATTGCTGAAAACCTGGATACGCACTATTGTCCTAGGATGCTCAAAACTATGGCACGTATCAAAAGGGAGATACATCATTCTCAAATGTTGCATATTAATGCATTTAAATTTGAAATATATGATCATGAAAGTAGTAGACGATATATAGTGGATTTAGAAAATAGAATATGTACATGTTATCGCTGGCAGCATACACATTTACCATGTGTACATGCTTACTTTTCTTGTCAATCTAGTAACTTGCATGTAGAAAACTATTATCCTGAACAATTTTCTGTTGAAAAGCTTAAAAATGTATATGCGCCCTGTACGCAAGGAATTCCATCTCCATATACTCCAGAAGCTGAATTGGTAAGAGGTGAAATTGGAGTACCGAACGTCGGACGTAGAGCCGGCAGACCGAAAAGAAATCGTTTTTGGACAAGGGAGTTGGGAACAAGAGATCTTCATTGCAGCAACTGCGGGGTAATTGGACACAACAGAAGAAAGTGTACAAGAGCACCAAATTTGGGTTAAGATTAACTTTAACATTAGTTCATAAATAGTTTTTACACATCAACTACATCAAAGTCAATAATCACCTCTATGCATCCTATCATAATGCCTACGATCGACTGGCCTAAGACCCAGTTTAGCCCCCCTAGCCGCTGTTTGCTCCGGTGTCTCCCCTGGCAATGGCCGATAGTCATCTCCGGCCTCTTCTGTAGTGTTTTGGGTGTAAGGCGGTGGCGGTGTGTCAAATAATGACCTGCAGGTATCCTCAGCAAATGAGCTCCAATCAAATTCATCGGGATTTGATGGCGGCAAGGTCTGCTGCGAAGGATGTCCCCACGGCCCATGATCTCGATCAAGCTGTGACCAAGTCATCGCCTCCTGCGACTCAAGGCCTTCTATCAAATCCATCGGTGGTTGTGATCCACTAAGGCCAACCTCTATGAACCGAGTAGACCATGGCGACCAGGTCTGCTCCGGCTAACATGGATGCGACGACGAGCCCTCCCCGGCAAATGGATGCGACGACGAGCCCTCCCCGGCAAATGGATGCGACGACGAGCCCTACCCGGCAAATGGATGCTCTGATCCCTCTGCCGAACCCTCTCTCCAACGACGTGGATGTCTCTGTTGGACATGACCAATAGGCTGATCCTCAGGAATCTCCAACGGTAGCACCGGGGGCATATGAGGTTGACGGAGCGTTTGAGTAGATGATTGTACCATCGAATGTAGATCGGCTGAGGGGTCCTGGGAAGCGGCTTCCCATTGATCCAGCTAAAATTGAAAATGTATTGGTGTTCAAACAAACACACAGACATATATATATATCATTATTTATTTCATTTAGATTTATGCACATACCATCGTATTTACTTGCATGGTCCTGATACGATGACTATAATCATCCATTGCTCGTTGAGTAACCCGAGATTCTTCATAGACATATCGGCGATTCTGGACGCACGGAGTACCGTACCAGATCATGAAGTGATATGTGCCATAAACTGCAATTATTGTACCAGATCATGAAGTGATATGTTGAATTACATCTTATCTATAAGTATTAAAATTTGTAACTTACAGTCCATGTCATCATCCACAACCGATGACATGTGGGTCACGTCATGAGTGACATATCGGTTCTCCCATCCTGAACAATGTTGTTGAATTCGGGCCCCGAGCGATGATCTTCCAATACTAGAGGGCAGAGGGTCTAACGGTACAATTTGTTTCAACCCTAACTGTCGCAGGACACGATCAGCGGGATGAAACATAATGTACGAATTGTACATGACATAATATCTATGTCTACTACTCTCAATAATATTATCTATCACCTCCTCCGGGCACGTTTGTGGAGTCCAGTTTACCTATGTCACAGTAAAATATTATAGTTCATATTGTATAGACAAAGCTAAAAGTGAAATGTAATAAAGCTAAGATATTTACCTCCAGGGCAACTAATGTATCGAAATTGTTTCGATAAATGGATACCACTCGTGTAAGACTGTGAGCGGTATCCACATTGTCGGAGTTCCATCTAACTCCTGCCGGAAAGATCCGCTGGCCTAGTGGGATGCGGCTAAGTGGTCGACCGATATAAAAATGATCATACGACCATAGCTGCATATCAAAAAAATTTGCAATAAAAATAATGTACAAGAAGAGTAAAAAATTCACTCGGTTTATCAATTGTACCTGTATGAGAGACACACAGCCGAAGAGACCCCGATGCAAACTTGCCCCCTCCCTAATAGAAACAAAAGTAGTCATTGAACTGTAGAGATGGGCCAAGACTGCTGCACCCCAGGAATACTCTGTACGACGGTCCAAATTTACAAAAAAAGGTAGCAAGTAAGCGAAAACCTTGCTTGCCGTCCCATCAGGAAATAAAACAGACCCACAGAGGCTTAATAAGTAAGCTCTGGTACAGCATATTACCTGAAAACAATAACATTTGTTTGCATTAAATTGGAATATTACAATTCAAGTGTACAAAATATGTTTGACATACCCGCGCGTCATTTGGAGTAACAAACTGGGAGCCGATGTGGTCAACATGCTGGAAATTGGCACGAAGCCAAGTAAGCTTGATACCAGCACTGCTACCTTGATCTGGTGCTGGCTCACGTCCTAGATAGGTTTTGATGAGGTACCCCACATGTGCACTCTCATCAAAATAGATAGGGGTACCGTTAATTGGTAACCCCAAGATCATCGCAACGTCAGCCAAGGTGATAGTCATCTCATCTACGGGAAACTGAAAAGTGTTCCGTACCGGCCACCACCGCTCGACCAGGCTCAAAATGAGATCCCTATCGTGACGTCTCATACGAACTGCGTCGACATAGGAAAATCCAAATGACTCCACCAGTTGTTTTTGAAGAAATGATAGCTCCCAACCGTGATGCCATTCCCCATGCTCACGTAACTTAACGTCTGGATAGTCATATAACTGCAAAATATTTTTGGTTAATTCGTCAGTATTTAAATTCTAAGAGGCATGACATAATTTATTCAGCAGAAAAATTACCGATCCTAAGAATACACGCTCAGAAATGTGTGAATGTCGCTCCTGAATAATAGTCGGTGTGGTGGGTCCACCAGGAATACGTCCATCGTTTTGTGTTCCCATCTGAAATATGACAAAATAAAAACAATATTTAACTATTTTTTTTCTAATTATTTCTACAATATGTCAAGAATATATCTAGTTTTTTCTACAATATGTAACGAAAATATCACGAAAATATCAACAATATTTCACGAATATATCTAAATATTTCTACCATATTTCTACACTATTTCTACAATTTTCCTACATATTTTCCCGTACATATTTTCTACAATCTTTCGTAATACTTTTCTACCATTGATACGTACAAATTTTCTGCTATTTATGTCATATTTCGTACATAATTTGTGTTCCATTTTCTACATATTTACTGTAATAATTTTCTACAAAATTTTTACAAAAAATTTTGGTCCATAGAATTCCTTCAAAAATTTTGTCCAATTTTCTAGTAAAATTTACTACAAATTTTTCCATGACAAATTTTCTACATTATTTCGTAATATTTTTCTACAATTTTTTCTACAAATTTCACCACTACAAATCTTCTACCATATTTCGTAATATAATTCTACCATTTTTCTTTCAAAATTATCCCATACAAATTTTCTACAATTTTTCCTATACAATTTTAGTACAAATTTTCCCTCTACAAATTTCTCCAAACAATTCCTTCATAATTTTTGTCCAATTTTCTACCAAATTTTTCTACAAATTTTTCTACAAATTTTTCCCTTACAAATTTTCTACATTATTTCGTAATATTTTTCTACCATTTTTTTACCATTTTTCCTATACAATTTTAGTACAATTTTTCCCTCTACAAATTTCCCCTCTACAAATGTTCCTAGAATAGCATGAAAAACAAAAATACAAATTTTTTTTACCTTCGTACAATCCTCCTTCTCCTTCTTACTGTCTCCTTCTCCTTCCCCTTCTTACTGTCTCCTTCTCCTTCTTACTCTCTTACTCTATGTATATACTGTCGGCATTTACCCAAACCAATAACCATCAACAACTCCTATTTATTACCCAACCCCCCAGCGAGCAACCATCCAAGCGGACTTTAAAAGTCCGCTTGCTGGCGTCATCCGACGTCAGCATACGGACTTTAAAAGTCCGCCTCATTCGCTAATCTCTCCCCCATTCGTTAATTACGCTGGGACATGGGATGACGTAAGCATACGGACTTTTAAAGTCCGTATGGATGCTTAACTCACAATTTCTAAAACTTCTATGCTATTTTTACAATTCATGCAAACTTTGATGCTTTTTATAGAATTTTCTGTCAAATGATCAGTCAACAATCAGAAATGGAGTAGGTCAAGATACGGCAGTGACTTTGACTCTTGACTTTGTCCTTTTTAAGAATCGCTTTGTGGGTCCCCCTATAGAGTCGGCATGTCACATCCACACGTGGTCCAAGCACTTTGACCTAATTCATTATCATCCTTTCTTTGGACTTCCTCAAGGAGAAATTTCTACAAATTCATTGGATCCATGCCATGGCTATATATACCACGTTGTAGTAAGAATTAGGGTTATAGTAAGAATTAGGTGGTAAAATTAATTAGGTCAAGAGAACACACTTCTAACTTAATTTGAAGATTTTGAACAACTTGAGTTATACGTGCACCTAACACATAGTTGTTACTCTATTTCAATGCTTGATAGGAGTGATTTGCACCCTCTTGGAAAAGAAATAGCGAAATATATTGTTCACTCAGTGTTATAAAAATCGGACTGTAAATCAACCCGAACAAGACAATAGATCGGATCAAACTGGTTCAACCACTAGGTTAATCTAAGTAGTCCAATTCAATCATTATTGGAAAAAATAGTGGGTCAACACTGTCCTGGTCTGTAAAAGCTACCAGTTTTGTAAAACACTTGGTCACTGTCGATAGACGAGATCTCGTTTTGTTTAGGGCATCTGAAAATTACAAACATAAATTACATAAAACAATCGCAAATACAACAATTTTGCTATGTGAAAATACCCAAATCAAAAAGGGAAAAAAACGCAAGATGATATGGAGTCCAACCATGAAAAAAGAGCTTACTTTGATGAATATAGACTGATTCCATCCAGACAATCGAATTTCAACTATACATTATAGAGGAGAATATGTTTTTTTTTTTTTTTGTTTGTTTGAAAAAGAGATTCTATTCATCTGTTCAAAAGGTTACAACTGGACCTGTCCAAAAGAACAATGTCATGGATACAATCAGATAGAGAACCATGGACAATAAGAGAATTCAGAGGATTATGGATCGAGTAGAGCCTGTGAAGCAAGGTGATGTGCACATTGGTTTGCAGATCTGTGACTGTAGGAGAAGGAGATTCCCTCAACTGAGTCTACAATCTTCCTTGCATTCAGGATTGTGTGTCGAGCTAACCATATAGTAGGAGCCATCGTGGATGATATGGCATCAACCAAAGCTTTGCAGTCCCCCTCAATAATTGTATGAGTAAGTTGCTTCCTCTCAATTAGTAAAATAGCAAGATGAATTCCAAGTGCTTCAGCTTCAATGGGTGATCCTCCCTCCTGAGTCTTTGAGAAAGCACCCATGTAATGCCCCTCACCATCGCGAAGAATCACTGCAACAGCCATCTTTCCATCAATGTAAGCTCCATCAAAATTGATTTTTAGGTTGTTGTCTGTAGGTGGAAGCCAGTGCTTAACTTGAATTGAATTGAGACGAGATTGCTCAGTGGAGGATTGATCTCGATTAGAAGCTTCATATTTAACTTGGAGAGAGGAAGATTCATGAAGAATCCCAGTGGATTTAATAGCCATATTATTGAAAATAGCTTTGTTCATAGTTTTCCAAATTGTCCACATTTGATAGAGACAAGATGTTATAGCAGAGCGATCTCCCTCCTTGAGCAAGGTAGAGATAAGAATGTAGACAGTTGTATGGGATCGAACGTGTCTTGCAACTGAGGCATTTCCTTGCCAAGAAGTACCTGTAATAGAGCAATGAAGAAGAAGGTGGTCAGTAGTTTCATCACTTACCTTGCAGAGTTGACAAACAGCTTCAATGTCATTGATCCGCCTATGGATGTTTGCTTTTGTGGGTAATAAATTTGTGAGTACTCGCCAAGCAAACAATAACACTTTGGGGCAAATGTTATTGAGCGACCAAAATTTCTTCCAATTAGCAAAGCAAGAGATGTCAGATGTGGGATTAGTTCTGTAAAGAGTAGCATGAATGGCACGATAAGCTGATTTTGTTGTGAGGATACCATCATTAGTGTGTTTCCAGAAAATCTGATCAGATGTACAGTTCTGAGACAGGGTAATCTTCAAAATAGCCTCAGCTTCGAATGGGGGAAAGAATAAGAGGATTAAATTTTCCTTCCAAGTAAGAGCCTCCCTGTTAATAAGCTCACTGACTGAAGTAACCCAACTTCTCGTAAAAGGATATCCAGAAACTCTATGCTCTGGAATCCCAGGAACCCAAGGATCCATCCAGATATTAATTTTTGAACCATCACCAACTGACCATATGACATTCCCATTGAGAAGGGATCTGCTCTTCAGAAGGCTGGACCAGATGCATGAAACATTGCTTGATTCTCTTGCTTCCCAGAATGTTGAAGAGTGGAGATACATACATCTTAACAAATTACCCCAAACAGAATTGGTATCCGTTAGAAAATGCCAAGATAATTTAAGCATGAGAGATGAGTTAATAATGTGGGGATCACGAATACCCAAGCCTCCCTGGAATTTCGGTTGAGTGAATTTAGACCAATTGGTAAAATAAAGTTTTCTGGTATTGATGTCAGTCCCCCACCAGAAATCCTGTTGATGTTTAGTGAAAGTGTTAGTAACTTTCTTAGGAATGAAGTAGGATGACAGATGGTATGTAGGTAGTGATGAAAGTGTAGATTTGATTAGGACCGTACGTGCAACATGTGACAAACAACCTCTTTGCCAACCTTTTAGCTTGGAGATACTATAGAGTTAAGGAGTTCAGAGAAAGTATTAACTCTGGATTTAGACTGTAAGATTCTATGACCCAGGTATTTATCAGTGGGACGCATAGGTTTGACACCAAGGAGATTTTGATAAAGTTGGCTCATGTATGGATCAGTTTTCTTCGAAAAAAATAGATGACTTGTCAAAGTTAACACATTGGCCTGACCATAATTCGTATGTCTGAATAATGATTTTGGCCTGGGTTATATTATGCAGTGAGCATTTACCAAACAACGAGATATCATCTGCGAATGCTAAGTGAGAGAATTTTATTGGACATCTCGTAAGTCTAACACTATCATATAGAGAGTTCCGTTCCATAATTAGGATGAAGGTGGATAAGATCTCCATGCTCATGATGAATAGATATGGGGAGATAGGGCAACCTTGGCGAATACCACAACTAGGGTAGAATGTTTTAGTTGGAACTCCATTAACTAAAACTGCAAACGATGTTGAGGAAATACAATTCATGATAAGGTCATGGGATTTACCTCTAATGCCAAAACTGAGAAGAGACTGACTGATGATACCCTAATCCAACCTATCATAGGCCATAAACATATCAAGTTTAAGAGCAAAAGAGCTATTGGTATGGCAAAACTTCGAAATAGAGTGGAAAAGTTCATGAGCAATTCATATTGTCCCCAATGAATCTACCAGGAATAAACGCATTTTGCAGAGGATTGATTAGGTGCTGGAGATGAGGACGAATTCTGTTAGCTATAATTTTGGTTATAGCCTTGTAGAGGACATTACAGAGAGCTATAGGTCTGAAGTCATTGGGTGTAGATGGACATTGAGATTTAGGAATGGGAGTGATGTGAGTATGGTTCAGCAAATCGGGCATAATGCCAGTATGGAATTTTTTTTGAATAAGATGAATTACCTCCACTCCAACCACATTCCAGTATTTCTGAAAGAAATAAGCTGGATATCCATCAGGTCCAGGCGATTTGTAAGGTCCCATGCTATGAATGGTAGACTTGATTTCCTCTGCAGAAGGGATCGAGCTAATACTCTCGCAATCAGTAGAAGATAATGTGTTTAGTTCTGCAAGAATATGGTTGGAGACCGGCTGCGTGTCTACTTTCTAAAATCGAGACATGAAATGTTCTTCAAACTCTTTGATTATCTCCTCCTGAGAAGTCATGACCTCACCATTCACATTTCTGATACAATGGATTAGATTCTTGTGATGACGAACAGTGGCAGAAAGATAAAAAAGCGTGTATTTTTATCCCCCTCACGTAACCAAGAAATACTTGAGCGTTGTTTCCAGTAAAGCTCATTTTGCATATGGAGTTTGTTCAACAAGATTTGAGTTTTCCTTTCTTCTTCTTGGGACATATCAGTAAGAGGTTGACTTTGAATTAGAAGAAGCCACTACAACAAAATAGGTTAACAACGACACTTATTTTATGGCACTTTCTAAATAAGTGTCGTTTATTTTCTATAATGATGACACTCTACTAAAACGTGTCATTATAATTAACTATTTATCGTAATCTATGACATATTTTTTAAAATGTCGTAAATATAAATTCGACAACACATTTTAGGACTCTTAAAAATGTCGTAAATAATTATATACTAAATACGGCACATTTAAAAGTGTTGTACACAATTATGTTCAAAATACAACACTTTTATAGTGTTGTCAAAAATTTTAGTTCCCACAAATTTTTTTTTATTTTACCGCCTCTCCCAAAAGTTCGCGCTCACTGCCTGATCAGAATAGCTTTGGCTGCTCTTTGTGCACAAAGAAAATCACTTTCTTAAAAAAATTTAGGTCTCCCTCTCTCTTTTTCGGCTGCTCTCTCCCAAAAGTGGCTGCTTCTTCCTTTCTCTTTTTCGGTTGCTCTTCGTCGACTTGGGTTTCAGCCAATAGAGGATTTTGGCTGCTCTTCGTCGACTTCGATTTCCGGCGATAGAAGATTTTGGGGCTGTCGTACGCCACCGTCGGGTTACGGCTTCGGTTTCCTTTTGACATCGCCGTCATCTAGGTCAGCTATCAATCCTTCATCTCCACCCCTTATTTTTTTGAGTATTTTTTTCTTGATTTATTATCTAGGGTTAAATATTAGGGATTTTGTAAGCATCAGAATAGTTTTGATCGTTATATAGGATTTTTCTTTCTTGATTAGGATTTAGATGAAGAAATCAACATCTAGGTTTAATATTCATGTTTTGGTGCTTTTTATGAAATTTGATAATGATTAAATTTTTTATGTTTTCCCGTTCATATTCATATTTATAATCCGTTGGCTTACAACTTACTTAGGTTTTGTCGTTCGTATTTTTTATGATCCAGTTGAGTCTTTTATGATCCAGTTGATCTTTCATATTTTTATGTTTTCCCGTTCATATTTTTTATAATCCGTTGGCTTACAACTTTTATAATCCAGTTGAGTCTATTTTCTAATGATTCTAAATTTTATATTTCTGAAACTTTTTTGCAGAGGGTGTGTAACTAGAAGGCAAAAGGGGGAGGATCTAGAACAAGAGGTAAAAGATTCTACAATTTTTATGATTGATTAAACACATGGCACTAGTATGACAAAGAAAAACGAGTATGCAGAGGATATTGCTCAACAAATAGAGCTAAAAACTGTCAAGGATACCGACTTTGTCATCATAAGAAATAATAGTTTGTTGTACTAGGTTTAGTAATTTCTTTAAAGAAATCATTTCTGATCTTAGCCATGAAATCAGAAAGTTTGTTATGTCTTCAACCTTAGTCATGCTTTTGTATCAGTGATGATTGTTGGTCTGCATTAGTTTTACAAAGTGAATATACATGCCATTGTTGAACTTTGTGGTTAAATCCTCAAATTATATTCTCCTTTTACTGAAAATGTGAGATTGAACCTACTCTTGATCCCTCATTAAAGATACTAGGATTATTGCATTACAGCAGCCTAGGGTCTTAAAGTTGGCTTCAGTTGTCTTCGTCAAGTCTTCTAGAATCACTTACATTGAACCTACATAAAATCATAAGAAAGCAACTGGATCATATTAGAACCTAAAGTTTTAAGAGAGGCGAGCGACATCGAACCCAAGGCGCACTCCACACGCCCAGAGTGGTCCAGATTTTTGTATGTTAGCTTTACTTTACTTTTGCAAAGTATCATCTAGTTCTCTGACTCAATAGAGCTTCGGAAGTGGTCCGGGCTTTTTTTTCCCTCTTAGTTGTTTATTCTCCTTTTACTTTACTTTATATTTTTAACTGTATGTAATTGTTGCTTATCTATACAATACACTAACTTTCATTTTTGGTGTCTATGATAGGTCATTTTTTTGGGATTATTGTTGTTGCGAGCATCCAACAAAGTCACTAAATTTGGTTGTTAAGGATGGATAAAACTTGGATTAATTATCCAAGGTCCTTCTAAATTTTCTTGATATTTTTTTCCTTTTAAGCTATCAAATATATGAATGATTACATAAATCGTAAATTTTTTTTTCTATTTGTAGGTCTAGTGATGAGTACTTAGAAGGAGTGAAGAGATTTATAGCAAATGCTAAGGAGTATGCTTGGAATCCCGAAAGGATCGTATGTCCTTGTAAAGATTGTAAAGTTGAAAAGTCACAAAAATGATGTAGTATATGATCACTTGGTCCGAATTGATTTTGATCCTTCATATCAGCTTTGGGTTCTTCACGGGGAACATTCAACTAGTTTTAAACAAAATGAGGCTTTTGAGTTGCCAGATGCTCATAGGATGTACCATGATGCATACATTCCTTTTGCTAAAAATTTAGAGGTTACTGAGGGTTTAAACTTGAATGCAGATGATGTTTTTAGAAAAAAGTTAGAAGAGGCTGAAGCTCCATTGTATCCAAGTTGTACTAAGTATACGAAGATGTCAGCAATCACTACTCTTTACAAGCATGAGGCTACAAATGGGCTGTCAGATAAAACATTTAATGAACTTTTTGAAATTTTACAGGATATGTTACCAGAGGAAAATAATATTCCAGATTCATTATATACGGTAAAAAAGTTTTCAAAAGAGTTTGATTTAGGATATGAGAAGATACATGCTTGTGTCAATAATTGTTGCTTATTTAGAAAAGAGAAAGAGCACCTGGAGATATGTCCCACATGCGGTTCTTCGTGATGGAAAGTAAAATCTACGCACAAGCAAGATTAGGAAGGAAGTGCCTGCAAATGTTTTGCGATACTTTCCAATAATACCAAGATTCAAAAGGATGCTTATGTCAAAAGATAAGGCAGAACAATTAACTTGGCATTCCACTCACCACAGTCAAGATGGAACGATGCGCCATCCAGTAGACTCTATCGTGTGGGATTCTATTGATAAAAAATGGCCCGATTTTGCTTCAAATGCAAGAAATCTCAGGCTTGGGCTATCATCAAATGGCTTTAATCCTCACAAAAATATCAGTACCCAATACAGTATGTGGCCAGTCTTGTTGTGTATATATAACTTGCCCCCCAATGTATGCATGTCGCAAGAAAATTTGATGTTGACTTTACTTATACCTGGCAAAGATGAACCTGGAAATGACATAGATGTATATCTTGAACCACTTATTGATGACTTGAAGAATCTTTGGAGCAATGGTGTGGAGGTGTATGACGCATTCACTAAGTCTGTATTTAATTTGAAAACTATTTTGATGTGGACAATCAACGATTTTCCAGCTTATGGTAATTTGGCTGGTTGTACAACAAAGGGAAAATTTGCATGTCCTATATGTGGTCCTAATACATTTTCACGATATTTAGAGAAGTCACATAAGACTGTGTACATGTCTCACAGGAGATTTCTTCCACCTAGACACTTGTGGCATGATAAGGCCAGCTGGTTTGACGGTACTAAGAAAAAAAGACTCCCACCAAGACCATTGACTAACAATAAAATTTTATGTGCCGTAAATGAAGTTGAAAATGTATGGGGTAAGAGCAAGACGAAAAAGAAAAGAAAGAAGAACGATCCTCCTAAAATGTGGAAAAAGAAGTCAATATTTTTTTAATTACCATATTGGGAGGTAAATTATTTTTCACTACAATACTCATTTTTTTAGTTAGTTTTATTGTAAGAGAATTATATTTTTACGAACATAGTACTTTTTTTATTGTATCACAGGCTATACCGTTGCGTCACAACTTGGATGTGATGCATACAGAGAAGAATGTTTGCCAAAGTATCATAGGAACACTACTGAATATTAAATGACATACGAAGGATGGATTAAAGTCTCGTGGAAAATTAGCAGACATGAACATTCGGTCTGACTTATATGAAGAACCAAGAGGAAAAAGATTTTCCTTCCTCCAGTACCTTACATACTATCAAAAGCTGAAAAACAAATCTTTTGTAAGAGATTGTTTGATTTGAAGTTACCTGATGGTTATAGTTCAAATATTAGCAATTGTGTTAAGCTGAAAGAATGCAAGATTATTGGTCTCAAGTCCCATGATTATCATGTTTTAATGCAACAATTGTTGTCGGTTGCTTTAAAAGGACTTCTTCCAGAGGGACCAAGGAAGGCAATCTTTCGTTTGTGTTCATTTTTTAATGAACTCTGTCAAAGAGTCATTGATAAATTGGAAGTACTGGAGGATGCAATTGTGGAGACTATATGCATGTTAGAAAGGTACTTTCCTCCAGCTTTTTTTGATATCATGGTTCACCTGACATTATATCTAGGACGAGAGGCTAGATTATGCAGACTGGTGCATTATCGATGGATGTACTCTTTCGAGAGGTACGTAATATAACCTCACAATATTTTTAGTGTTTATAGTTTATTCAACAAATTCATAAATTAGGTCATTCACTATTTGCTATTTTTTTTCTTGTTTTAACCTCCAACAGATTTATGAAGTATCTTAAGGGATTTGTTAGAAATCGTGCTCGACCTGAAGGATGCATAGCCGAATGCTATATAGTGGATGAGTGTGTGAGATTTTGTAGTGAATACATGCCACAATCAGCATCTTTAGGCACAAAATTAAACCGCAATGAAGATTTTGAGGATGATGCAATTATAGAGGGGCGCCCAATTTCAAAAGGAAAAGTAATTACCTTATCAAGTGAAATGTTGAAGGCTGCTCATATTTATGTTCTTCTAAATGGTGCAGAAGTTGAACCATATATTCCGTGAGATTACTACCAACACATTCCAATATCATAAGTTGCACCATATATATATATATATATATAATTTAGTAACTATATAATTTTTTATGTCTTTATTAGAGTACACATGGAGGAGTTAAAGCATGCTGATAGGCATTTGTTACGGGATAATAATTTGTTGTAGAAGAGGCATTTAGAAACATTCATTTCATGGATGTCAGAAAAGGTCAAATACACACACATTCATTTTCGTGATGATAGGTAACTTTTTAATACAAGTTATGCTTTTACAGATTAATCTTGAAAGTGCATCGACCACAATATCGGATACGCTAAGATGGCTTGTGGAAGGGCCTAGAAGTGTTGCAATCTCGTACTCGGGTTATGTGATCAATATAGAAAACGCTTTCATACAACAGAAATTGAGAGATCCACTCAAGATTATGGTGTTTATATAGAAGCTGAGACTATATGTAGATCCAGTGCCAGGGACACAACACAAGTTGTTGCAAATGTTTCTTACTATGGAGTTATAAGGGATATTTTGCTATTGGACTTCAACACATTCTAAATTTCTGTTTTTCAATGTGATTGGGCCAACATAGTTAGCGGTATAAAGAAAGAGGATGGATTCACCTTAGTTAATCTTCATGCAGGACTAAGTAAATATGAAAGAGATCCATTCATTCTTGCATCACAAGCAAAGCAAGTATTTTACTCCAGAAAAAGTGAAAGATCAAATTGGCATGTAGTGTTAAAGGCACCACCAAGAGGCTTTCATGACTTGGCTGCCTTTGATGAAAGTGTTTATACCTCATATGCCCCACAAGATGTTTCTACACTTGAGATAGACCATAGGGATAGTGATGAGCTATACAAGAGGATGAATTGTGAAGGTCTTCTTGTGTCACTATAGTTGTTGGACTGAATTAGAGAGAATCTTTATGAGTAATTTGTTTTTTTTCTATTTCGGACAAATGTGGCTCAAAGCAACCTTCATTTCTATTAGTTGTAGTGAGTTGTTTCTTTTTGCAGAACATTTGCCTTTGGAAGTATCCATTATGTTAGAAAACTCAATACTCTGTGCTTCTTGGTATAAAATCATGTCTTCATCCATATGCATTGCTATATGTCCTATTTGAAACTTCAAATGAAGTTGCAAAAGTTTTCTAGTTGATATTTACCATTTTGTTTATTTTAGGGCAAGTTATTGGCACACAACACAGAGATATCCAAGGTAAGACACAAACTTAGCTTTTTTGTTTCCAGACTTTTTCCCCTATACTTCTAACTTGCTATTTTTATTACTTATGGTATGCTTCAGTGATGGTCTTCTTTAGTGAGACTGCCGTAATGCCTTTCAATCATCTCTCGAATAAGCAACACTCATGTATGTATATTCCTTCTTTCCATTCCCTATGTGTGCTCATGCCATGTGAGGTTGTCATATGGATTCATGTCTCAGTTTTCACAACATATACTATGGTATTAACAACCTTAGATGGGACATTGGATGTTTGCATCTGATTTACTATGATATAAAAGCCAAGAAGCAATAGATGGGATATTAGATGTTTGCATCTGATTTACTATGATTTGCATCTGATTTACTATGATGTTTGCATCTGATTTACTATGGTATTAACAACCTTAGATGGGACATTATAACCCCAGAACAATCATTTGGCCCAATCACAGTTTAGAGGTTAGTAAATCAGACGCAACAATGATCCATCCTTATAACTATGATGTTTGCATCTGAGTTGTAAACTGTAGAGGCTAGTAAATCATTTGGCATCTGATTTACTAACCTGTTGATGCTTCAACAGTTTACAAGCCTTATTTACTAATCAGGTTACCATGATGTTTGTAAATCAGGTTTGGCATCAGGTTTGTAAACTCTACAGTTTGGCATCTGATTTACTAACCTGTATTAGCTTAACTATGATGTTTGCATCTGATTTACTATGGCTAGTAATAACATCATATAACTATGCTATTTTGCAGAGGTTTGTAAACTGTAGAGGCTAGTAACAACATCATACAATTCCAGTTTATGATGTTAATCCAAAATTTGCATACAATTGGTGTTCAGGAGTGAATCCAAAATTTGCATACAATTCCAGTTTATGTTGTGAATCCAAAATTTGTATACAATTCCAGGTAATCTATCTCTCTACTGTTGATGTGGGGTTCATGAGTAAAAAAACAAAATAGATTCACAAAATTGCATACAATTGTGTTAATATTCAAAAGGATCAAAATATAAATGTTTGTTCTAGAGTGGAGTGTTTATGATGTGAATCCAAAATTTGCCACCATATCAGTTCCAGTTTCAGTACCCATTCATTATCCAAGGTAAGACAAACTTACCTTTTTTGTTTCAGACTTTTTCTCTTATACTTGTGACATGCACTTTTTCTTATAGTCTGCTTCAGTGATGGTCTCCTTCAGTGAGACTGTCGATACTCTTTTTCTTACTGGACGTTTTTCACATTAGATTTTTTATACTTGTACTGTTATATGTTAGTTAGATGATTGCTTTTTTCCCTTATAGTTGTACCATGCTATTTTCCTTCTATTTCATCTCTATCTTATTAATTTTTTTATTGTTTTTTTTATATGTTATTCAGTATTGTATTGAATGAATTCACATGTTAGGCAGTCACTACCATGCATGTCCATTGAGGCACTGTAACATGAAAATCATTTCAGAGATTAGTTTCAAATATTTCTTCTTCACATGAATTAAAATATACTTTCTATTGATACTGATTTAATTCATCTTTCTTAACTACATAGATATGACAAGGAAATCAGCACGTGTCATTTATGATAGCCCACCTGTATCTAGGTTACCTTCTGATAGTTGTGATGAGGACACGAATTTTGCGTCAGAAGGAAATATTAATGTTGGTGGTAAAAAAAAATCAGAGGAAAAAACAAAGGTCCCAGTTGTTGCAGTGGGTGAAAAGAATCATATAATGATTGAGTGGAATGGATATGGACAACCTGTAGGAAAATAATCAGTTAGATTCAGTACAGCTGTTGGGTGTATTGTTCTAGAGAATGTTCCAATAAATATAAATACCTGGCACAACGTCGATAAGAGAATCAAAGAAAAATTGTGGGGTCTCATGATGGTATATATTTTGTTTATGCATTTTATTATTGTCCCTTCTTGTACAGTATTTAGTAAAATTACTTATGTTTGATTTTACTTGTATATGTAGCAAAAATATGTTATTGAGGATTGTTACAAGAAGTTCATCCTGCGTTTGATGGGGAAGTCTTGGCGAAATTGGAAATCCTCTATATCTCGAAGTTTAAGAAAAGTTGTAGATGCTGGTGTGGATATATCTCGGTGTATTACCCTTCTCAAGTCGGATGAACCTACAGACCGCGAGTGGGATGAATTTGTAAAGATTCGCACCTCAGATCAATTTAAGGTAAATTTGAAAACTATTTTTTAATCATGTGCATTGTATAAGTGTTGTAAGCCTTGTCTTAAATTATTTTGTGTAGGAATTAAGTCAAACGAAGCAGGCTGCAAGGGCAAAACAAACAATGCCTTATACTCTGAGCCGTAAAGGTTATGCAAGATATGAGCATGATTGGGTATAAATTCTACTTGTTTTAAATCTATGTATATTTAAAATTATCTTGCATGCAATAAACTTGATCTATTTTAATCATTTTGTCATTCGATTTTCGTTAGAAAATTGAAAATGTGGGCAAATCTATATCGAGGGTAGACCGTTGGATCAAAGGACATAAGAAAAGGAGGGAAGAAAATAGGGAAAAACCGATCAACGATGCTGCAGAGAAGGCAATTGTATGTAATTAAAACTTATTTATTTCAAATTCATTATTATCTTGTATTTTTTAATGATTTTTTAAATATGCTAATACCATTTATTTTCTAGTCGGAAATGGAAAAATATAAAGAGCTTCCAGATAGCTCGACCTCCATAAATGAGGATCCAGTGAGTAAAAATTTTGGTCCAGAAAGCTCAGGTTTTGTTAGAGGTCTTGGATTTGGAGTTACCCCATCTAAGATAGAGGCCCAATTACAAAATAAAACATGGATGCAATCTGTTATGAATGAGTTAAATGAGGTTCGCAAAACTCAAGATCTTACACAAAAAATTCTAAGAGAGCTTAGGCCTGACATGGTAAGTTGTGATAATTTTATATTCAACTCTAGTGTTTTTCTAAAAACAATGCAATCTTAAGTTTTATAAAACTCAAATTATGAAATCGATTTACAGTTTCCCGGAGAGCCTAGTAATGGAGAAGCGTTGACACCTCCCTCAACTCGACAGGTATATTTTGTGGTTTGTATTTAACACTGAAATATTAAATTTACTTTTAGTTTTTTGTTTCATTATAGTCCCGTCAAGAGAGTGTGAATGCTAGTGCTACTACAAACCTTATGGGCGCTAAGTGCAACCTGTTAAATTGGACTGCCACAGGGAAGGTGGTGGCAAAGACGAAAATTGCTTCCACGGATTCTACTTCATTGGTACATCATGTTATACTTGGGCCAGATTGTAGTGCCCCATCCCGCAAAGTCAATCGAAGGAATCGAAACGCCGATGGCGTTAGAACTTAGCCTTGTAACGGCTGCTCGAAGGCTCGCTCGGTCGAGACGACTCCTCGTACAGGTGGGGTAGTTTCGGTAAACTTGCCTCATCTTAGCTTTCACTTAATAACGCGCATGTTTTCAAGTTGCACAAGTAGGCTAATCTAAAAGCTACGAACGCACATAGCTAAGGGAATAATCCCGACCCGTCGGAATGTCTTAGAACATAAAAAATGGTCTAACGGTCTTCATAGAAGTCGGTACAGCGTGCTTTCAAATGACACTCGATCCTTCGATCCCGTGGCTTGGGAGAAGAAAGTTGACTTAAGTTGCTAAGTTGTCCCGACACTTGACATAGCCTAAGTCATAGGCGTCGCCTGCGTGAATGCTTGGTAAAGCATACACGGTCCCGTCGTTTTGGCCCAACACTCGAATAAGCCTAAGTCATAGGCGTCGCCCGCGTGAATGCGTAATAAAGCATGCACGGTCATGTCCCGCAAGGCTTGGCATAGCCTTCGCACGTCCCGCAAGTTAATTCTTCTTGCACGGCTTGGTGGCTTAAGTCTAGGCACCCGAGAACTTGGTTATTCAAGTCGAACGCGTACACGGCACGTCCTCTCGACGCGGAGCTCGGCGTAGCCTTTGCTCGTCGAGTCGTTGCCCGAACAAGTTAGACAAGAGTTGCGTTGGGCTATCGAAGCCATTTCTAGCACTGTCCCGCTCTATCTGCAGTTGTCAAGTCGCGTAGTCCCTTGAGAACAAGGCTCGTCGTATAAGTATATAACTTGAGCGTTAGCGTCGCCTATAGAAGCAAGCCTGTCTAAGACACGAGCTATAGTCGGTTTAGTGAAAAGCTTGCCACAAACTAAGGAAGTCCACGCGACTGGTTGTCGCCGAGATCGTTCCCGCTACTTGGAAGTCTCGCAAAGTCATGATATGTCCCGTACACGAGATCGGTCCCCTGGCTTGGAAGTCTCGCTAAGTCTTGATATGACCCGCACACGACGGCTTGGGAGTCTCGTTAAGTCGTGATAGAAAGAAGGAATGCATTGTCATGTTAAGAAAGGATTGGTTAGATCGAGTTGAGACTTGCATGGTCATTGGACAACTTGTCGACAAGGTGTAGTCTTCTCGAATGAGAGCCGGGGCGCCGGGATCATTCGGCCCGGGGGAAGTGAGTGTGGCTCAAAGTAGGATGCTGGATAACCGCATGGGAGACTTCGGCGCCTCCGGGATAGCTACCCGTGTAGGGACGAGACCGATATCCCACGAGCCAGTCCAAGATAGCTTGACATTGCTAGTGACCACTCATGTAGATGTGTCGACAGATAGCGACACACCGTGTGTATGCCTTTGGATTGGGTTTAGAACTGGAATCATGTCTAGTCGGTAACATAATGTCTGGGCCTAAGATTGGGCTGCAGCATAGGCACCGTGCTTAGCACGATACTTGGCATCGAGATATTCATAGAATCAACACTATGTTTCACAAGTCTTGTCTAAGTTAGCAAATGAGTCGATCCGGAAGGCCGCAAGGTGGTAGCATGATAAGTCTTGATATGTTGCGAGGCGCGGCCTCGATCTCGAAGCACGGACAAGTCTAAGTAAAGTCTAGAGGCACGACCTGCACGAGTCGTTCTTCCTTGACGTCGCTAGCATGAGAATAGTCTTGAGGCACTTGAGTTCAAGTAAAGGTCTTGGCACGGCCGAGTCCGTATGAGTTGCTCCACGGCGTAGCACCGTCTTGAATATGTCTAAGCACGCGAATAGAGAATGGCACGACCCTGCCGTCCCGAGTTCAAGTTTGGTTAAGTACATGTACGATGAGGCACTGCCTCGATCGAAACACACGTTGGAATTATAGCACGACCATGTCGTTGCACGTCGAGTTGGTTAGACGTCAAGTCTTAAAACTGATCCTAAGGCAAGACTAGAAAGACAATCGAAAGGATTTTAAACTGTACAAAGTAAATGAACGTGTCGGTTTTGTATGGGTGGGCGAGGAGCTCACTCCACCAGTACAGTTGAGTACTGACACCCATACAGTGTTCATGTGCAGGCACAGGTAGAAGCTTGTGGCTCAGAGCTCGCTTGGATGCATCGAGACACGGAGTTCCTTGGCGATTTGAAGCGTACGACCGTGCGGATTGAAAACTTATACAGGACATAATGTATGGACATCGCCTTCCGAAGCTTTCGCTGGATTCAAGCATTGTATCGAGAGATAAGAGAGAGCAGAGTGAATTGTAAAATAAGAGAAAAGTGAGCACGAGAGACTTGTAATTTGGCCATGCGCCCACAAATGTAATCTTGTATTCAATATCAATAAAGAGCTTCCAGTTCATGGGTACTTGTTCTAAATTTCTGCTGTATGTTTCAATATTTCTGTTTGGGACTTCTGTGCGACGACCCCGTCGCCGTCGATGTAATCGGCCGTTATGAAACTGCCTTGCACGAGCGCAATCTAGGCTCGTGCGGCATCACGCCTTAGCGAGGACGATCGCTCCTACGGGAGTGGGACGTGACGTAATGGTATCAGAGTACGGCTTTACGTCCTTGGACTTCATGTCGAAATTTTCAGTTTTGAAAGCTTGTCGTTGGAAAATAAGTGTGCGCTCTCTCTCGATTGTCCTTCGGCATGTCCATACAATAAGTCTAAATATTTTCAAAAGCTCGTACAAGCGTTCACTCGAACGCATCGGTAGGCCTTTGTGCCGAACGGTGTTAACTTGATATGAATAAAAATACGTGCTAAGTTAACATGTCGCGTACGTTCCTAACTAGTCCTACGATGACCCTAGAAATTGAGCATGAAACTCGAAATATAGTCCGCACGGGATGGTTATGTGGCACACCTTAGTCCGCGTGTCGCGCACCTTGACTTTTGGTGCAAACAAGTTACGAGCGATATTAAGTACCGCTCGATCGGGAACGGAGATACACTTAGAGTGTATGTCGATAGGCATGCTATCAGACTAACCCTTAGGCGTACACGAAGATTGACTTGGATTTCGAGGAATAGTGCGATCAACTTAGTACGTCGATGCGACGTGAGCGATTACGCTAGGGATTCGTCAAACGAATCCGAAGGATATCTTTGCGAATAACGCGAACGTGATTGTGGGCTAGATCAGATGGCTCGAATCCGAGTGGTGTATGGATTTTCTTGGAAATTATTCGAGCGAAGATTGAGGATTAGAAATAATAACGAGTACGTCGACCAGGCGATGCGGTCGCGCAAAGCCTTAGAGCGCGTCACGCTTAGTTGATCGTGACTTTGAATGTCCCGAATGAGATGTCGTCGGACAACTTGTGATCGGGCAACGCGTGTTAGAAAATAATTCGGAATGATGAATGAAAATGAATGGTCTTGATCGAGGAAACTTAGAGGATCGTGCGTACGATATCGGATTGATACAAATAAAATGTGACTTTAGTTTCGAACAAACGATCTTGAAACGAGCTTGAGGAACAGCGATCGAACTTGATCTTGAATATTGAGAAATTGTGGAGTTTCCAGTTAGGACAATAGCATCAGTCGTACGACTCAAAATTGGTTGCAAAGGAAGATCGTCAGGTTACGCATATCGTCGATGGTATATATGCGTATCAAAGATCGATATACGATAACTCGGGGGTACTCTGACTCAGCGAATGATGATCGTGCAAATGTCATTGTTTCGATGGATGCTATACTCGAGATGTTGAAATGTGTCGAGGAAAAGATAGACTTGGCTCGAGGATTTTCTAGTTGAACGAATGACAAACGGACTATCGAATTGAAATCTTGACTTGGACGAAAATAAAACGTTTGGATTTGCTTCGTCGATAACCACAACTTCAACATTATGCGAGTGCAACTCCAGCCTCGCACATGCGTCGTACTGATTAGGGCGATTACTCCTCGTGAGCGCTGGTATAGTGATTCATACAGCGGGGGTGATTGAACTAGCATGGCATGGCAATTTGTATGTTTCGACTTGTGGTTTGACACAAAGGTGGACTCGGGAATGACTTAGCGTGCTTGATGATCGAACTTGAGGAATTGAGTAGGTCCAATCTGCGTATCAAGAATGAATAAGTCTAGACTCAAACGAGAGTTATGCCCCGATGAGAATGATTATTCCGCGGGAGCGTTGCGTGTTGATTCACGAACCACCGTGAATAATCGGACTCGCATGAGATTGGGGCGCAACGTATTGTCAAAGCTAGACAATCTCTGATCGAATACACGAATTGGTTAGAGTTGGTGATTTGAATGGATTTGAATACGCACAACGAACGCATTGATGCGAATAGGTGATCGTGCTCGATGTTTGGAAATCTGAGTGACGCGAGCTTGGGTAGAAAATCTCGTATTATCGAATTGGTTTGACCTTAGGATTGGGGTCAGCGTTGGTATTATTGTTGGGGAACTATGATTCCAATCCTGACATTGACTTAGCCTTGAGAATTGGCCTAGCGGTTAGGCGAGACGCCATGTTTTATGAGTTATCAATCGAAGGATTGACCTTGAGGATTGCCATGGATGGATAGTGTGAATCACGAATATAGGAAAACCCTTCACGAGATTTGGCTGACATGCATATGTTTCAGGGACGCCGGAGTATGTTCATGATGCGACTCGAGTGAGAATGACGAATTCTCTATCATGCGGCTTAGTTGAATGCATGTATTTTGGGGACGCCTGGAATGCGTGCACGATCCAGCCAAGTGATACGTTGAATAAAAATGAGACTTGGGGAATGGAAGAGTGTCGAGAATTCAAAATCGTGTTGAAGGACAGAATGATAATAGTGCGAGCGTGGCTCGGAACTCAAGGAAAAGCGTAGGCGTATCTCGCTCGACTGTTATAGTCCCGTGTCTAGGCTCGATTAAGTCTTAGCCATAGAAATGGTAGGATGGCTTGCCTTCAGGAAAGTCTCGAGGACGAGACTTGTTCTGGGTGGTATATGATGTAGTCCCCCGTCCCGCAAAGTCAATCGGAGGAATCGAAACGCCGACGGCGTTAGAACTTAGCCTTGCAACGGCTACTCGAAGGCTCGTTCGGTCGAGGCGACTCCTCGCACAGGTGGGGTAGTTTCGGTGAACTTGCCTCATCTTAGCCTTCACTTAATAACGCGCATGTTTTCAACTTGCATAAGTAGGCTAATCTAAAAGATACGAACGCACATAGCTAAGGGAATAATCCCGACCCGTCGGAATATCTTAGAACATGGAAAATGGTCCCACGGTCTTCATAGAAGTCGGTTCAACGTGCTTTCAAATGACACTCGATCCTTCGATCCCGTGGCTTGGGAGAAGAAAGTTGGCTTAAGTTGCTAAGTTGTCCCGACACTTGACATAGCCTAAGTCATAGGCGTCGCCTGCGTGAATGCTTGGTAAAGCATGCACGGTCCCGTCGTTTTGTTCCAACACTCGAATAAGCCTAAGTCATAGGTGTCGCCCGCATGAATGCTTAATAAAGCATACACGGTCCTGTCCCACAAGGCTTGGCATAGCCTTCGCACGTTCCGCAAGTTAAGTCTTCTTGCACGGCTTGTTGGCTTAAGTCTAGGCACCCGGTAACTTGGTTATTCAAGTCGAATGCGTGCACGTCACGTCCTCTCGACGCTGTTCAGTAGAGCCTTAAAGGTGAGCAGAAGTGCCTTAAAGGTGAGCAGAAGTGCCTTAAAGGTGAGCATGAGAGCCTTAAAGGTGTGCAGGTTGTCCCAGTGTGCTAAAATCCGAGAAATTGAATATTTTGTGTGTTTGTGCTTTATGTGCGTGTGTAAGGGAAATTGGAGAGTGTGTGTGTGTTTATATATAGATAGATACATAGTTAAGAATTAGAAGAAGTTTAAGAATTAGAAGAAGTTAGAAGAATAGGAAGAAAAGTGAGAAATAGAAAATAGAGGGAATCGAGTTAGAGGGCGAAACGGAGCTCGGAGTATCGAAATGAGTTGAAATTTGGCGTGGGGCAAGAATACGTGATTTAGATTTTGCGGGTAGGCTTCCGAGTGGAAATCGGGGTTGTAGGGCGCCGGTATCGCGCCGTACCATTGCGTATCTTGAAATATTCAAGATATCGGCAATGGGCCGTATCGTGGACTAGATGTCCACTTTACTTAGGTATCTTGGTAGGTAATATATGTATAGGCTAGTACCTTACTATCCTAGGGAGCTCGGGTCAAAATACTAAGCGTAGGTAGGCTAACTTGATAGTTGCCTAAGCTAGAATTTTACCCTTGTTAGGGGCAAAATAGGATATTGGCCTACGACCAAGATTTGAGTTCGAAGTCCAAGATGGACTTGGATATGGGTTGTAGAGGTTGGTAATAGTTAGAAATACTCGCCTAGACCTAGTCTTGACTCCGGTTGACCACGGTTGACTTTTTAGACCAAAAGTCAACTATGGGTCAACGCTTTACCCAATTTAGTCCCAAATTCCTTTAGACTTGTGTAGTTGACCAAAAGTTAACTATTAGTCACCATTGACCTAGGGTTGACCTAGAGTTGACCAAAGATGACCAGGGTTGACCAGTTGACCAAAAGTCAACTGTAGGCCAACTCTTGACCCCGTTTGACTTTCTTCGACTTGTATTGACCCGTGATGCCTGGTATGACCTAGGATTGACTTGGGTTGGCTTAGATTGACTTGATATAACTTGATTTGACCTAGATTGCATATCATTCATTGTGAATCATTCCTAAACTTGTTTAAACCTAAATTAACTTACAGTATCTCATCTTTAGGTCTCTAATCTCCACTCTGAGCATTGATATACCATACAGCTCAGGACAGCAGGTGAGTACATTCACTGATAGTTTTCATTGTCTTGATATCTACTATATCTGATTCAGTTGTAGTGTCTTACTTGATTCTCGACACGATAGTTCACGGACTAGTATTATCGGATTCCGGTCATGAGATATCATTCCGGAATTTCTTGGGATACTGGTACTTGCTTGGTCTTGATTCTTGTACTTGTATTTACGTCGATTCCTGAAGAGGACTTGCTCTCCTCTTAGGGAATCCCGCGTTATGACGTGCTATGTCCGAATCCGTATACTATTCGGGGATGGAGGAATTATTAGGGGTTATGTGATCAAAGTCCCATGTCCTTATTTTGCTAGCGCTCCCTCACCTCACGTAGGGTGTAGCAGACACCCCTTGCCGGGTTATCCAGGTTGGTCGGCATGACCCTTTCCAGAGATTTTCCTGTAATTGTCGGGCCAAGTGGATAACCCAACCCTGACTCCCTAGCCGATCACATATCGCTCTAATAATTCAAATCACATTTTACATTTATTGTCGTATCTTATATTCCAGTTCAGTTTTACTTTCTGTACTTCTCACCATGCTATGATTTCATTTACTCACATGCTCTACCTGCCTTTATACTGTACCATGATTTGAGACTAAGTCATGTTTGAAAGAAGGGTTATAACCCCGGTCCTTGTTTGGTTTAAGGGTTGTAATTCAGCTTTCGAACGGTTCCCAAGTCTTCATATATCTTTGTCTTGTATTTCATTATATTGTCTCTTATAGTATTTGTCAATTCACATGGAACTGCTGTTAGTGTTTGTACTTGCTCATTTTCCTGACAGGATACCGTCATGATATATTACAGATAATTCCGAGGCAGATTGCTCGACCTATTATGGGCTCGAGTTAGATGGAGTAGGCTTGGATTGTGGCCTTATAGTAGAGCCACTAGATTTTGTACTTCCAGAGTAGTGTAGGTTAGCTAGGTTTGACTGGACTGCGATCCAGCTAGCTTATCAGACTATAGTTCTATATTCTATTTTGATATCCTGTGATGTTGTATATATCTGGGCTTGCATTAGACTTTGGACTTATTTCCTGCTTCATCTATCATATTTTTCTTTCGTGCTATCTACCTTAGTTTGATATATGTGATTGAGACTGTATTGCTATGTCACCTCCATTCGGAGTGTATATACTGTACATGTACCCTTATCTGTTTAGTTGTAGTATTTCTAGATGACCTAGACAGCATTCTACCGCCGATGCTGCAGCGTAGGCTGGACGTACCCACGTACTCGTGCCCCTCATAACGGTGCGGGTCGTGACACATTTTTGTGGCGGCCCATGCAGGTCAGTGTCGCAATTAGTGCGATCTCGTAATGGTGCTCGACTTAGAGTGCTAATTACGAGCCTGCGATTAGGACATAGGATCTAGGGTATGATAGGAGTTACTCAATCACATTTTTAGAAAATTCTGATCTTTTGATTACCATGACAATTTTTTTTGTATTTGAATTCAATTGTCCTCCTTTGATAATATCTTATCTTGTGCCATATTGATCTCTTGGTTTCAATTCGTCTCTAGGATGACGAAGACGCACCCGCAGGCCACTGGATCGAGTAGCTTGCCTGAGAGATCAGATCAGACAGAAGAGGAGGTTTATGAGACTGCCCCCAGTGATTCTACTATTCTGGAGACCCAGGCAGTTGCACAGGGAGGTCTACCACCTCCACCCCAGAGGGTTACGGCCGTTGTTCCAAAGATACTGCCGCCAACACCACCGATACCGACGGATACACATCATTTGTTCCTTCTCCTTCAGCAGATGATGGAGACACAGCGGGCCCAGGCAGAGGCGTCGCAGCGCCAGTCGGAGGCGTCACACCGACAGATCGAGATGCTGAGACAGAGTATGGAGAACTCGCATCAGCTTGCCCTGGCAGCAGTAGAGAGAGTGGCACCGGGTACGGTGCAGGGCCCTACTGGCCAGCAGCCGTGCCAACAGCAGTCCAGGCCGGGGACAGTGTTAGACTTTAGGAAGATGAGCTCCAGGGACTTCACAGGCACAGAGGGCATCCTTTATGCAGACGACTGACTAGAGGATGTGCAGCGGAGCATGGAGCTGGCAGAGCTTCCTAGAGCACTTTAGGTTTCGGCCGCAGCCAGCCGATTCTTCGACATTGCGCTGACATGGTACCGTACGGATCCTCGTACGTCGATAAGAGGGATGACTTGGGAGAACTTCCGGAGGCTCTTCAAGGAGAAGTTCTTCCCGGACGTGGCTCTTACAGCATTGGAGGGCCAGTTCGTGGGTCTAGTGCAGGGGAACTCATCGGTGGACGAGTATACAGCTGAGTTCTTCCGCCTTAGCAGGTTTGCTCCCGACATGATCTAGGATGAGGGGCAGAAGGCTCGTAAGTTCCGCAGGGGACTTATTCATGCAGTGCGCACCCGCACCTCGGGTCACCGTGACGCAACGTTCGATCAGATATTGATGGACGTGCAGATTACAGAGGAGGACTTCGGCCTCAAGCCGAAGAGGAGCGAAGATACTATGGGGGCGAGTTCCAGTGCGGGACCGGCCAAGCGTCCCCATATTCAGCATCAGCAGAAGCCATTTCAGCAGCAGCCTCTATTACAGATTCAGCAGGCACCGGCGCGTACCCAGCAGCACCAGGGACAGGGCCAGAGACCGGCTACTCCGTGCAGCTTCTGCGGGAAGCCGGGGCACTATAGAGAGGCTTGTAGGAAGAGGTTGGGCGTCTGTCTATACTGCGGGGTGCCTGACCACCAGCTGAGGGATTGCCACGCTAGTGGAATCCGAAGAGACCAGGACAGAGTACAGCAGGCTAGAGGAGGCCAGCAGGGGCGTGCTTTCGCCATGACAGTTGAGCCCGCTCAGGCAGTAGCAGAGCAGATAACAGGTTTCGATATTTTGAATCTCCTTTCCGTATTTGCCTTCTTATAAACTGTCTTGAACTTCGATTCTATCTGTTCTTTGATCGTTGGATGAAAATTTTTCTTGTGACGTGATTTCCTTCTAAGATAAGTCGTATGGGCTAGGTCGCCTCGATTATGAGATTTTAGAATACTCTAGGGTCATGCTAGCAGGCATAGTGAGGACATATAGTCGGATTATGGTCGTATTTCTCGGGTGTGAGAATTTAAGGTTTTTGCTGCCAAGCATGCGGCAATACGAAAATTTTAAATGCCATAATTCTAGATGTATGTACCGTAGTTGAGGACTCTGTGATTATCGTAGCCTTGCTCAATGGTATGACGCAGATTCTGAGTATCATGATGATTGGACAGACGCATACGATTATCGATTTGCATGATTTTTGTGTTTACTTGTTTTAATTTTTGAGGAGGATTCTTTTAAGGTGGATAGACTTATAGCAGCCATTTTCTATTTGAGAATAATTTTAAATTTTATAATTTTAGTCATTTAATTCATGATTTGATTTTTAAGATTTTAATCATTTAAATTTTAAGCCATGACTTGTGATTTTGATATTTACTATTGTTTGGTTTTAATTTCGAGGACGAAATTTTTTTAAGGTGGATAGACTTGTCACCCTCACTTTTTCCAGTTAGAGGTAAAATGGTAATTTTCCCTTTTATAATATTTTTGGGAATTTTATTTCATGAATATTATTATTTAATTATTATAGGAGTCGGGTTCGAATTTCATCGCATTCCGAGTTAATTCGGGACCCCGGTGAATTTCGACTTGAGCTGTAATTAGCATGTTAGCTAACCATGGCCCACCCCACTAAACTTTAGGGTTTAAGAGTTTGGACTAGTCCCCCATGAGTAATTTAGTTTAATTATGATTTTTATTTATTTTTAGCAACCTCCCAAACCAATTTTGGATTTAATTTGCATTAGGCTTAGGGAGGGGCAAACTTGTAAATACAAGTGCCCCTACCCCTTGGCACCATGGCCGGCCACCTATAGGGCCACCCCCTCCACCTCTTTTACTTCCTCACTAAGTTTCTTCTTCTTCTCCATTACTTTCTTTCCAACTCCTTCTTCTTCCTTTTCAAATCCACTTTTAGGTATGATTTTTAAACCCTTTTAAATTCTCCCTTTTGCATTATTCCTTCACATAAATGATGGAGGGGATCATTCTCTACAAGTTGACCATAGCCTTTGTAGGTTCCCTTAAAATATAGGTTAAGGATTTATTATGGTTTAATCCTTTTGAGAGTGGTATATATATATATATATATATATATATATATATATATATATATAAAATAAAATATATATATATATATATATATATATATATATATATATATATATATATATATATATATTTTATATATATATATATATATATATATATATATATATATATATATATATATATATATACATTTGTGCATGTTTGGGTGTTTTTATATAGGTATGTATATATATTGTATATGTATGTATCAATACTTATATTTGTGCATTAGAGCCTTAGAGTTGTGCTTTAGAACTTATAGTTGTGCATTAGAGCCTTAGAGTTGTGCACGAGAGCCTTATAGTTGTGCATGAATGCCTTAGAAGTGTGCAGAATGCTATTCAGGAAAAACTGTGCAGTAGAGCCTTAAAGGTGAGCAGAAGTGCCTTAAAGGTGAGCAGAAGTGCCTTAAAGGTGAGCATGAGAGCCTTAAAGGTGTGCAGGTTGTCCCAGTGTGCTAAAATCCGAGAAATTGAGTATTTTGTGTGTTTGTGCTTTATGTGCGTGTGTAAGGGAAATTGGAGAGTGTGTGTGTGTTTATATATAGATAGATACATAGTTAAGAATTAGAAGAAGTTTAAGAATTAGAAGAAGTTAGAAGAATAGGAAGAAAAGTGAGAAATAGAAAATAGAGGGAATCGAGTTAGAGGGCGAAACGGAGCTCGGAGTATCGGAATGAGTTGAAACTTGGCGTGGGGCAAGAATACGTGATTTAGATTTTGCGGGTAGGCTTCCGAGTGGAAATCGGGGTTGTAGGGCGCCGGTATCGTGCCGTACCATTGCGTATCTTGAAATATTTAAGATATCGGCAATGGGCCGTATCGTGAACTAGATGTCCACTTTACTTAGGTATCTTGGTAGGTAATATATGTATAGGCTAGTACCTTACTATCCTAGGGAGCTCGGGTCAAAATACCAAGCGTAGGTAGGCTAACTTGATAGTTGCCTAAGCTAGAATTTTACCCTTTTTAAGGGCAAAATAGGATATTGGCCTACGGCCAAGATTTGAGTTCGAAGTCCAAGAAGGACTTGGATATGGGTTGTAGAGGTTGGTAATAGTTAGCAATAGTCGCCTAGACCTAGTCTTGACCCCGGTTGACCATGGTTGACTTTTTAGACCAAAAGTCAACTATGGGTCAACGCTTTACCCAATTTAGTCCCAAATTCCTTTAGACTTGTGTAGTTGACCAAAAGTTAACTATTAGTCACCATTGACCTAGGGTTGACCTAGAGTTGACCAAAGATGACCAGGGTTGACCAGTTGACCAAAAGTCAACTGTAGGCCAACTCTTGACCCCGTTTGACTTTCTTCGACTTGTATTGACCCGTGATGCCTGGTATGACCTAGGATTGACTTGGGTTGGCTTAGATTGACTTGATATAACTTGATTTGACCTAGATTGCATATCATTCATTGTGAATCATTCCTAAACTTGTTTAAACCTAAATTAACTTACAGTATCTCATCTTTAGGTCTCTAATCTCCACTCTGAGCATTGATATACCATACAGCTCAGGACAGCAGGTGAGTACATTCACTGATAGTTTTCATTGTCTTGATATCTACTATATCTGATTCAGTTGTAGTGTCTTACTTGATTCTCGACACGATAGTTCACGGACTAGTATTATCGGATTCCGGTCATGAGATATCATTCCGGAATTTCTTGGGATACTGGTACTTGCTTGGTCTTGATTCTTGTACTTGTATTGACGTCGATTCCTGAAGAGGACTTGCTCCCCTCTTAGGGAATCCCGCATCATGACGTGCTATGTCCGGATCCGTATACTATTCGGAGATGGGGGAATTATTAGGGGTTATGTGATCAAAGCCCCATGTCCTTATTTTGCTAGCGCCACCCTTACCTCACGTAGGGTGTAGCAGACACCCCTTGCCGGATTATCCAGGTTGGCCGGCATGACCCTTTCCAGAGGTTTTTCTGTGATTGTCGGGCCAAGTGGATAACCCAACCCTGACTCCCTAGCCGATCACATATCGCTCTAATAATTCAAATCATATTTTACATTTATTATCGTATCTTATATTCCAGTTCAGTTTTACTTTCTGTACTTCTCACCATGCTATGATTTCATTTACTCACATGCTCTACCTGTCTTTATACTGTACTATGATTTGAGACTAAGTCCTGTTTGAAAGAAGGGTTACAACCCCGGTCCTTGTTTGGTTTAAGGGTTGTAACTCGGCTTTCGAACGGTTCCCAAGTCTTCATATATCTTTGTCTTGTATTTCATTATACTGTCTCTTATAGTATTTGTTAATTCACATGGAACTGCTGTTAGTATTTGTACTTGCTCATTTTCCTGACATGATACCGTTATGATATATTACAGATGATTTCGAGGCGGACTGCTCGACCTATTATGGGCTCGAGTTAGATGGAGTAGCCTTGGATTGTAGCCTTATAGTAGAGCCACTAGATTTTGTACTTCCAGAGTGGTGTAGGTTAGCTAGATTTGACTGGACTGCGATCCATCTAGCTTATCAGACTATAGTTCTATATTCTATTTTGATATCCTGTGATGTTGTATATATCTGGGCTTGTATTAGACTGTGGACTTATTTCCTGCTTCATCTATTATATTTTTCTTTCGTGCTATCTACCTTAGTTTGATATATGTGATTGAGACTGTATTGCTATGTCACCTCCATTCAGAGTGCATATACTGTACAGGTACCCTTATCTGTTTAGTTATAGTATTTCTAGATGACCTAGACAGCGTTCTACCGTCGATGCTGTGGCGTAGGCTGGACGTACCCACGTACTCGTGCCCCTCATAAGGGTGCGGGTCGTGACACCCGTACACGAGATCGGTCCCCTGGCTTGGGAGTCTCGCGAAGTCTTGATATGTCCCGCACACGAGATCGGTCCCGCGGCTTGGGAGTCTCGTTAAGTCTTTATAGAAAGAAGGAATGCATGGTCATGTTAAGAAAGGATTGGTTAGATCGAGTTGAGACTTGCATGGTCATTGGACAACTTGTCGACAAGGTTTAGTCTTCTCGAATGATAGCCGGGGCGCCGGGATCATTCGGCCCGGAGGAAGCGAGTGTGGCTCAAAGTAGGATGCTGGATAACCGCATGGGAGACTTCGACGCCTCCTGGCTAGCTATCCGTGTAGGGATGAGACCGATATCCCACGAGCCAGTCCATGATAGCTTGACATTGCTAGTGACCACTCATGTAGATGTGTCGGCAGATAGCGGCACACCGCGTGTATGCCTTTGGATTGGGTTTAGAACTGGAATCATGTCTAGTCGGTAACACAATGTCTGGGCCTAAGATTGGGCTGCAGCATAGGCACCGTGCTTAGCACGATACTTGGCATCAGAATATTCATAGAATCAACACAATGTTTCACAAGTCTTGTCTAAGTTAGCAAATGAGTCGATCCGGAAGGCCGCAAGGCGGTAGCATGATAAGTCTTGATATGTTGTGAGACGCGGCCTCGATCTCGAAGTACGGACAAGTCTAAGCAAAGTCCAGAGGCACGACCTGCACGAGTCGTTCTTCCTTGACGTCGCTAGCACGAGAATAGTCTTGAGGCACTTGAGTTCAAGTAAAGGTCTTGGCACGGCCGAGTCCGTGTGAGTTGCTCCACGGTGTAGCACCGTCTTGAATATGTCTAAGCACGCGAATAGAGAATGGCACAACCCTGCCGTCCCGAGTTCAAGTTTGGTTAAGTACATGCACGATGAGGCATTGCCTCGATCGAAACACACGTTGGAATTATAGCACGACCATGTCGTTGCACGTCGAGTTGGTTAGACGTCAAGTCTTAAAACTGATCCTAAGGCAAGACTAGAAAGACAATCGAAAGGGTTTTAAACTGCACAAAGTAAATGAACGTGTCATTTTTATATATGTGGGTGAGGAGCTCACTCCACCAGTACAGTTGAGTACTGACACCCACACAGTGTTCATGTGCAGGCACAGGTAGAAGCTCGTGGCGCGGAGCTCGCTTGGATGCGTCGAGGCACGGAGTTCCTTGGCGATTTGAAGTGTGCGGCCGTGCAGATTGAAGACTTATACAGGACATAATGTATGGACATCGTCTTCCGAAGCTTCCACTGGATTCAAGCATTGTATCGAGAGATGAGAGAGAGCAGAGTAAATTGTAAAATAAGAGAAAAGTGAGCACGAGAGACTTGTAATTTGGCCTTGCGCCCACAAATATAATCTTGTATTCAATATCAATAAAGAGCTTCCAGTTCATGTGTACTTGTTCTAAATTTCCGCTGTATGTTTCAATATTTCTGCTTGGGACTTCTGTGCGACGACCCTGTCGCCGCGGATGTAATCGGCCGTTATGAAACTGCCTTGCACGAGCGCAATCTAGGCTCGTGCGGCATCATGCCTTAGTGAGGACGATCGCTCCTACGGGAGCGGGGCGTGACACAGATTGCGACAAAGTTTGGGTTGAGGAAGTTTTAGTTCCAGATGTTACTTTGTTCCGAGCCTCAAGAGAATTTTTTTACCCTTGATGACACTATAGGAAGTACAATTGCTTGGCCACACAAATATATTAGTTTTGAAGAGATTCAGGTAATTAAATTATTAATTTTTAAGTTTAACTTAAGTCCATTCTATAATATTTATAAAGCAGGCTGTTGAATAATACATGCTTTCATATTGAGTATATGTACATCTGTGGTAATCAGTCAATCTTTCTTGCTTATTATTTCAGGTGAGTACCAATAGGTTGCTAAGTACTTGACCGGTAAAACTTTTTTCTGTGGTAATGTCGAAAATGCGACTGAAGTTGTTTTAGGTACGACAAAATTTTCATCCTCCTTATTTTGATATGCAATTTGCACAACTGTTACATATATATTGGTTATTAACCTTTTTACTATATACTACTACTCTATTACATACACTGGGATCAATGATTCCAGAGACAGCAACATGTAAATTTGCATCATCCTTCTTCATATTTCTTAATAATTTGCATCATCCTTCTTCATAATGTCAGTTACCTGCATATTTCTTAATAATTTCTTAATAATTTGCTGAATAAAGTCTGGAAAGGCTGTTACCTGCATATTAAAATGAGTCTGGAAAGGCTGGGAAGGCTGTTTCCTGCATAATTTCTTAATAATTTCTTAATAGTTTGCTGGATAATTTGCTGAATAATTTCTTAATAATTTCTTAATAATTTGCATCATCCTTCTTCATAGTGTCAGTTACCTGCATATTTCTTAAGAGTGTATCATGTAACCTGCAGTCTGTAGAATTGTAGGTGTCATCCTAGATGTAGGATAAAACTAATTTGTGTAACCAAAAGCTTATTCCCTATAGGTTTCTAAAGCTTATAGCTTACAAGTTTCTAAACCTGCAGATTTATTCATAGTGAAAGGAGAGCTTATAGCTTACAGGTTGGTACATGAAATTTAGCAACCTGTAAGCTTATTGTTGGTCCATGAAATTTAGCAACCTGTAAGCTTATTGTTGGTACCAAAAGCTTATAGCTTACAGCTTACAGATTTCTTCATAATGCACCAAAAGCTTATAGCTTACAGGTTGGTACATGAAATTTAGCATCCAACTGAAAGGAGTGCACCAAAAGCTTATAGCTTACAGTTTAAACTTTAATGCACCAAAACTTTAATACATGAAATTACAAGTGCACTTTCAGAACAATACATGCCCAATTGCATAGCATACACACTTTATTGTCTTGCCATCATATTACACTGCATATCCATGTCATTACAACTGCTGCATTTCAAATTAGGACAACTGCCTTCATTAAACATTCCTTGCATTCGCTGATACATGCTAGTATCCAAGCATTGTATGCCTGAAATGACCAAATGCATTCACTTCCTGCATTTGAAATATTCCACTACATTCATACAAATCACATTGAAGTATCCTACACCCGTCCATACATTACTGATACACTTGGTATCAGAACATGTTTATTGAACTGTAGGCACTATCCATCAAGCATCAATTGGTTTGTAATGGATGAATTCACATTCTAAATTCTCTAGATGCATAGCCCATCACTTGCCTACATGTCCCATGTTAGATCCATCATAATGGGTCGAGCAGTGATGCACACTCTGCTTAGCATTGGCTTACACTAGTACATCCACTTACATGCCTTTGCATACTATTTTCCCTCTTTCTTTTACTGCAATATAATGTACTGCATTAGGACATGTACTAAACTTCAATTAACTATTGTCATTAGCTTATTGCAATGCCACTTGAGCAATTGCCCTGCATTTAGCCACTGGCCTTGCATTTACTGCAAATGTCTGCACTCTAATTGACATCCTGCACATCATCTTTGCATCACCTGTCAAACATCCCACTGCATATTGAGATTTGCCTTGCATCTTCAACTCCATGCCCTTTTGCAATGGTTCAGTAGGCAGCAAGTGTTGTCCCAGATATGATGGGTTCAGTTTTGTTGTACTTTACTTTACTTTGGGTATAAGAAGTTGAGGTTTGCCTTAGCCCAATTACCTGTTGGTTCATATAGTCATGCATTGCATATGGGTTGCCTTAGTATTGTGGGCTGTTTGAGAGTTTATATATGATGTATATATGATATATTAGTGTTTGGGTTATGTTATACTATATATGTATATTTTAGATTTGACAAATGAGTTAGAGGTAAGAGTGTTAGTTGGGCAGTATTAGAAAGCAGGGGATTTTGGCATTGCTTGCCCTGCCCTTGTTGCATTAGCAACATATAGAGGTCTCGAGTATAGAGGATTATCCATTATTCAAGTTATGGAAGAGGTTTGGACTCGAGCAAACAGTTGGGTATCGGTGGAATTATATAAGTAGGAGTGTCAATGTGAGAGTGCTTGGTATAAGGCCTGTGTTGTTGCAGTTAAGTGTGGATAGGGTGTAGTAGAGATATTTGGAAATAGATAAGTAAGAGTATGTTGAAATATTTCAATGAGTGTTAGTTAGAGTAAAGGAATGGCAGCATTGGCCATGGCATGTATAGGTTAGGATGTGTTATAAGTTAGTATCACCTGTAAGGGAGTGCACCTGTTAGGGAAGGTTGCCATTTAATTCCACGAATAATGACCTGTTAATTTTGTGCCATTATTGATTGTAGCTCTGAATCTTCAAAGACTACTTTGATGTTCTGTCTAAAAATATTCGTAAGTGCAATTTTGGTTGAATGAATGACTCTTTTTTTCCTTTTTTTTAAAAATTCTTAGATATCAAAATGGAGCAGGTATATGGGTGAATTGTAATTCTCCACTTGTATATAGAAGTATTGGAAATTGAATTCTCCACTTGTATATAGAAATGTTGGAAATTGAATTCTCTATGGAATTACAGCTCTCAGTTTACTATCAACCAAATGATAGGATTTAGCCAATTTCGGAATTGAGAAACCTGGAGTTGCTAATGTTGAGAAACCTGGAATTGAGAAACCTGGATTTAGCCAATTCTCGATGTAATATCTTAGTGGACACTGTCTATAGATAATTAAGGCACCAAAATGGTATATGAATTGCGTTTTTTTGCTAATGTTGCTAATGATATATGCTCTTTCATATGCATTATTTGATATGAAAGCCTAAATATTAATTGTCATCTTTTTGTGTACAGATTGACCGATGCGTTCGGATTAGGTTCAAGTTTGATGCTGGAAAGAGTCGGATGCTAATTCTACAAGGAATCATATCTATTATGTAATAGACTTTGTTATGTAATAGACTTATTTGTGAAGGGAGAACATTACTTTTATTGAGACTTTGTATGAATTTGAGATATTTTAATATATATATTATTGTTGGCACATTAAAGTTTTATTATTTGTGAAATTGCTTTTGGTTAATTATATGAAATAAATATACAAATAAAATCAATTTATATAATTGTCGTTGAAGTGAGTTAGATGACACATATAAGGTGTCGTGACATCAATGATATTTATGATTTGCATGTTTAGACTACATATAAAATGTGTTGTGAAAAATATCTATAACATTAAGATGACACAAGTAGATTGTCGTGAAATACGCATTAAACGACATTCAAAAAGTGTTGTTAAGAAACTGTTACATGACATTTTTTTCGTATTGTTAAAAGTCAAAAAAAATTATGACGACACTAATAAGTTGTCATTGAATCACATTAAGACGACACTAGTATGATGCCCTGAAATAAGCATTACACGACATCTACAAAGTGTCATCATAAATTTGATACATGACACTTCTAATGTGTCGTGGAAAGTAAAAGAACTTTCTATGACACTGTCCCGACCCGCTCCAGAATAATCGAACACGAGTCGGACTCGCCCAGCCTTCGTCGTTAGACACGACGAAGTAAGCTGTACCAAGCTAAGAAAAACTAACCAGATAAACATGAAAGTATATAATCACAACATCTAAAACGTATCCCAGAATAATCACCATAATCCACAATTCTATGTATATAAATGTACGAGTCATCAAGAATGAAATGTACTATGAATTCTAAATCAATATCTAAAAGTAAGGTTAACAGTCTAAACCTGAAACCTCAAGCTAAGTCATGACCATCCTGCTCAGCTAAGATCCCGGGTTCTGGTCCATAAGGTAGAATGATAATCCTGCAAGTATACCTGCAACTTATCCAGTCAGGAGCGGAGCAAAGTACAATTCTAGGTAATGAATAAGACATCATGATATAAAAGTACAAGGGAACATGGTATGTAAAGCACAAGAAAAAACATGGTGTGTAAAGTACATGAAAGAACATGAAATGTAAGAACATGAAAGAACATGGTATCTCAGGAATCACATGAAATAAGTACAAGGTATATCTCCTGAACATGTGTGTACAATATTTGAAATATAACTAAGTATGTGACCGGCTAGGGGTAAGCACATGAAAGCACATGAATGGTACGGCTTAGGACCCGCGTGTACGATGCCGGGTCTAAGCTAAACACACCTGAGTTGTTTCTTGGGTTTGGTCACATAAATAGTTTATTTTCCAACCCCATGTACAAGTAATAAGAACAAGGAACATGAGCACCAGAAATACATGTCGTGTCACCGTGTGTCAATCAAGGAAGCACAGGATATAGTAAAATGTACAAGACCATAGAATGTACTTGCCTTGCTCCAGGAAAGTACGAGTGAAGAATAAATTTGGATGTCCTCATGTTTAATAGGTACAAGTTGGTTAAGATCTAACAAAATATAGTTTACTTATTAAGTACTCTAATATACTTGAAATATACCAGTGGTTTTTAAGTTAAACTATTTATCCTCTTTACCAATTAGTTCACTAAAACACTCCCAACCCACTCTATGGTAATCCTCAAATTATCCCATAAATTTAAAGAAGAAGTTGGTCATCAATTCATGCTAAATATAATTGAGAAGTTCCACACTAGTGTTTATTCCTATACACAAAGAACTCAATTGAAAATATGGTCTTTCCTCCTCTTGACCAGTGCACTGAGATTGGAATCTCAGGTTCATCAAGTTGAACCAAAACACTGCTATAAGAATTCTCAGATTCCTATTTCCAGAAGTATACTCCCCAAGGGAGTCAGTCCAATAAAACTGATACAAATCAGTCTCAGTTTAAAATGCTGATATAGTCAGTCCTTAATAGGACATACAGATCGGTCTTTTAACCCAAAACTGATATAATCAGCTTTACTAGGCTGACACTGTCATGCCCCAGTACCGTAATACGGGGACAGACGTAGGCCAGATACACCGTATAAGGTACAAATATGCTATACGGTGATGACAGCGAGGGCGGCCACGGCGAGGGTGGCGGATGGAGGTGGCAGTAGTGGGAGATGGTGGTGCAGGCGGTGGTCGCGGCTGGAGACGAGGGGAGATGAGCGAGAAGGAGAGCGGGGAAGAGGGGTAAGTGGGCTGGCTTCTCCAGCAAGGGAGAGGAGAGAGAAAGAGAGAGTGAGTTGAGAGGGAGAGAGTTAAAGAGTGGGGGGGGTGCGGCTGATAAGTGAGAGAGGGAAGAGAGGGGTTAGGTTTAGATATTTGGGGAGGGGTAGCTAGGTAATTTAATAATAATAATAATAATGGTGATAACAATAATAATAGGGAAAATCCTATAATGAAGATCCAAGAATTAAAATAAAATTTAAATCAAGATTCAACAACCTGACCAAATCAAGATCCAAAAATTTAAAATAAATTCAAAATTTTAAAATCACCTTAAATATCAAAATTTCGTCCTCGAAAAAAATTAGGATATGACATCCTACCTACCTTACAAAAATTTTGTCCTCAAAATTTCAAAATTATCAAAATAGGGTTTTCAAAACTAGTACATATATATACCTTGAAAACTCTACCCACCTTACAGAAATCAAGTAATACAATAAGAAACGAACAAAATCTCAATATAAAAATATCAAAGAGAACAAGGTCTAGCTAAATAAATCAACTCGCAAGGTAAATCCAAAACATCGAAAGAATCTCGAAAATCAAAGTCTTGCATACACGAAATAACCCCATAAATCAAAACAAGTATAGAATGTCGAAAACAATGTCAGAAAACGTAAAATCCCAACTGCATATAAATAATAATAATAATAAATCCGTATAAAATCATAAAATACAGGATATCTGTCTCGAATCGATGACCGCAGTTCCTAATATCCAAAAAATGTGTCATGATCATTTCTTGCCACGCCATCTGGAATGGCTGCAAAAGATTTATCATGACACTATAATCGAGCGGCTGCAACTTTCGTTACCACGCCGTCAAGGTAGTACTCTTGACAAATACCCAAAACGAATCAAATCCATAACCCAAATATCTGAATCACTAAAAATTACAAAATCTCTAACGATATAACGAGTCCTAGAAAACCATCAAAATCCAAAATCTAGGTGAATCGTAACACACATCCAAAAATATCTTCAATAATAACCACAAGATAGCTTTTCTAGGTAAATACTTCAAACCAAGGATCCATATCAAAATATAGAAAATATATCTATAATCAAAATAATATCTGAAACAGATAATCATGATTGCAAAAATATTCCGAATCAAAGGAGCTGAATTCATACAAGAATATCCACTGGATTCTCAACAAATGTTAAAATATCCAATATCAGAGTCCAGATAAAATCTTCATTCCGCAGCAATCCAGCCAACGCTCGAAGAGGGCGATAATGATACTAAGTCAACACGAAGTCAATGCACGAAAGGGATAACAAGAAATCAACCAAGGCGAAACACCGACAGACAGTACAGAACCCAAGATAAATAATCATGTAGCCCAATGATGGAGATAACATCTCATCAAATAAGGTGATCGACATGACCAACTATAGGATCATATCTATCAAACAAGGATCAGAGATAGATAACACGAATAAGACATGGCCAAGCAAGATAGGTCCAAGTAGAGATGAGGACCAGTTTACAGGTTCAAGGGAGCGAAGGACAAGTGTAACAAGTAGGAATACCAAGGAATAGTGGACTGAGATCAATAATCATGTGATATCCAACAAAATATCAAAACGAGACCTGCATGGGCCACCAATAAAAACTTGTCATGCCCCAATACCGGAATACGGGGACGGACGTAGGCCATCTATACCGTATAAGGTACGAATACGCTATACGGCAATGACGACGAGGGCGGCCACGGCGAGGGTGGCGGATGGAGGTGGCAGTGGTAGGAGATGGTGGCGCAGGCGGTGGTCGCGGCTGGAGACGAGGGAAGGTGAGCGAGAGGGAGAACGGAAAAAAGGGGTGAGTGGGCTGGCTTCTCCAGCAAGGGAGAGGAGAGAGAAAAAGAGAGTGAGTTGAGAGGGAGAGATTTAAAGAGTGGGGGGATGCGGCTGATGGGTGAGAGAGGGAAGAGAAGGGTTAGGTTTAGACATTTGGGAAGGGGTAGCTAGGTAATTTAATAATAATAATAATGGTGATAACAATAATAATAGGGAAAATCCTATAATGAAGATCCAAGAATTAAAATAAAATTTAAATCAAGATTCAACAACCTGACCAAATCAAGACCCAAAAATTCAAAATAAATTCAAAATTTTAAAATCACCTTAAATACCGAATACGGTCGTATACATATTTTGAAAAAAATATAGGACATGACAGACACAGTCCAGAATACTAGCTTACTCTGAAAAACTAACAATCTAAGGTTAGGAATTATCATTCCTTCCAATATAACACTCTTAACTTGTATCAATAGAAAAAATGTACTGAGATAGCTTGTAGTAAAAACTAAACTCCTGAACTGTAGGATAAAATAGCCTACTCGATAAGAACAGTTATCTTCTGTCATGACCCGCACCCTAGAGTAAGGGCACGAGACGTAGGTACGCCCAGCCTACGCCGCAGTGTCGACGGTAGAACGTTGTCCTAGGTCTCATGCATCTAACAGTATAATGCTAAGCAGTTTATACTCCCCGAATGGGGGTGACATAGCAGAATGTAAACTCAATCACAACTAAGAAAGAAGAAGCACGATATGATATAGAACTCAAAATGAAATACAGATGATCAGAAGAGTCTAAGTGTCTAAGATAACAACTCAGCAAACATCCAGAAATACAAAGTCTCAACTACAGAATATAAAAGAACATATACAATCCAGATCTCAAATGACAGAAATAATAAAAACCTAGACTAGGGAGCCTCAGTCTCTATAGCTAGTGAATTCGACTGGAAATCCGGATCACAGGTGTCATCTAGAGCTGTCCCATAAAAAGTGTCAATACCAGCCTCATCCTCGTCCTTTATAAACATATCAACGGTGCCCAATCAGGACGGAGCGAGAAAATACATCTCAACAGACCATAGCAGGTTAGAAAATATAACCATGCAGTAGAGTAAGATACATAAAACTGAAAGAAAGTACAGAATGTAAAGGAGATAGCTGTAATAGAAATATCTACTATAAATAGAGAACTAACAATGGCTAGTGAGTCAGAGTACAATATAGACATGTGAATGGCATAGGATGATTCTGATGCTACACTACGGAATGATTCTGATGCTACACTACTTGAATATTATTCACATGTCCACTTCTACTCTTCCGTACCCCCAATTAATACACAAGGATCCAGCCAGGTTATGTTATGATTCATGTAATGGCCCCCGAAGGGTGATACATGATAGTCCCATAAATGGGGATTCTAGGAATGCCCATAAATGGATGATTCATGGAAGACTCTGTGATCATGAGAGTACATGTCACAAGTGATTCAATGAACCATAAAGCATAGTGATACACAATGTAAGTGAAACACACAGAACATGTAGTATTCGATGCTCTCTGAGGGGATAACATCTCAAGAAAGGATCCATATAGTACTAATCCGTGTGACCAATATGACAGTATCAAGAAAAGTAATTTAATGCAGGAGAATAATTCTAACAGGATATGAAATGATCAGAGAATGTACTCGCCTGTATCCTGAGTATCTGAAGAATATCTACTGTCCGAGGAGTGATGTCTGTCTACTATAGAACAGTACAAGTCACTATAAGTCTAAAATGATAATAAGATGCGATTCAATACATTCTATATGAATCTAGGTCAATCTAGACCAAAGTTAACTCTTGGTCAACTCTAGTCAACCCTAGAAGTCAAACTAGGTCAACTAAGTCAAACTTAAGTCAAACAAGTCTATACTAGTCTAACTAGTCTATTCTATCAAGCCCACATCAATTCTAGGCTATACAAGTCTAACTAGACTCTATACTGGCATTCAAGCCACACCCATAGGCTAAGAGCCCTGGCTATAGGCCATATCATGCCTAAGCCAACCCACATATCATATATACACATATTAGTATATATATAATATAATATAGTACTACACATTAACATATAGGCTACCTATATATGTGCATCTCATATATATATATATATATATATATATATATATATATATATATATAAAATATATATATATATATATATATATATATATATATATATAAAATATATATATATATATATATATATATATACATGTACATAGAAGATAGGAAATGGGCACATATATATTATGTTCATGTGTGTGTGTGTGTGTGTGTTGAGAGTACAAGAGAGCATGTGTGTGAGGGTGTCAAGATAAATCCTGGAAAACAGTGAGGTAACATGTGAGATTGTGTGAGTGTGAAATCCTGAAAACAGGAAAACAGTGAATGGTATTAGAAAATCAGGGTAGTGTATATGGTATCAGTGTCAATAGGAGTTAGTGTAATACCTGTGTGTGTGTAAACAGGAATAAGAAAATAGTGAGTAGTAATATGAAAATCAGTGGTGTACATTTGTGTGTGTGCAAATAGGAAGTAGTGTGGCATGGTGTGTAAACCTGGGAAATATGGTACTGCAAAATAGTGTGGTGTATATGAAAATCAGTGAGCTAACATTTGTGTGTCTTGGGACATGACAGTTCAATAGGAACTAAAATCTCAGGTTTAAGAATCCCATAAAAGTTCTAATATAGCTCAATTGACAGTAACTTGATAAACTAATCCACTATTCAACCATGAAAACAAACCAATACAAAGTATATGAGTTAACATTCAAATGTTTAAGGAAAGGAAATCAATTCCAGATTTTGGGATTCCTGTCAATTTAATTGACAGTTAACTCTCTAACCCATAATCAACCCAAACAACCCAATGCAATGTATAAGAAATAACAGTTCAATAGGGATCACATCTCAGGTATTGGAATCAAAATCAGTTTTCACATTGAAACAATCATTCAATTTTTAGTTAAGGAGAGGAAATCAGTTCAGGTATTAATAGGAAAACAATGTATCAGTCATGCATTTTCGAAAGCCTAACTCAAAGTCCAAAATCCCATTCATGAATCATAAACCTATTCGAAAAAGTAAAATCGAACTAATAGAGGTTAATACACATGTAGGATCAATTGATAACTGAACACATTAATTTAAATCAGAAAAAATAGGAATTGAAGTTCAGGGAACAACAAGACTGAATCATGAGTATCAGTCAAATACCAAACTCAATTTCGAATCCCATTTCACATGACAAAACCTATTCTAATATGTAAATTCAACTTAACAGAGATTATTAAATATGTCTAGGATCTTAATTAGCAATTTAAATCATGTACCATTTAAACTAGAAATTAGCACAGAACAAATAATTGGACTGAACACAGCACAGTGCACGACCAGTGCACACCCAAAAGCGTGTCCGACATGACACGAGGACTCACGAAACTTTGGGAGCCTCGTGTCAGTGTCAGCCCCGACCCGTGTGTCGAGTTTCACGTGTCCACGTGGTGTATCCAAGGAGCTGTGGCCCCCGAGTAGTAGGGGACTGCTACTCGCGTGCGCGAGTGCTGAACCCCGTGTGTTCCCGTGTCCAATACGATACGACACGACACCACAACCACCTCAGTCCACCAGAAAACATTAAGCAAGGCCAAACCCTAATTTTTTATTCAAAGAAAATCAGAAAATAAGGATAAAATGCCCACTGTGGCATTTCATCAAACACTTAGGTTAGCCACTGATACGTGTCCGATACGGACACGTACCGGACACAAAACCTAACAATGCCTATACCAATAGTTAGAGTAGACCTAGGGCTTCCTATTCATGCATTTAAATTAATATTTTATGGTAGGAATAGGAATTTACCTAGGTGAGTGAAATGGCTCAAAAGCTTCAAAGAGAGTTGTTCCTCTAGCTACCCAAACTCTCCAAATTGCTCCTTCACTGAAATTTCTCACCATATCCAGGAAATATACAGAGATTAGAACCTATTGCAAGAAATTTGAAGGAAAAATAAGTTAAAATGGAGAAGATAGAGATTGGGGAAGAAAGGGGTTTACCTCTATTTCTAAACTTGCTATTTTCTAAAGGAGGCTAGCCCTAAGTGACAGAGACATTATATAGGGTGGGAAAATCAATCTTGGTCGGCCATGTAGTGTAGGCTAGGGTTAGGGATTCACTAGTTTGGTTATGGGCCTCTATGGGCCTAAGCCATAAGTCATGGCTTATGAAATCACAAGCCATTATCTAACCTATTCATTAATTCTATTTCCCAAATTTAATCATAATGACTAGAGTGTCACTAACTTGGGTCAACTAGGGTTTCATAATCTAACCAAGATAGTCATGACTAGGGTTAGCTTCTAGGATAGTCTCCTAAGTCACCATGAGTCAAAGTCTAGAATATCACTAAATTAAATTATACTAAAAATCACTTAAATTCTAATAATTATAATTAATACTAAATAATTCCAATAATTCCCAAAATTTTAAAAATGACCAAAATACTCCCAAGCTAGAAATGTGGTAGTGATAAATCTATCCCCCTTAAAATAATTTTGTCCTCGAAATTAAAGGCGAAACTAACAGATGAGAAGGATAGATAATCATACCTCACGGTGCAAACAGATATGGATATCACTCGCGCATCTCATCCTTCCGCTCCCAGGTAGACTCTCCTAAAGAATGATGCCTTCATGCGACGCGGACCAAATATATCACCTGGTTCCTTAGTACCTTCTCTCGTCGATCCAGAATCTCCACTGGCTGCTCTGGATAGCTGAGAGAATGTCCAACCTCAATCTCCGAATAATCGAGTACATGGCTAGGATCAGCCACATACCGTCTCAACTGTGATACGTAGAACACATTGTGGACACCCACTAGTGCAGGTAGCAAGTTTAGCCTGTATGCCACGTCACCGACTCTCCCGCTGATAATAAAAGGGCCGATGAAGCGCGGACTAAGCTTCCCACCTCCATCAAAACGTATCGTACCACGAGTCGGAGATATCCTCAAGAAAACCTGGTCTCCAACCTAATCACAAGCAAGGTCTCAAATTAACTATGATAAACAAACATGATCAACAAAACACAAACAAACAAACCTAAATCTAATTTTACTCTAATCTGTACCTCAAACTCCAAGGGCCTTCGGTGGATATCGGCCCAATGCCGATGTCTGTCCTATGCCACGCGAAGTCTGTCTCTGATAAACTTTACCTTCTCTGCTGCATCTACAACCATCTCAGACCCCAGTAAAGCTCGCTTCCCAACATCATCCCAAGACAAGGGTGTACGACATCTACGCCCGTACAGTGCCTCGAATGGTGACATCTCAATACTGGCCTGAAAGCTGTTGTTGTATGCAAACTCAACCAAGTGTACGTGATCCTCCCAAGACCCTCCGAAATCTAAAACACATGTCCGCAGCATGTCCTCGAGTGTCTGAATAGTCCGCTCTGACTGTCCGTACGTCTGAGGGTGGTATGCAGTGCTAAACTTGAGCTGTGTCCAAGCTAACATACAGACTCCTCCAGAAATGGGAGGTGAAACGACTATCCCGATCCGAGACGATGCTGACCGAAACTCCATATATCCTGACAATCTGCCGCACGTACATCTCTGCGAGCTTCTCTATAGTCGTACCCATTTTGAATGGCAAGAAGTGGACCGATTTGGTCAGTCTATCCACTATGACCCAAATCGTGTCTTTTCCTCATGGTGTCCTCGGCAATCCAGAAACAAAATCCATTGTGATATGCTCCCACTTCCACTCCGGAATGGGCAATGGCTGCAGCAATCCTCCAGGCTTCTGCCTCTCTGCCTTTACCTGCTGATAGACGAGACATCTAGCGACGAAGCGCGCTACTTCTCGCTTCATACCACTCCACCAGACATGCTCTCTCAGATCCCTATACATCTTGTCGGCACCAGGATGTATAGTATACTGAGAGCGATGGGCCTCCTGCATCACCTGCTCTCGAAGCTCTCGGCACACACAGTCTGGAACCGTGCCTCAATATGCCATCATCTGCTATAATGAACTCACCATCCAGCAATCCTGCCCTGACCTGCTCCCGGATACACCGCAGAGCAACGTCCTCGAACTGAGTCGACTTGATTCTCTCAATCAAGTCCGACTGGATCTGAAGGCCCCACATCTGCATCTCTACTTCTGGTACTAGCACCTCAATCCCCAGGCTCTCCAAGTCTGCTAACAGATGACGGTCTGTCATCAAGCACATGGCTACCGGATATCTGCTCAAAGCGTCGGCAACCACGTTCGCCTTCCCGGGGTGATACTGCAAGGATATGTCAAAGTCCTTCATCAGCTCTAACCATCTGTACTGTCTCATGTTCAGCTCCTTCTGAGTGAACACATACCTCAAGCACTTATGATTTGTAAAAATCTCTACCCGCTCTCCATACAGATAGTGCTTCCAGAGCTTCAAAGCAAAAATCACTGCTGCCAACTCCAAATCATGCGTAGGGTTGTTCTTCTCATGGGACCGTAATTGCCTGGAAGCATAGGCAATCACCTTCCCGTGCTGCTGCAGAACGCAACCCAGACCCTTCCCTGAGGCGTCACTATATATAGTGGACCCGCCTGATCCTGATGGCAATGACAAAATAGGGACTGTCGTCAACCGCTTCTTCAGCTCATCAAAAGCGGCTTTACACTCCTCTGACCAGATAAACTCTGTGTCCTTCCGGGTCAGCCTTGTCAAAGTCTCTGCAATTCGGAAAAAATCCTGCATAAATCTTCTGTAGTTGCCGGCCAATCCCAAGAAACTGTGGATCTCTGCAACTGTAGTCGGCGCTGTCCATGCCTCAACTACTATGATCTTCTTGGGGTCAACTGAGATTCCATCTCCAGTCACCACATGCCCCAAAAAGTCAACCCGGTCCAAGAAGAACTCACACTTGGAGAGCTTCCCATAAAGCTGCTCCTTCCTGAGAGTCTCCAGCACTATCCTAAGATGCTCCTCGTGCTCCTCCTCGGTCTTCGAATACACCAAGATGTCGTCGATGAACACCAACATAAACTGATCTAGGTACTGGATGAATACCTTGTTCATCAAGTTCATGAACACCGCCGGGACGTTTGTCAACCCAAACGGCATAACCAAGAACTCAAACTATCCGTACCTCGTCCTGAATGTTGTCTTCGGAATGTCCTCCCCCTTCACCTTCACCTGATGATAGCCTGACCTCAGATCAATCTTGGAAAATACCCGAGCTCCGCTCAACTGGTCAAAAAGATCATCGATCCGCGGCAGGAGGTACTTGTTCTTGATCGTAAGGTTGTTGAGTGCTCTGTAGTCAATACACATCCATTCTGACCTATCCTTCTTCGGCACAAACAATACTGGTGCACCCCATGGTGACGAACTCGAACGGATGAAGCCCTTGTCCTGCAACTCATCCACTTGCTTCTTCAGCTCCACCAACTCACTGTTGTTCACTCGATAGACGTGCTGAGAGATGGATTTCACTCCTGGAACCAAGTCTATCGAGAACTCAATGTCTCTGTCTGGTGGCAATCCAGGCAACTCCTCTTAAAAAAATCTATATACTCTGCTATCAAGGGGTATAAAATCGTCTGCTCCTCAACCGAGACTCCGCAGAAAACTCTGCTACTCTGCTCCGTCTGACGTCTGGAGTACTCGAACTCTGGCTCCACCGGCACTCTGAAGAGAACTCTACCCCCTCTGCAATCAATGCTGGCGTGGTGCCTGCTCAACCAATCTATACCGAGTACTATATCGTAGTTCAGCAATGGCATTACGAGCAGACTCACCTCCAACTTACGGCCTCCCAAAACAACACTCTGACCCTTACAAACATCACTCACAAGGATAATGCCACCTCCGATCGTGATCTTGTAAGTCCTAGACAATGATTCAGCTATGATACCGTGTCTAATCGCAAATGATACTGATACGAAACTATACGAAGCACCGGAATCGAATAATACAAAAGCTGGACTGGAGTCGAGATGAACCGAACCTGCGATCAGCTCTCCTATAGCCTCTGTATCCTCGACAGCTATAGCAAAAAGCTTTCCCCTGCTGGCCTCCTCTGGCCTGCTGCTGGTACTGAACGAACCTCTGCTGCTGTATCGGTAGGGCTGGTCCCCTCTGTTGGCCTGCTGGAGCTCTGACTACTGCTCCCTGAGCTGCTCGTCCCATACGACACTCCCTCATCTGGTGGTCTGTTGAACCACACACTAGGCACTAGCCTAGCCTCTTTCGGCACTCATTAGAGACATGCCCAGGCTTCTTGCAGTAAGCACAAGTGATAATCTGTCTCTGGCCTTACTGCTGCTGTCTCGGCTACGGCTGCTGTCTCTGCTGGAACGGCTGCAGCTGGAACTGCCTCGGCTGCTGGTGTTGAAAGTGAGGCCTCTTGGCCTGGCCTCCGCTGCTGCTGCCCCCAACAGGGTCTCGTCCCCTCTTGAGCTTCAGCTCAAGATCGTCCTCAGCCAATAAAGCTTCCGTCAAAATCTCCTCGAAAGTGGCGTCCCTGTTGCCCTTGGTCAAGGACTTGACTTCCTTGACCAGACCATTTCGAAACCTCTGGGCCTTCGCCGTCTCGCTCAAGCCCTCTACAAATCTGCCGAGGCGACCGAACTCCCCAGCGTACTCCTCGACTGACAGGCTCCCCTGAACTAAGCTCTCAAACTGCGAATCCAAGGCTCGGAGCGCTGCATCTGGAAAGAACTTCTTCTTGAAGAAGCCCTTGAACTCCTCCCAGGTCTGTCTAGCTACCCCCACCCTGGGGTCTGACTGACACCAGGTGCGAGCACAATCTCGCATCCGGCTAGCTGCTGCCTATATCTGGAGATCTGCCGGTATCCGGGCCAGGCAGAAGATCTCCTCTATATGCTCGATCCACTCGTCAGCATATAAAATCTCCTCCGTCCCCAGGAAGTCTCTGGGGCTCATCTTCTAGAACTGCTCTATTCCAGGTATCCTCGGCTGCTGGACTGCTGGTCGAGCTGCGACTGTCGTAAGGGCCAACTCCATGCCCCTGGCCTGCCGGGCCTGCTGCGCCTCCATAAACTGCTGAAAGTAGACGAACATCTGTACCGCGTCCACGTATCCTTTAGTCGACGGCTGCTGGAAAGGCACCTCTGGGATGACTGGGTCCTGCCTCCGAACTGGTGGAGGCATACCCCCTGCTGCTGCTACTGAAGTCCCAATATGAGCAGAGGTGGCAGGAGCTGCAGCCTTCTAACCCTGCTGAACTGGCTGAGAGGTAGCAGTCCCCTCTACAGTATCCCCATGAATGGTACGCTGTAACCGCGTCTCCACCATCCTGAAGATAGATCAAACAAGGGTATCAATTGCTGAGAAAGAAGCGATATAACAAAGGCGGACAGTTAAAATTCAAAAGAAATCAATTGACAGTAAGGATTTAGATGACAAGAATAGAGTTTTTCCTAATGTGATTGAGTACCTTGGAAACTAATGTCCTATATCCTACTGCAGGCTGTAGTGATACTCTGGTTCGAATACCACTACACTTCTAGTCTTGACCTGCATGGGCCACCACTAAAAACGTATCACGACCCGCACCCTAGAGTAAGGGCACGAGGCGTGGGTACGTCCAGCCTATACCGCAGTGTCGACGGTAGAATGCTGTCCTAGGTCTCATGCAACTAACAGTATAATGCTAAGCAGTTTATCCTCCCCGAATGGGGGTGATATAGCAGAATGTAAACTCAATCACAACTAAGGAAGAAGAAGCACGATATGATATAGAACTCAAAATGAATACAGATGATCAGAAGAGTCTACGTGTCTAAGATAACAACTCAGCAAACATCCAGAAATACAAAGTCTCAACTACAGAATATGAAAAACATATACAATCCAGATCTCAAATGACAAAAATAATAAAAACCTAGACTAGGGAGCCTCAGTCTCTATAGCTAGTGGATCCGGCTGGAAATCCGGATCACAGGTGTCATCTAGAGCTGTCCCATAAAAAGTGTCAACACCAGCCTCATCCTCGTCCTCTGTAAACATATCAATGGTGCCCAATCAGGACGGAGCGAGCATAATACATCTCAACAGATCATAGCAGGTTAGAAAATATAACCATGCAGTAGAGTAAGATACAGGAAACTGAAAGAAAGTACAGAATGTAAAGGAGATAGCTGTAATGGAAATATCAACTATAAATAGAGAACTAACAGTGGCTAGTGAGTTAGAGTACAATATAGACATGTGAATGGCATAGAATGATTTTGATGTTACACTACGGAATGATTCTGATGCTATACTACTTGGATATTATTTACATGTCCACTTCTACTCTTTCGTACCCCCAATTAATACACAAGGATCCAGCCAGGTTATGTTATGATTCATGTAATGGCCCCCGAAGGGTGATACATGATAGTCCCATAAATGGGGATTCTAGGAATACCCATAAATGGGTGATTCATGGAAGACTCTGTGATCATGAGAGTACATGTCACAAGTGATTCAATGAACCATGAAGCATAGTGATACACAATGTAAATGAAACACACAGAATATGTAGTATCCGATGCTCTCTGAGGGGATAATGTCACGACCCGTACCCTGATTAGGGGCACGAGAACGTGGGTACGTCCAGCCTATGCCGCAGTGTCGGCGGTAGAACGCTGTATAGGTCATCTATAACATTTAACATCTAACAATAAGATATATAAACCTGTCATCTCCGCACGGAGGTATAACATAACATCGCAACTCTATATCTCAAACACAAGTCTAGGAAAGATAGAGCACGATATGGAATCAGATAAAAGAAAGGAACTGAAATATAAATAGAGTTATCACACTACACAAAGTAGATGTACGTCCAACACAAATAAGTACAAAACCAAAAATATAACTAAGTCACAACTAACAATCGGAACAATCCGATACAAAATGAAAACTATAAACACTAGACTAGACTAGGCACCCTCTACTGAGCTAGATGCTCCTCAGGCTCCTGAAGGTCACCCTCATATGTCCCATAGAAGGTAGGACAGTCACCATCATCATCTGTAATATTTTCAACAGGTCCAGTCAGGACAGGAACGAGCACAATACATCTCACGCAGTTCATATCAGGTTGAGAAATGTAAAGCATGCATAGAGTAAGATACATGGACTGTAAAGAATATATATAAAAATGAGAGAGATTTGATAACTGGAAATATCTATATATATGATAAGTAAGAACTGTAGGTAACCTGTGATTTAGAGCATGATATGGTTATATAAACGGTTTAGGACATATACAAGATTTCACAAGATTGCACAAGATGGAATTTTGATCATATAACCATTTCCTACTCACCCTCCCCAATCAATACACAAGGATCCAGTCAAGTTACGTTACCTTGCACAAGAGGTTTTTATCATATTTTCTCACGTGATCATGAGAGTACAAGATTGCACAAGAGTATACATGAAAGGGGTGTACATAAAATACAAGTTGTTTGTGAAAAGCACATGACAACTGTATTTGATGCACCCCGAGGGGGATAACATCGCATGACAAGATCCATATAGTACCAATCCGTGATAATAATGTGACAGCATCATGTAAAGTAATCTAGAACAAGAATATAAATCCTAACAAGTATGAAAAGATCAGAGAATGTACTCGCCTGTCACCCTGTATGACTGATATGAATAGATGTCCGAACTGGTGTCACAGAGTCCTATTTAGAGTAAAACAGGTCACAGTATATCCACAATGGTAAAATTAGAGTATACAATGCATACTACATGATTCTAGGTCAATCTGGTCAAAAGTCAACTCTTGGTCAACTCTAAAAGTCAAACTAGGTCAAACTAGTCAAAGTTAGGTTAACCAATGTCAAACTAGTTAAGGTTAGTAAAATCTAGGTCAAACTTAGACTAACTAAGGTTTTGGTCAACATAGACTAGTCACAAGGTCATTAGGCTAAGGGTCAACCATTAACAATCTAAGTCAACTCCATAGGGCTAACCCAAATTATGACACAACTCCTAATTATCCCACTTAACCCCATATATATCTTAAATTACATAGGACTATCCTCATAACCATATGGTCAAACATAAATCAACTAGTTTAATAGTCTAGGGTATAGTCAAACCTTAGTTATCAAGCCTTTTAAAGTCAATTCCAGCCATTTCTAGGTCAAATTGGTCAAGGTTAGATCAACCATGGTCAAATTAGTTAGGGTTTAGTCAAACTAGTTATTCTAGGTTATTTCAAGTCAAATCTAGGTTAACTAGGTCAAGTTTGACCTAAGGTTGACTTTGGTCAACTCTAGTCAAACAAAGGTCATTAAGGTACCTAGGTCAAGGGGTTACTTAGACAAATTAGGGTCAACCCCTAATTGGCCATAGGCTAGTGTCTATAACCCATAGGCCAGTAACTTATAGGTTCTATGTAAACCTATATCTAAAAGTATAGTATCACATATATATACATAACTATATATATGCATATATATATATATATATATATATATATATATATATATATATATATATATATATATATATATATATATATATATATATATACAAATATATCAAAATATATATATACTAATATATATATATATATATATATATATATATATATATATATATATATATATATATATATATATATATATATATATACATAACCTATATATATATATATATATATATATATATATATATATATATATATATATATATATATATATATATATATATATATATACAACATACATACATACATATATACATATATATAGAAAAAAAAATATATATATATATATATACAACATACATATATACATATATATAGAGAGAGAGAGAGAACAATAGAGAGAGAGAGAGAGATGTGGGAGTGTGTGTGTGGGGTGTGTCACAGTGAGAGGGGGGCTGTCAATTCTCAGAAAACTGAGAATTGGCAACAACACACACACACATTACATATCTATATACACACACCTATACATACTACATATACACATATATACACTCACATACACATACTCATATACCCACACACTCATATACATATATACATACATATACAGTATATATATACACGTAAATACACATATATATATATTCATAAAAATCGATTCAAAATCTACTTTTGAAAACTGGGAAAATACCAAAAATCTGGAAATGTGCACTGTGCACAGTGAGATAGGGTAAACCTAAATCCGTGTCCAAAACCAAACTATGACACGAAACCCTTGGTTGGTAAGTGTTGCCCCAAGTGTCCCCTAGCTTCTAGGGTGCCTGAGACACAGTCTCGACACGACACAACGTGTCAATCTTGTAAAAAACCCAATCGGGTAAACCCAGGACACAGGAAATGTCACCGCGTCGTGCACGAGTTCATGTGTCTCGTGGACACGACACAAGGGTCTAGAAGTCTCGTGATCACGTGGGTAGATTTGCCTAGGGTTACTCTAAGTGTTCAGTACCTTGAATCGAGTCGGGGTTGTATCGTGTCCGAGTAAGAGAGGCATATCAGAGCCTCGATTTCGTGTTTACAGTGTCAGTGAGTGACCAGTGCAGAGGCAATTTCGTGTCCGATACGACACGTGGTCGCATAAAACTTCGTGGGTAGGTTTTCAGAGGGTGCCCCTACCCTCGTGCCAAGTGGCACGTGTCCACGTGTTGGGTCGTGTCCGCAATCAGTATCGAGTAGCAGGACAGCGTGCATAGTCTCGTGCGCGCGTGTCGGCCAGTCTAGGGCCACGTGTGTGCAACCTATGGTATCGTGGTCGTGTCCTAGGATAGGTGGGGTCTCAGGGTACGTATCCAAGTTCCTGTATCATGTCCACGACACGTGTGGACACTACACGAAGTGTCAAACAGTAGGGTTTAACAGTGTGCACAGTGTGGTGTTTAACAGTATGTTCGTGTCCAATTTGGACACGGACACGATACGATTTCGTGCTCAGTCAACTAGGGTTGTGTCCTACAAGCCTAGGGCTACCCAAAAATGTATTTCGTTTTACAAAAACACAACATTAAATCCTAAGTGGCATTTCACCAAACACTGAAATTAAGACACAGATACGTGTCCGATACGGACACCAAACCAAACCTATTTCCTACCAAACTTGACCTACAGTTCTATGGTACCTAGATGCATGTAACTATGAAGAAAAATCACAATATTAACTAGGTATGAGGGTATTTACCTATGAGTGCAAAACTCAAGAAAAAGCCTAGAATAGGGGGGTGTGTCCTCTTCACTTGTTGGTGTCCAAGTCCTTGTGTCCAGCTTGCTAGCCTCCCTTAGCACTCTTGATGTTGTAGGGTCCCAATGCAAAAGACTAGAGGGGAAAAGGAGTTCAAATGAACAAGTTGTGAGGGTTTGAAGGAAAGGGAATTTCTAGGTTTAAAACATGTAAATTTGTATGCAAGGGTTTGATATGATTATATAGGAAGGGTAGTGATAGGGGGGGTGCCCATGGCTGGTCATGGGTGTGGGGAGGGGGTGTCCATGAAGACTTTTGTGTCTTTCTTCTTGGTTAAGGTTTGGACTGCTAGGTAAGGAATGATATTTTGAGGGGTTTAAGGAAAATATCTAATATGTAAATATCTAGATATTTACACTACTTTAACCAATGACTAAATCTATCCTCAAGCTTCTAGGTAAGTAGCTAACCTCTAGATTAGGGTAAACTAGGTTAGGGACTAACATGGTACTTAACAATAATTAAAATAATATTAAAAACACATAATTCCAAATAAAATCTAGTAAATTACCAAAACACTATTTTAGGCTAAAAATCACTAATTTGATGTTCTAAGCCTATGGCTAGGCTCACATGGTCATGGTAGTCTCTAGGTTATGAAATCTCTAGAGTTTACACTAGCACTACAACAAAAAACCCTTTTAATGACGCTCGATAAGACGTATTAATGACGCCTGATACCTAAGCGTTATCAAAGTTCGAAATTCCTTTTTTTATGACGGTTTAGGCTAATTCTGGGCTTTTTATAACGTTTATAAAACAAAACGTTATTAATATTTTAGAGCGGTGGCAAACTTGTAATTAATAAACTTCCAACAAAACCCTTTACACCCGATCTTTTTCAGAGCTTCCCTACTCCGTCTCTTCCTTCTCTTCCTGAACCCTAAAATTTTCCTAAACTCTAATTTTCCCAAACCCTAACCTCATCCGCCGCTCCTCCAACTTCAACATCGCCCGCCTCGACCACCTCTACGTCGACTCCCACAACCTCGGCAAGGCCCGCATGAAGCTCCAATTCGCCGACCTCTCCGACGCCTCCTCCCTCCGCCGCTGGGTCGACTCCCTCCTCCCCGACGAGGTCTACAACCTCGCCGCCCAGTCCCACGTCGCCGTCTTCTTCGAGATCCCCGACTACACTGCCGACGTCGTCGCCACCGGCTCCCTCCGCCTCCTCGAGGCCGTCAACCGGTCAACCACTCTGCTTAAATGCCATAGAAAAATAAAATAAAATCTCAGCTCTCTCTTTCTTCCTTCCTTCTTTCGCAAGCTCTCCCCACCATCACCCATTGCAAACCCTAACCCTAGAAATTTCTGATGATATCGACAGGATGACGACAGAGAAGGGAGAAGACGTGGATATCTCGCTGTTCCTTGACCCGTCGTTCCAATTCAACGGCGGGATCTTCAACTACGGCGACCATCGGAGCTCGTTCGGGTTCATGGAGCTTCTCGGCTTCCAGGACCTTCCGCAGTCGCTCTTCGAGCTTCCGCCGCCGGCTCCGAAGCCCGATCCGGTGAGCTTATCGATCGATTCGACCTCGGAGACCGCCACAAACTTCCCGACGACGCCGAACTCGTCCTCGATCTCTTCTTCTTCCGACGAGGCGGCGAAGCCGCAGCCGACCGCACCGAAAGAGGAAGCAGAAGGAGAAGTGGAGATCGTCGTGAAAGAGAAGAAGCAGTAAGTAAGAGCAAGATTCACAATCACGTATGATAATAACTTTTTCCCCCCTTATTTAGTTAGATTTTTTTTGGCAGATTGAAGGAGACGAAGAAGAAGGGGCAAAAGCATCCGCGCGAGCCGAGGGTTGCGTTCATGACGAAGAGCGAGGCCGACCACCTGGAGGACGGCTACCGGTGGAGAAAATATGGGATTCGAGCAAGGCGAGGAGGGAGCTGGGGTGGAAGCCCAAAGTGGGGTTCATGGAACTGGTGAAGATGATGGTGGACCAGGACGTGGAGCTGGCCAAGAGGGAGAAGGTGCTCGTCGATGCCGGATACATCGACTCCCAGCAGCAGCCCTAGACTTCCTTCCATTTTTTTGTTCCTCCTCAATCTATTTGCAGATCGGAAGATGGAGCTCGCCGGTCTGATCGCCGCCGCCGAATCTCGCGTTCAGTCTCCACCGATCCTTCGCCAAGGTCTCTTCTCGCTTGGATTTTGATCTCTTCTTGCTTAAACCTAAGTAGTTCAAAATCACAGAGAATTCCTTCAAAGATAAATTCTAAAAGAAACTAACACTACAATGTTAAGAAAAAGATTTTCTTAAGAATGTGCATGCAATGCATAGTATCTTCTGAAAATTGAGCTGTCTGGCATATAGATGTCAAGCGCGAAGTGAGGATACTGCAGGCCTTGAGGGGCCATGAGAACATCGTGCACTTCCATGGCGTGTTCGAGGATGATGATTATGTTTATATCGTTATGGAGTGAGTATTTTCTTCTCATCCAACCTTTGTCTAAATTTAATTTAATCTCCAACATGTTTAATGAAGATTTGCATAACTAGGATTTGTGAAGAAATTAACCAGCTACACTTTTGAGATTTTGGTCTGTATGCAAAATGTTTATGAAGCTAGCCAGCATGCATTTGATAGCACTTTTTCTCTTTTATTCTGGTTTTTAGTTGTCATGAAGGTAAAATTTTGTTACTTTTCTACATCAGCTTGTATAATGATGACAATTTTTCTCTATGAAACAGATTATGTGAAGGTGGAGAACTACTTGATCGCATTTTAGCCAAGTAAGTACACTAAATTTCTTTCTCTTCCTGGATATTATGCCTTTTTCTATAGGGTGAAAGAAATATTGCTTCTAGTGTCTATATGATCAATGGGGGAACTTATTTAGTCTTTCTTCCTTGCTTATGTTACTCTTTATGTTCAATATTCATAGCTGACTTATCATTTCAGTAAAGATGGTTGTTATACGGAGAAAGATGCTACGATGATAGTGCGTCAGATGCTTAAAGTTGCAGCTGAGTGCCATTTGCATGGTCTGGTACATCGGGACATGAAACCTGAGGTAGACATCAAATACCCACTCCGCGAAAAAGCCAAGGTTCTCTGATATGGCATGATATGTGACACATGCACATTTGTCTTTTTAGAACTTCCTTTTTATTGCATATTGTAATGAAGGATAACATGCTGCTTTATGTTGTGCAACTGCTAATTTCTAACTCATTTCTCTTTTCAAAGGAAATATATGTATTTGAAAGAGTCAAGTGATTTCATTGAATTACAACTAGCCCAAACACAAATAATTACTTAAGGTTTCAAATACATTTAATTAGATGTCGATCCGATTCAAGCTTTGTGATAATGTGTTTGGCATTCATGATGCAGGAGTTCAAACCTAAATTTAAATTCCTCCCATCATACTGAAAGACATGTTCTAATTAAATATTCATGCTTCAGACATGGCATGCTTGGATTTTATAGTCTTGGAATACCTGTTTACAACTTACAACCTTGTGTGTATAACACAAGATATGATGCAGAAGAGAACCTCCTCGTCTCTTTTTGCTCTTCTCCTCCACCGATGAAGATGAAAATTACTACGAATGAATTTAAACTGGGGAGGCAACCTCTTCATAAGCTAACTATAGGATTTGTTCCCTTGTAACCTCAGATCACAATCAAGGAAGCCCCAATAGGAATTAGGTAAACCCACACCAGACCCTCGAGTTACTTGCTGCGTTCAGTCGACCTGTCGGTTGACCATCTTGGCTACGACCTAGAAAACCACCCAGGCTCGGCTGTTTTCCTTTCGCTGACCAACAAGTTTTACCGGCTTTTTCTTGCATTGAATTTCCTTTTTTGCTGTAATCAATCATCCTTCTTCGTGCTGAATTCTGTTAAAAAAAAATCCTGTTACTTGCTTACATCCTCCCATCTTATCTGTACTTGACATCTAATTGAAGTTTTTCCTTTAACCAATACTAAAATACTAAATTGGACACTTCAATTTAATCTGCTTTCGTTTTTGGCAGTAAGTAAACCAAAATGCAACCTGGTGATGAAACCTAGCTTGATCAGCTACCATCTGTTTTATTACTCAATAGTCAAATAATTAGTTCCAACTTTTTGATATGTTTGGTGGTGCATCTGCTGTTTTATGTGCTTTTACTCAAATCGTAAATTCATTCCTCTACACTGTTTTTGCAGGTTATACTATTTTCTGACATCCTTACCCCTCTTCCTGGGATGAATATACCGTTTGACATTGTCAAAGGAAAAGGTCCAGTTATATATAGTCCTTTAAGAACGGCTGCTGATGTTGATAAAGTGAGAGAATTTTGTCCTCAGGAGGCAGTTCCATATGTTGGAGAGGAGAGGCATTGACAATTTTGCGTGCAGAAGTAAATATGCCACCCTCTTCTATGTTTTATTATCTGTTTATCTATCCATATACTTTCTCTCTTTTTCAGTTTATTTTTGTTTAAGCAATAGCTTTTCCTGTCCTTTTAGCCTGGTCTATTACAACTCTTGAAGTACTACTGATGTTCATAATATTTGATGTAGATGAGTTTCATTGTGTTATCCTAATTTCATGCTCCTGCCAAAAATACTATTTTTCTGAGCATGTGTCCATCTTTGGACAACCTGATTGGAGGTGTATGGTTGTAGATTACATTCACCTTTGGAGTTTTGCTTTCGCTTATCTAGTAGTATCCTCTGTTATTTGCGTGCATGTGCGTGCCAGTGGTCGAGCTGTTCAGTTCAACCTATTTTGGTAGTCCGAATGTGATTAATTGTTTCTACCAAGGCTAGCTCTGTATTGTTAATTATGTTAATTGGTTGAACAAGAGAAGACAAGTTCTCTCAAGCCATTAATCAGGTAATAGACGATCTTACTTTATTTTTCCAATTTTATAAGTTAGAATTTGAGGATGATATTTTTGGGTTGCAACTGCCTCTAGCATGGCTAGCTACTCCACATTAGTTTATTTTGAGTTTGTGTTCATGGAACAAAAGAGGGCAAGTTCACTCGAGCCATTAATCAGGTATTGTGTGTGCATGCTTATGTACACAAATAATGGTCTATACCACAGTAACATGATACAGATGATGCATCCTAAAAAATGGTAATAACATGAGAGACACAAAAGACATGGATTTACCATAAAATTCGTAAGTTTTGTTAACATTAGTCTTTATCAATTATTTGTCTTATCTAGTAGTATCCTTCTTCTGAAGTTTGGAATCGGTTTCCATGTTGTAGAGTGAAAGCAAATGTGCTCTTGTGTACGGACAAATAAATGAGCCCCCTGGTGCTCGTGCTCGTGTTGGGTTGACTGGGTTGACAGTTGCCGAGCATTTCTGAGATGCTGAAGGGCAAGATGTGCTTCTCTTTATTGACAACATTTTCTGGCTCACTCAAGTAAGCTTATAGTAACCTGTACATGGAATGATTTTCTTGTTATGCATATGCATGTTTTATGGCTCAGTTTATCTTCAACTTTTCAGGCAAACTCTTGTTAACTTTCTTTAATTTATTGGCTTGGTAAAATCCAGGTTGATTGCTAGAGGATGAGGCTCTCCCACGACGGCGCCGGCTGCAGCAGCACCAAGTCGTCGCTCAGCTGCGATACTACTTCTTTTGGGACTCCCGATATCTTCAAGAGATGGCAGAGAGAAGATCCATGGTCATAATCTATTTAAGTAAATATTTCTAATAATTTGTTTAGCAAAAGATAGATTTATTCCTATTTTTTGGGTACATTCTGTATTTGGATATTCAATGTAATGAAGATGTTGATATGTACTCTATTTTGAAAAATATAATAAAGATGGTGATATATAATGTTAAGTTTTTGGAATGTAATATATACTGTGCAGTATAGAGTATTATAAATGTGCTGATTTGAATAGTATAAAGTGTTATAAATGTGCTGTATTGAGCCTATACATATTATCTATTCATGACGTTTTGAAATTGTTCTGAATTGTGTACTATATATTAACTATTCATAACGCTTTTATAGAAACTATTCATGACGGTTATTTTATGACGCTTTTAAAAATTATTTATAACACCCGTTTTCATAACGGTTGCTGTGGAAAAAAAAAGCATCATGGTTCGTCATTAATGACGCTTTTTAGCCGTCATTAAAAGGATTTTTTGCTGTAGTGTAGGGTTATACTAGTAAAATTACAAAGTCATAAGTCGTGACTTAGAAAATAGTTTTAATTAACTAAAAATTACCAAAAATCATAATATGGTTTAAATATCATTATTAAATAATTATAATTACAAAATTTCAAAATTATCCTCATTTTAGAAACTGGGTGCTACAGATAACATCTCAAGAAAGAATCCATATAGTACTAATCCGTGTGACCAACGACAGCATCAAGTAAAGTAATTTAAAGCAGAAGAATAATTCTAATAGGATATGAAATGATCAG
>JANAVB010014600.1:5709751-6017251 GCA_029216955.1 Iris pallida
AGAGTTAAAATGGAGAAGATAGGGATTGGGGAAGAAAGGGGTTTACCTCTATTTTCAAACTTGCTATTTCCTAAAGGAGGCTAGCCCTAAGTGGTAGAGACAATATAGGGTGGGGAAACCAATGTTGGCCGGCCATGTAGTATAGGCTAGGGTTAGGGCTTCACTAGTTTGGTTATGGGCCTCTATGGGCCTAAGCCATAAGTCATGGCTTATGAAATTACAAGCCATTATCTAACCTATTCATTAATCCTATTTTCCAAATTTAATCCTAATGACTAGAGTGTCACTAACTTGGGTTAACTAGGGTTTCATAATCTAACCAAGATAGTCATGACTAGGGTTAGCTTCTAGGACAGTCTCCTAAGTCACCATGAGTCAAAGTCAAGAATAGCACTAAATTAAATTATACTAAAAATCACTTAAATTCCAATAATTATAATTAATACTAAATAATTCCAATAATTCTCAAAATTTTAAAAATGACCAAAATATTCCCAAGCTAGAAATGTGGTAGTGACATCTTCCCATATACAGCTATAATGCAAAGGATAGAGATCTGCAGTTCAGTTTGAAAATTACCAAGCTTAGCATAGAAAAAGAAATCCCAATATCCCAGAACAGCCAACTCAACTGAGTACAAAATTTGACCAAGCATTCCTGACAAAAGTTGCTAACACTGATGCTCAATCCCGGCTTAATACATCAACTTAAGGATCCAAAATAATGTACGTACATATGATCAAATACAACACAAAATCAATTATAGAAACTTGATAATGATCTATGAGTTAAACCAGCTATCAGCCTTCAAGCCTACATTCAGGTCACAACCACATTGAAACTGGACACGAGCTACCCGGACACGAGCTACCCGGACACGTTCTACTGGTCTGCATATGCACGAACACTGCTACTCTGCATTCTCTAACCACAACTCCAACTACTTACTAAAATTCTAGTTGTAACAATAAGAACTTACAATAAAGAAGAATAGATCAATACCTGAAATTGATGTGTCCGAACTCGAATGAGAAGAATGGATGTAGAGACCAGAATCAAAACCGATCTATGATCCTAGATCCAACAACGATCACGCCAGCAAGATCGATTGATGCTAATAAAGTCTCCTCTGTAGAGAATTTAAACAATCGAGAAAAGAATATTGGTCAAGAGTTCGATCAAATCACCATCCACACAATTTATAATAACTATAAGGGATATTTACTTACCGAAATGTCGATTAATCCATGAAGGTGACCAATCGACACTCTGCAAAGGAATCTAGGTCAAAATGATCGCGTAGAAAAGAGTTCCTACACAAATTGAACATCCAAGGGAAAGGATCGATCAAGGACTCGATCGAAGAATAGATCCGAGCAAAATTTTGAACTAGCCATGGAATCGAAGCACTTACTGTAATCTGGTCGCCACTGCTGATCTCGATGAAGCTACAGAGCTTCCGGTTGTCGTCGTGAAGATCACCGGAGACAGGGTGATGTCGCGGCTACTAGAGGAACGGGAAATCGCCGTGAGGGTAGTCGACGCCGGAGAAGAATGCTGTCGACTGGGAGCTCGCCGTGCTTTGGACGGAACGCTGTCCCCGGGGAAGATCGCGGTGAGGAGAAGATCGGAATTAGGGTTAGGGCTGGAAACTCGCTGAGATTGGGAAGAATCCCCTTTCTCGAAAGTTCAGAAAAATGGAATGGAGGAGAATACTCTCTCCTGCCAACCTGACTATAAATAAAAAGGAAATGTGCATTTTGCACATTACCCCTCCCGCCAAGTATTATTTGCAAAAGACCCACCCGCTCTGAATTATTTTCAAATAAACCCTCTGCTTTTTCATTATTTCAGATTTTGAAGAAAAACATTTAGAAAAATTAAAAATAAAGAATGGGGACCACAAAGTTTGTTACAACAACTTTTCAAATTTGAAAAGTAGCTCAAAATTAATTTCCTCCAAAATAGATCACCAAAATTTATAAATTAAAACTAATTTATTTTTAAAGCTAATAATAACAATTATAACTCTTAGAAATCGAATTTATTTTTTTTAAAACCGGGAAAGTGGAGTTACAGACACCCCCTCTAGACCGCACTTAAAAAGTGCCATGAAAAGTAATTAACAACACTTTTCGAGTGTCGTTAAAACACTTTTTTGTTGTAGTGAGCTTTTCTTCAAGGAACTTCATATCCTTATCAAGACTTCCAATTCGAGCATTACCCCAGGATTTGAGCCTAGGCAGCAGAGATTTTAATCTGGGGAGTAGATCTTTGGCATTGAGTTTACCCCACATATCAGCAAGCACACAAGGAAAATCAGATTCTTGAGCCCAGGCAGCTTCAAATCGATTAGAATGGTGTCTTCGAGAGGGAGAAGAAGTCAGTCTTAACAGTATAGGATTATGATCACTATTGATGCTAGGAAGATGAAGTACAATGGCTTTGGGATGAAGGTCATTTCTACAAATTATATATATATATATATATATATATATATATATATATATATATATATATATATATATATATATATATATGGAATTGAGGCTCGTATTAGAATTGCGGCAACTGTATGACATAAACTCGTATTATATGCGAATTTTTTCGTATCTTTCATAAACGTATAATATTTGTGTACTTTTGACAGATCCAATCAGTACGTAAATTTAAAAATGCAAAATTTTAAACGTATTCTGTATAAATTATTGAAAAATTTGGCACAAAAAACATGCTGAGAACCTGTTTAATTAATCAAATTTGACAACATATTTAAGAATTCTAGTTTCAATATTTTTGTTTTTTGAATATTTAACTGAATTTTTAAACGTATTTTATTTACACTGAACTAATTTGTGCTCATACATTTGCCGTCCCGAATTTTCTCGGTCTGCCGAATTGCTAACAAGGGTCTCTCCTTCGTGCATTAACTTCCATGCACGTTCATAAAGTGATGAGCTAACCTAATCAACACCTTGGTGGGAGTTTCCCATGGCAACTTGCATTGGTGAGCTTGCTCGAAGCATCAACGTTGTTGTTCTATAGTAATTAATACCTATTTTTGCCTACTACTACGCATAACACACTATGAAGACATTAAATATTAAAACTTTCGTCCCTTCTATACACTAAAATATGCTTCTCGGAACATAGAACTGTACTATCAATGCATGTCACGTTTGTGATTATAATGAACTTCAGATAATGATAAGTAAGTAGTAGTCCACCTTGATTTCTACAAAACTATATATTATTGATCATATGAGTCACAATCCTCTCATTTCCAAACACTGCTCTCTTTCATAGAAGTTGCTACAGTGAGGTCACTAAAGCCCAAATGTCGAGAGTGATAGAGCCGGGGTACAATTTTTCGATGGAAAACTGAAAATATGAAACAATTGTAAAAACAATGTTCCAACACAACACTTTTAGGAAGGTTGCGTAAGTATAACGAAGATCTAAAAAGATATTGTTATGATATTACGAGAATCTACAAAGATTTCGTAATTAATCACAGCAGCGAAGAAGATGACAGGCGAAAGATGGAAGATGGTCTGCTGGGGTGAATGATCACCGTTGCTCAAAGCTTTATTCGCCCTACACGAACAGCTTCCAGGAACCAGCAAGTTCGTCGGAGAACTTGGAACACTCATGCTCTTCTGACTCCTCGGACGGACACGAACTCCCGTGCGAAAGCAACGCTGGTGCAGCGCCTTTCCTCTCTCTCTCTCAGGCTACTGGAAGATCAGAACTGTGTTAAAGAACGCGTCTGAATACTCTGTTTACTTGTGCTAAAGAACACTCGTAAACTTTCTGTGGTGGCTTCTCTTTCTATTCTGTAATGAGCCTTGAGAGAGAGGATGCCTTATATAGGCCCTGCAGCAACTGGTCGGTTGCCACAAAGTTAGGGACGTGGTAATAACCACCCCGAACATGTAGCAACCGCCCAGAACATGCAAACGCACGTTCTGCTGCCAACTGCGCACACCCAGCGCTCCTTGCACTCTGTGCGACAAAGCGCGCACTGCACACACTGCGCAACCAGCGCAAACCGAGCAACTCGCGCAACCCAGCACAACCAGAGCGCGTACCTCAAAACGCCACATTACGTCTCATGAGTCCATGAGCCCGAGCCCGAGCCCGAGCCCGAGCCCGAGTCCGAGTCCGAGTCGCTAAGCCCCTGCGGGGCTTAGCTCCCATGGAAATGAATTTTCCAAGAGCAAAAAGCATGAATGCTTTTATTGTTGATTTAGTCCTTTTTCCATTAGAAAAATAACCCCACATGGCACACCCATGTGCACCTCCACACCACATGTGCATCTCTAAAATAGGAAAGCTATTATATAGAGATACAACTCCTTTGGTCTAGCCGATGTGGGACTAAAATTCATTTAGAAAAAGACCAAACTCCAACAGAGTGTTCATTAAGAACAAAAAATTGAAATATTTGTTCGAGTAGCCAGAGAATAGCTTTCGACTTAAGGAAGGCGTACGACACTGTGAATCGAAAATTTGTCTGTCATGTGATGAAGGCAATGGGATTTAGCTTTCGACTTAAGGAAGACGTACGACACTGTGAATCGGGAATTTGTCTGTCATGTGATGAAGGCAATGGAATTTGATGCAGGATGGGTGGAGATGGAATTCGAGAATGTATTCAGACTCCTACATTCTTGGTTCTGATTAAAGGTATCCCGTATGGTTTCATTAAAAGTAGTCGAGGAATTCGACAAGGGGACCCGCTATCCCCTTATCTTTTTACAATTGTGATGGAGTATACTTTTCGTGTCTCATGGAGACGGCTGTGACACAAAAGAGGATTGTTCCGCTACAGAAGAGGATCAAACCGATAGTATCACATCTTATCTATGTTGATGACCTCCTCGTATTTATAGAATACGAAGCCCACCGTGCCGTGGGTCATGTGCCGGGCCAGGCTTAAAATTTTCATCAATAGTCCGGACCGGTCCAGCTCGCTACAGTTCATGGGCTCAAGAGGCCTGGCTCGAACCCAGCCCGGCCCACTTGACAGCTCTAGATATCATGGTGGTTATAGATGAGATCAAAAACGCTAGGCGGCGGACTACAAGCCGGTTCATTGAGGCTCGTATTAGAATTGCGTAACTGTATGGCATATTTGGAAGGCACGCAACAATCACATCTTCAAGGAGATGAGCATAACCGGCAATGGCAGCATTCATAATATAGAAAATTATGTTAAGTTTATGAGTGCTAGACATGTCTAAAATAGCAATTCCGTACTAAAGTTTACATATGAATGAAAATTACCTTTTCTAAAAAAAGAAAAAAGAAAAAGAAAAAAGCTTTCTGTGTTTCTCCGGTCTGATCTTGATCTTTGACTGTTCCTCCTGATTGTCGGTGAAGATAGGCTCTCGTTGCAACGATCAATCGTTATTTCAATTTAATCTTTGATCTTTAAAAGTTTCTCCTGATCGTAGTTTACTCATCTCGATGTTTTTTTTTTCCATACGAGTCAGTCCACATTCTCCAGTTTGAACTGATGATGATCGTAATTTACTGGAGTGGACTTAGTCCATCTCAAATATATATATTTCTTTTGTCAGTCCATTCTAGTTCGAATTTCTGGTTCCGTCCCTGGATATCGTCGGTGTTGTGTGAGGAAGTCGGGCTCTCGTTGCGTCCATCCATCGATCAATTGTTATCCGGCGAAAGCCCCAGGAACCTCCCGGAGATGGCAGCCGCCAATGCCATGGCGAAACTGGGGTCCTTCGTCAGAGACGAGGCCATCCTCTCGGCCAGCTCCCGGCTCCGGTGGGCCTCCTGATCCCCGACGGGTCTCGGCCGTCGAGTCGAGTCCTCCGCGGCGACCGGGCGAGGGGGGCTGCCAGCATTGGCGGCGGCGGGAGGACGGTCGGACGCCGGAGGCGACGGCGTCGGCGGCTTGGCGTGGTCGTGCTCCCCTTCGTACGTCGCGACGAGCACCGACCGGTCCTCCGCGCTCCTCTGCACCCTCTTCTTGACCCGGCAGGCCGGGGCGAAGGAGCACCTGTAGTAGGCTCTCGGACACGGGTTGTCCCTCGTCACCTTCTGCCCGTACTTCCGCCACTGGTACCCGTCCTTCACCACCAGGCTCGTGTCCGACGCCTCGGTGCGGACGCAGAGCTTCGATATCCTCGGCCCGGCCGCCTCCTCCTCCCTCGCCGTCTCCTCGCTGGAGGCGCTGCCGCGGTCCGCGCTCTCGCCCTTCCGCTTCCTGGTGGTCGGAGACAACGACGACGACGACAAGTCGACCAGCTGGCTCTGGAGGGCGGCGTAGTTGGCCTGCATGGCCGCGAGGAGGCCGTTCAGCCTCTTGTTCTCTTCGTTCACGCGATCCAGTTCCGCTTCGAGCACGATCACCTTTATTTTTATTTTATTTTATATAACAGATCAGAACTCCGCAGTTAAGCGTGCTTGAAAAAGAAATATTTATATGTATATATAAGAATCACCTACCTCATCTTTCACCAAATCGTTCTTGGTCGTTGCCACGGAACGACCCATCTTCGTCTCTAGAGGCACCATAGGGTCGATATTGAGTCCGAGTCCGAGTTCCAGGGAAGGATGATCAAACCAAGTAGTCGACTCCATTGCAAATTCTCAAACTAATGGTGTGTGTGTATATATAGGAGCAACTGACCAATGGAAATTTTTAGAACGTCACTTTTGTTTGGTGTCATGAGCTTCTCAAGATGTGTAGATATATATATATATATATTGGGAGTCCTCTATGAACATGCATGCATGCATGTGTGAGGAAGTTTCGTTCACTAGCAACTTGTTTTTTTTTTTTTTTTTGAGTCAACAAACGTGTGGATGGTCAAGTCAACGAAGCCTTCTATTACTTCAACTGGTACTACTACTACTAAAAGGTCCAAAGGGCTAATGGGATGGGGGAAGGGAGGAGGAAGTCTCCATGACTTGGCTTCTTTCTTGCTTGCTTAATTTATTCATGTTTAGCTATCACGTTTTCTTTGTGTGGACTTTCCCACAAGTTATATTAATCTTTGTCTTCTCCTCAAGGTCTTTTATCAGTTTATGCTAATTTCTGGATTTTGAATCTTGAAAAAACAAAAAAAAAGTAGGTACTGGGAACAAGAATATTGAAACTAGTGTTTGATTGTCTGCAAACACAATTGCAGCAACCAATTAGTATATTTTCGAATGCATTTGTACATGGTGTAATATTCTATTTCTTGTAATTGATGAATTCATTATTTTCCTGGCTTTAGCTTCTGATGGAAACGAAACACGAAAATCATTCTTCCAAATTGAGACATGGTGAGCACCGTCATACAAATCAAATATTTCAAAACCACAAAGCGCACAACATAAACACCAAGACTTTAACGTAAAAAATTCTAACGAAAAAAATTGCGGAACGTTCGAAGTCCAACATGAAAAAGCCTCCAGTAAAAATAGAATAAGCTTATAAACTTCTTGAAATGATTGCTCCTCAAAACAATATCTGAAAGATTGATTCTCTCATACTCTCTCTAGAAAGTTACAAACTTTGAGAAAGTTCTCACATTTGATCTCTTGACGATGGATTAGGGTTAAAGTCATATTTAAAGTCTCCTAATCCCGAACAAATTAATATGGACCGTTAATCATGATCTAATGATGTAAATAAAATACTTAAATTCGGCCCAACCCCAACACCGGTGGTATACCAAAAAATTGTCACTTCGAGTCGGAACTGGAATAAAACTACGTTAGACCAATATATCGGGGGTACACCAACATCGATATTTCTGATACTTATTTTTTAACCTTTCTATTACACATTAAAATCGAGCCACCTTTGTTGTCTTTGACTTCCGATCTTCTTCAACACACAGATAACACTTGTCGTACTCCGAGATGTTTTCCACGTAGGTTGAAAAACTCATCCAACATCAACAACTTCAAATACATTAATTAAAATTGTTATTTTTATTTATTAAAAATTTATCATATTAAATTTGCTTTAAATGCCTTTTTAACTCTTTAATTTTAATGGAAATCATGAATATGTTCCTATCTATTTTACATAAGCTTATTATTATATGAATGGTAATAAAGTCTAGAGGGGGTGTTTGATACGCAGAATACTATAAGACCAAAATTCTATATTTCTGAAAATTAAATTTTTGGTAGTTAAATTTCTTGAAAAATTATAGTCTCATTTTTGTAATATATAAGTATTTCCGAGAAGAAAAGGATAAAAACTAAAAAAAAAGATTAAAAACTGAGAAAAGACCCTCAAAAAATTCTTTAAAAAATGGAACAATTAAAAGAAAACATTATGAAAAAAAAATAGATAAAACACTGAAAAAAATATTATTATTAAAAAAAGGAAAAAAAAATCATAAAAATTTAAAAAATGTAAGAAACTTAAAAAGATCTTTAAAACGGAAGGGGAAAAAAGTCTTTAGAAAAATGGAAAAGGATGAAAAAAAACGAAAAACAATATAAAAAGAGCATTAGAAAAAAAAAACAATATTTGTCCGAACAAATATACCCATTTATTCTTAAGGGATAGAATTCTTATGTTTTTTAGGTAAATTATTTATCCGGATATTTGTAGTTCATGTGAATAATCTTTTATAACTTAAACAAACATTAAAATAGCCACCCTAAAAAAATTAGAAAATATTTTTTTTGGGGTACCAAACGCCCTCTAAAGTGTAAATTATTTTGGCCACCATTATTCTTTTACTTATTTCACCAATAACCTCACTTGCAATTGTATTTTTTCTAACTAACGGATTTGTCTTTTGTTGCTACTATATTACTTTAGATACCATATAACAAAAATGAAAAAAATTACTAAGGACTAAAATGATTAGAATGACTTTGCGGAGCTTTTATTTATAATTGGACTTATTTACATTTTAGGGTTATTTAGTTTTAGGGTCTCACATATATATGAATATTAGAATTTGGGTTTCGAAATTGACCGATGTTATCACTGTTTATTAGTCTATGTAAACAGTAATTTCGAGACACAAATTTTAATATCAATTAATTTCGAGAACAAAATTCTAATATTCGTATATATGTGAGACTCTAAAACTAAATATTAGTATAAAAAATTAGTATCTTTTAAAATATTGGACTGAGCCAACCGTGTGATGAGTCTCAAGTCGGGCTCAGGGTCATGGCCGTCGTTTTGAATCTACACCCCCGACAAGTTCCTTTTCAACTTCAAGACGTGCGTTCAAAAGTCAACCAATAGCACACCACTGGTCAACCGCTGCATATGTCACCAGTGACGTCAACATGAACATCCTGGCTGGCTGGATTGTGGGAGGAGCCACAGTTGGAAGTCAACGTTGGTCTTTGAACCACATTTTTTTTCCATGTGTTTTGTATTTGTCAGTTTTATTGTCATTTATTTGTTCATTTGTAGCTTCTGAATTAATTGGTCATTATTTCTGTCCGTTAGAATTCGTCTATATATTGAGTCCTCTTTTCCTTCTTCTCGACACAAAAAAAATCCTACGTAAAATATCTCTCTAAAATCTTGTTCTCCGAAACTCTTTCTCTTCTTCACATCCTTGCTCTGGACAGAGTTAAGTCGGGATCAATCTCTCCGAGTTGTGTGCAACGAAAAGATACTGGTACAATAAAATTTTTACCATTATGAGCATTCGGAACAAGTCTGTACATAGATCCGAATTAACTCTTAGGTCTCGTTTGGTTCACGGAAAGGAAGTCAATTCCCATATTTTTTTCATGGGGATGGGAAAGTAGAATTCCTATCAAATTATCTTTCCTATGTTTGGTTGGTGTAGGAAAGGAAAGAAAAAATATATCATTGTTCCAACAATATCCAATGTCAACATAATTATAATGAAGAGTTAATTGGTAAAATAGGTAATAAATTAAGGCTACTTTTGTCATAATGTTTGGTAATTAATGTTGGAAAAGGAGGAGGAAAAATGAATTCCATGGGACATGAGATGAACCATTTTTTTTTTCCTATTTTCTCCCATGTCAGGAAAGTGTTTCCCAAATTTGTGGCTACCAAACAAAGGAAAGGAACAAGTTTCCTTTCCGGATTCTTTGAATCCGTGAACCAAACGAGGCCTTAGGACAGTGCTTGGTACGCGACTTTTCCGGAGGCCGGTAACCTTTCTTTTTCTTTGTTTTCTTTGCATATTTTTCAAAAGAAGAAAAGAAAATTATTCTAATACTCTTTACTATATATTTTGGTTATTTGTACTTTGATTTTGTTGACAATATGGAAACGAAAGTGATCGCAAATATTAATACATATACAGAAATGCCAATCACGAACCAATGCCAATGGGTGGGACATTCTCACACAAAGATAATTAGAAAAAAAATATAACTCTATTGATCAACACAAAATTAATATAGTTCAACATAATCACTTCTCTATACGTATTCATATTTATAAGAAATAAACTAACTTAAGTTATATGGAAGAAAAAAAATTCTAACAAAGCATGAAAGAAACAGAAAAGATAAATAAAAAAATTAAATAAAAAGTTGGATCAAAGTTCGTCCAAACAGCTGGTACGAAATTCTGATTTTGGCTATATCGGAATTTTGGTTTTTCATGGACACGTTTTTAGAAACTGAAATTTAGATTTGGATGAACCGGAATTTCGATTTTGGCTCGGTTAGGATGTTTCCAACTCGATCTCGTTTAGGTTAGTCCCTCTACTTGCAGATAACTTGATTGTGAGTTCTTCGCGTTGGTGCTTAGATTTAAAGTACCTCATTGACTAGGGGTGAGCATATAACAGTTGAAAACCGAAAACCGAACCGAACCGAACCTAAATATCACAAACGGTTCGGTTTATCGGTTTTCGGTTCGGTTTGAAAATTTGAAAATTTAAAATAACGGTTCGGTTTTCGGTTCTTGGTCTGGATAACCGAACCGAACCGAAAACCGATTTAGATATAATAATTTATCAAACTATCATCAATCTACATATACTAATGTTTCGTAAACCCTAACTAAGCGCACTCTCCTCTCCTATTCTCTATCGGTATTTCTTTGAGCACTCTCTCTCTCTCTACCCTCAATTTATATATACTAATATTTTTCACACTATGTAATATAATAATTCATAAATACAATAAAACCATATTTTTAAAATAAATTATTATTTAAATATGCTCATTTTGTTAAAAATTTTGAAGATCCGACACATTGGCCCATGAAATCGAACCGACCGAAAACCGAACCGAATTAATTCGGTTCGGTTTTGTTCGATTTTCATAAAAACGGTTCGATTTTCGGTTTTGAAAAATACGATTTACGGTTATTTCGGTTTTCATATATACGGTTCGGTTCGAACCGAACCGAACCGTTGCTCACCCCTATCATTGACGACATGTTTTTGACGAAATTCCTTTTATATATATGTTCGTAAAATTTTCGTCTTCCACATAAAGCTCCTTATCGTCCTATAACTCAGGCCACCTCCTTGATGAGCAGGCCTAACAACAAAGTCCTACTAAGTGCTCGGACATCCGGTTGGAAACTCTATATTTGGCAACGACCTTGAGAAAGTTTTTATATAAACATGCACTACCTTACATGTATGTCGCTACCCTTTGGCTATTCCTTGTCACGTTCGGATCCCATAATACGAAAGATCGGACAACACGATAATAGTTGACTTCGTATCAAGTGGGCTCCAGCTAAGCTCGATATGTTCATGATATCTATGGTCAATGTTGTGGCAAGTATAATCTGTTAGTTGTATGTGTGTTGTGTTCACACATACATGAGCTAGCAAAAGCTCAACTCCCTTACAATAATTTTGACCGTTATGAACCCATTAAACTTGTAACATCAACTCATGTCCAGGTACAATGTACCACATGGTTTTTCATTTGAATTTTGTGACGTTCAGTATTTATTGGCTGGATTAAATTGTCTTCATTCTCCTTTATTCCCCAACCTTAAAGAAAAGCCTATATATTGAGGCCAATCTCAATACTTTGAACATACTGAAAATTACTACAAAACACTCTCTCTCGCTCTCTCGAAATCTTGTCACTCCGAAACTCTTTTGTTCTTGGTTTGTTGCTCTGGGCAGAGCTAAGTCAGGGTCAATCTCCCCGAGTTATGTGCGACGACGGGATACCGATAGAGCGGAGATTTTACCACTAGGAGCATCCGGAAAAGTCTGCACATAGATCCGGATTAACTCTTAGGACAGTGCTTCGTGCGCGACTTTCCCGGAGGCCGGTAACTTTAACTTCTTTTATTTTGTTTGCAGATTTTTAGAAGAAAAATATCCAACAATCTAAGAGTTAGTCCCTCTTATCATGTCTTTCATTGTTTACTTTAATTTCTTATGGAAAGATGAGAATTTTTTCTAAGTATCAAGGTGCCATATAGGATGATAACAAGCACTTTAGTGTGTATCCTGGCTTTGGTGCCTCTGCATTGAAATCGGTTTGTCTCTACATGTTTGCTTATACTTTTCTGAGTCTCTGTCTGATCATGAGATTGGCAGTGTTTAAAGTTCCTGGAAACATGCTAATGATGGATTATTATTGCACCCAAAAATCATTAATTCCTTGGAACTATTCATGTCAAATTGCCTTTGATTTTCATTATACCATGTTTATTGTTTATCGCATTACGTGATTCCGGTGCTTATATTTCCAAAACAATCTTTTTACGAGTCTGGAGGAGATGAGTTTTGCTAGAGAAACGCCATTATGCTCACTGTGAGGTATCGTACCGCATGCCATATATGGCTTCACTAGGATATGGAATTTGAACTTTTGTGCTCACTTATATATATTACTATTATTTTAATACGATCAATTATTCTGATCTAGAAAGCTATTTTGTATATGAAAATTATGAATAAACCAAGAAGGGTTAGTGTTTAGAAATATGAACCAAACTTGTGGTGATTTCATTATCTGCTGAAATGTTATTGTCTCTCAACAATTTTCTCTATATGGATTTAACATTTCTTACAGGTAAGTTAAGACTGCTCTATTTAGCAGGTCCGTTTGTTTACTGAGTAACAACAAAAAGAAAAAAAATCTTCGAGAGAATTATTAACTTTGAAGTAGAAAGCAAACTGGAGACCTGACCTTAAATCTTAGTGTGCTGCCTCCTGGTAGATTATTCTTCTATTCAGAAATCAGAAGTAAAAAGAAAGCACTTGCAATAGCAATACCTAATTCTAGTTATTATTACTCTCCCAAGATAGGTGTCTACTTGTCACTCGACCACTTCCTCCTGTGATCCGTAGTGTCAAGGTCCACTGTAACGGATTTTAGTTTCTATATCACAAATATACACCATAATAAAAGCTATTTTTTGAATGCTTTAAATTATTGAGCACCTGATCGAACTCTTGTTCAATATTTAGAGGAAACAAAACGAGAAGATTATTCTTTTACAAACACACGGATCAAATAACGACCTTCTACTAGGTAGTAGATGTCTTTCTGATCTTTCTTGCCTTATTCATTGAGAACCCAAAAGCCCATTTGGCAAATCTTATTGTAACAAGCTTGTAGACACCTTCAGTATTGCAGATTTGTATTTGTTTTGATCTCTTTGACTTAACATATCTATTTTTGTAACATACCCATTATCTGATAATTTTTCCCTCCTTTTGTAATATATTTTTAGGGCCTTATCTTCAGTGCAATTATATTTAACTTATGTTGGCATGTCATTTAATCATGATATCAAATAAAATAGTACATTAATGATCTAGTTAAGAAATTTGATGATGCACTCGTATTTCTTTTTTTACTATATGCGTGCATGTGTCTTCAATATCTTGGAAAGTTGTGGATTTGCTGAAATGTTTTGAATATTTGGACTTGCTGGTTGGAGTAAATATCTAAGTCTTAAAAGGTGAACACCCTGTTGAGTATTGGCTGTTGTTTGTATGACAAGAAATTTCTAGTCTCTCAAATGCACATTCACTTTGTTAATCAATGTAGAAAGGTTTTACATGGAACTATTCGCTACCAAATCAAACATGCAAGTGGATATTATAAAGCATGGTAGAACTATTTATCACATGGTATTATGTAGTTGCACAAATTACAAGATGTATGGTGTTTTGTTTTATTAATTACTGATATGAAAGTGTATGAGCTAACATACATATAGGCTATGCTTGACATGATCTGGTATATACTTTCCTTTACTTGTTTGATAATTTCTCCAGTACTGTCATATTTTATAGCAAATTATTTTCTAATATTGTTTGCAAACCTATAACAAATTAAGTATCATATATGAAAAAAAAAGTTTAAAAGGATTTGTTGTGGGATTAAGTTGTAAGCCCTTTCATTATATACTATTTTGCATAGCAATATGAAGCTCGAAAAATTTGTGATGTTCTAGCAAAAAGACTATGTATCATTTAAATAACATGTGTCACAGCCTATGTAGAAGTCCCTTGAACTCAAGGGTACATGAAAACTATGTAGTAAAAGTTGGTTCATGGATATTTTGTTGTGGCACCTATTGAATTTCTTTTTTAATCGTAATGGAGAAATATATATAACAAGCATGAATCATATTCATGTGCTAACAATGGTGTTACCAGTACAATGGTGTTACCAGTACACCACGACTCGATGTGCTAACAACCATGAATCATATTCATGTCAGAATATATATAACAAGCATGAAATTGATTATCAAATGGAGAAATAGAAGGAGTAATAATAGTGCATTAAACTCAACATAATACCCCTTAGTGGATTTCAAATATGAAAAACATTCCTTTCTTAGTCTACTTTTAACACAGTACATCATTGACGTTTTGTCAAATATATGCTGTCTTCGAAATCCTGCAAGATTGAAACTATGTAGAAATGCATTGTTGTGCAAGAATGAACAAATTTGTGCATCATACATTTTTTGTTAATATACGAACTAACCTCTATTTCTATCAAACTTGTAATTATTATTCTGTTGCCGGGACTTGAACCCGGGTCTCTCGGGTGAGAGCCGAGTATCCTAACCTCTATTTCTTGAAGACCGTATTATTAGAAACATTTTACCTTTTTAGGAAAGAAGCAACATGTTAACGGTGATGGTAATATAAATGTATTTTGTACTCTTCTATTCTTAACATGATCTTTGTAATGTTATCTCTTCAAGTCAGAAACATTAGAAGCCATGACTTGTTAGAAAATGTTCAAACATGCTTAGGGTGAAGGTAAGTAATACAAAGTTCTTTGTTGCATTATTCTAAACTTGATGTTTGTAAAACTCATTTTCTATATTCTTGGATACTAATGGATATTTAGTGAGAATAATAGGAAATGATATTTCTTCTGAAGTGTTATTACTAAAGACAAAATCAAGAAATATAAAATTGCTCCGATCAAGTGGAAAGATAATTTTTTACATTTACAATTCACATATTCTATTCATTTTCTGATTTTGTATGTTTAGTTGGACAAATATATATTGGTGAGTTAGTGAGCCAATTTTCTTGATTTTTGTATATATATATTATGATAATTTTAAATGATATTTTTTTTGATTGGTTTGTATGTCCGAACCTTAAATGGCTATATTGTCACAATATTAGAATTTATAGTCAGAAAGAAATCACAATATTGTTCTATCACAAAAACATTGTCTTTTCTTATATTCTGTGACGCTATAATTCTTCTGACTCATTAAAACAATTTAGTCACAAGAAAATAGTTAGTGAAATTGCAAATTCCTTTAAATTTGAAGTTTTAAAAGTTGAGATTATTTTGGGTACAAGCCGAAAGGGTCATTCTGTCAACCGGGCGTAAATAGCCCTAAGCGACATGGTACTTAATCGTCCCCCTGTGGACCTCCGTTAGCTGGGAACCGACCCCTACAGCTAACCCAAGTTAATCAACACTTGATAAACTAAAGATTTTTTAAGGTTGATTAGCAAAATCACTTAAACTATTATTCTAGTACTTTAAACTGTCATTTTTGCAAACATGGCTAGTAAAGATAAATCTTTAGAGCCATGGATACTGTGACAGAGTCAAATGATTTTTGACTCACTATTCTAAGACTTATATCAGTAATTAGTAAAATCACATGAGTCTGATGTCACTAACTCTGATTTCTAAATCAGCCAAACCAGTTATTCTATTCTATATAGTAATAGAAAGAATATTTTAAGGATATTCTAGGCTATAAATTGTATCATATTAGATACTCTTATGTCAGAGAAATGTCATTTATATACAAACTGGATAACTGATTCATATGACATCTAATCCATTTATGGATATATATATATATATATATATATATATATATATATATATATATATATATATATATATATATATATATATATATATATATATATTTTACTCTATGAAAAGTTGTCATCTCTTGAGGTTTGTGTAACAAATCTATCATAGCTAAGACTATTATATAGTCTGAAATGTTATCTTCAGCCACATGCATCTTATACTGAAGCTAGCTGTATGGCTCAACATTTTATACTACATATTTTTGTACATGTTATTTGTTTTAAAATTATGCTAAAAGCATTATCTTGTGAACTCTAAGATGAACAGGTACATGCAGCTGCGTGTCAAAACATGTAAAGAGCCTTAAAAAAACAAAATTATAGTTCTTGACTATAAAGTCATAAAAGAACTTTACAGATCTCTTGAAGAAGAGTCTGTTTACTCTTGACGAAGAGTTTGTCTAGGACATTGATCCTAGAATCATCGAAGGGGATGGGGTTAAGCCAATAATATAGTCACCAGCAGTGGCAACCCAACCGAGTCTGACTGGAGATCCCAAGAAGCCGGTTCAATGGGTGGAAATAAGCTGGACTAGGTGACTATTATGGAACACTGACATGAGAATAAATTCTCTTTCACTACCAAAATAAGTCATATCAGCGACGAATTTAGCGACTCCAAGATAGAACGTCGCTAATTTTTGGTGTTTTAGCGACGTTTTACTAATACGTCGTTGTTAGTCGCCAACAGCGACTAATAGCGACGTCTAGCGACTACAGTTTATTAAATGGGAACCTGCGTCGCAAGTTCGTCGGTACACATCGCTGATGTAGCGACGCGTAGCGACGCAATTTAAGCGGCGTCGCCGTTTATTAAATGTCAGCGACGTCCTTTTCGGACGTCTTTAAATGTTTCATATAGGCTGCGAGGGTTTCCTTTTCAATCATTCACAAATTTCTCCTCCAATTTTTTGCGCGCTCCTCCTCTGCGGCGCTCCTCTGGCAATTTTCCTCCTCCGGCCTCCTCCTCCGCGGTGCTCCTCCGGCGATCTCCCTCCTCCGGCCTCCTCCTCCTCCTCAGATATCTCCCCCATCTCTCTTTCTCTCTCTCTCTCACACACACACACCCCTGTCCCCGCCGCCCCGGCTCCGAGGCTTCCCAGTTTCTCCTCGTCTTCTAGCTCTCTCTCTCGCTTCTAGTTCATGTCCACGAGAGCGTGGACTCGCCGCACGAGCAGCAGTATGACACCTATTTTGTTGGTTTGGACACATCGTGTCCTACTGTGTAGACACGAGACTCACAGTGTGACACCTATATACTGATAATGGGAGTTTTTTGGGCATATCAACTGTCAATTTGATGTTTTGCTTGGATTCGAATTTCAATTTAGGGTTCGAGCCATATTTACTGATACTGGGAGTTTTTTTTGGGCATTTTCAGGATTTTGAAATGATGAATAAATTGACTAATAATTATTATCGACTTGTTAAACCCAAAAACTTGAATCCTTTAAGTACTTGTTTCAAGTCCAACTTGTCCATAGTGATCGATATTCTATAAAATTTCAGCTATGTCACGAAGGATGGATACTAATCGCAACCCGACTCCCCCATTTTTTTGGACGACATAGCTCTGCCCAAACAATCGCATAAATTCCTCATCGTCAAATGAAATTGGCACATATTTTTTTTATTTTCCAAATCGTTTTCGTGGGTAGCATAATTGCTTGTAGCAAAAACAATATTATAGCAGAAACAACTAATCGTACCAATTTGATGTCCTCCAAACATTACAATACATGGAATATCAACACATTATCAATATGGTACGATATGGGCGTGTCATGGAAGGGTTCAGATATGCCTACGGGTGGACAACAATCGTGCAGTCTCACTACCAAGTATAGTTGAGAAGCATATATCAGAATTGGTACAAGCTCTTATCAAAAATAGGTCAAATACAAATACGATGATATAATTACTAAATAAAATAATTAAGCATGGAAATGGTGGTACCGAGAGGGTGCCAGCGTTGATATAGGTGCAATGACAATGATGAAATGCCTTAAGGACATACGATGTCCCACCCACGATCCCACAACATCAGAGGTTTGATGGTTTGTATTAATCAACGGTACTATGTATACTACCCCTCTTTAACATTATACTATGTATACTTGTAATATTCGTAGTTCGTATTGCATATTTTGAAATACGTGTACGTATTTTGTCTCGTATTGCATGTCTCCTTGCTTGGTTATGGTTCATCTCGGTTCGGTTCGGCTTGGTTTTGCATGGTTCGGTTTTGCTTGATTTTATGTGAACCAAACCACTCCCACCTACCACCACCTTCATTAAATATTCCACCACACATTTCTCTCTCCTCATTAACTCTTCTTCTTCCCTACCATTACTTCTCCACCAACCTGAGAGAGTGGAGAGCTTAGGCAAGTGCATCTTGTTTCATGGAGGAAGTCCATTTTTATTGTTCCATTATCTTCCTCATGTGTTTCTAACCCACTTTAGTACTTAGCATTTTTTATTTCCATGGTTAAATTTCTTGTAGATCTAGTTTTGTGATATTTTTGGATTTCTTGGGTTTTGATCTATTTAAATCTGGTTATTAACAAGTTCTGATGGTTCCATGTTGTAGAGAATTTTATTCTGCCCCATTTTGACTTATGGAAGTTCGGATTTGGACTCTGGATGACGAATTTATAGAGCTTGGAAGCATGGCTTCATGGTATTATTCTTCTCAGAAATTGGAGGAGAAGAACAGTACTTGACCGTATGACCATTTCATGCGACAAGTATTTTTCCCAGCCGCATGGCCATTTAATTAAATATTTAATTGCATGCATTAGCTGGCCACGTGTAAGTATTTATTTGCATGGGCCACTAGTTAATTGCCTGAGCCGCATATGCTTCCCCCCCCCATTACAGTGCTCAGCCGCATATAGGCTTGGCATTTGCATGCACTAGCAAATAGTGCTGAGCCGCATATGGCCTTAGCCATTCTTGGACGCATGGCCTTGCAAGCATTAATTGCATGCATGCATTAAATATTTGCTTGCATTAAATAATTGCCATTAGCATTAAAATAAATTACTTGGCCTTAGCATTAATTGCACTTGCATGCTTTATGCAAGCAGTAGCCTGTATGGGTATTAATAAGTTAGCCGCATATGGCTAGTTGCATTTAATGACCGAAATGCCCAGTTGCTATTTTGTTGAGCCGCATATGGCCAATTAATATATTGGCCGCATGGCCATTTAATCTCCTGCATGCATAAGAATATTTAAATATAATAATGGCCAGTTTGTATGCTTAAATAGTAACTTGGCCGCATATGGCCATTCCAGACTTGCTGGCCACAAGTGGGAATATAGTTGGCCGCATGGCTTTGCATTGAATTGCATTATTTAATGCATGCTTTAGCTTTGCTTGCAATTGCAAGCTAATATAGTTGGCCGCATAAGCTAATAAATTGCTTGGCCGCATGAGCTAATAGTTTAGCCGCATGTTGTTATATTTGTCAAATGAGCCGCATATGACTATATATATATTTTAGCTTGACTATATATATTAGCTTTAGCTATGCATGCATGCATTTGTGCTTGCACGTTTATGTCTAAAGCATGCATTTGCATTTGTGCTTGCATGCTTATGTCAGCTTGCATGCACATGGCTATTTCCTTAATATATGCATAATGCTTATAATTGCTTGCATGCTTAATCTATTTGGCCTGTGCTAATAATTGCTTGCATTTGCCATTAGAATTAAATATTTAGCTTGGCCATTGTGAGCCGCATATGGAACATAGGAACAAATCAGCCGCATGAAGCATTAATGCATGCAAGCATGCATGCTTAATTATTTAACATCAGCCTTTAATTATCTCCATGCATTGTATGCATGGTTTGCTTGCATGCAACTTAATATTTAATTGTTGTTGGCCAAACACTTGTAGCCGCAGGAATAATAGCTTAGCCGCATATGGCAGCTCATTTTTGGCCGCATGACCTTAATTTAATATTTCTGGCCGCATGGCCTTAACATTTATTGTATGGCCGCTTGCATGCACGTGTATTAACTTAAATGCTTGTATTTATTTGTATGCAACTTGCTGGCCGCATATGGCCTATTATTTTCTGGCCGTATATGGCCCAAATTTTTTGAGCCGCATGAGTCCACGTCCTTGTCCCTGCTAATATTTAATTACTACTTGTATGCTTGTGCCATTAATTTTAATATGTTTTCTGGCACGATGGTGACCCGTTGTGGTGCACTTTTGACAAAAGACATGACTTGATAGTGACCCGCCATGGTGCACTCCTGACAAATGAGCTTGACATGATAATTCTTGATAGTGGCCCACCGTGGCGCACTCTGGACATGATAAATATGACATGACAAGTATAAATGACATGGACACCGTGGACGATTGTGCTTGTACAAATGAACCCGTCTTGTCTTACATCATGTCTAGGACAGGGACCCCTGAGTACCACGGTCAGGGGTACCTACTAAAAAGTACTAAGGCTAATAATTAGAATAACACAGTAGTCATGAAGAGATTTTTCTAGCTACAGGCAATCCCGTTATCTGGGCGCCCCACTTGGGATCTGTAGCCTGCCGACGAGTAGGGCACATTTTCAGCACACTATCATGTGTTGCATCCTTATTGTTCTAATATTCGACCTGGATAACCTGGATGGCCTGCAGGACTTATGGCTGTGGAAGAATCTTACTACATCTTGCTAGTAACTAGGCCTGTGATAACTCTAGTTAGTTAAAGTATCAAGTCGTACTTATTGCTTGGCCGTGATTGTTGGATGAGGCATAATCAGTCTAGTCTTGTCTTGATCCTGTACAAGATTGTTACATGTCCTGATTTTTTATATTATCTTGCCGATAAATGGTAGGAGAAACCAAGTTCTGTTCAGACGAAGGTTACAACCCCGGTCCTTGTTTGGTTTACGGGTTGTAACCTGGTTATCTGAATAGTCCCATAGTTATCTCATCGTATATCACCTGTCATGCTTTTCCTTAATTATTGTCTTTTATTATGTAATTATATTCTTGTGCTAATTGCTGGTTTTAGTTCTTAAGTGAAGCCTCCTTTGTGGCACTTGCTCTTTCTGGGGTCTGACCCAGCTGGTTTTGTGTGGCCAGATATTGGAGCAGCACCAGAGGATCCACCTGTCTTTCCAGCCCGATGGTGACCACTAGGCGTAACCAGGGCAACGAGTGGGTTTATTTTGGCTCTCCCACTCTATTGTAAAATTGTTCTTTTGAGGCGATTTAGCCGCCGAGCAAGTGTTAGCTCGTGTATATTTTTACTTACTGTCTGCCTACGGGCTGTAACATGATTGACAAATCCTAGGGTTGATCATGTATGACTAAACTCTTGCTAGTCCTGACATTTTGTAACGTCTAGCTTCATGATCAGCTGAATATATAATGTTTGGGACGCCTTACTATTGTATATTTGGTGATCTTATATCTTGTAATATTTACTTACTTACTTGTGATTGAGACACTAGGCTTGTTATTGACCATAAGAGACTGATGGAATGTAGATAAACCCTCATATATCTAGACAGCCGTGACCGTATAGTGAGATGGATTCCATTTTATTATACGTAGTTGGCTATGTCTGCCCCCGCTCTCCAGTATTCTGGTTCTGGGACGTGGCATGGTTTAAGTGGTGGGCCATACAGGTCTTGTAAATCAAGATATGTGAGAGTTTACCGAATAGATGTCTCAATCAGTACTCTCCCTTGATCTCTGCTCGTATCCTCTTGATCCCTAAAAATCTTGATCTGATCACATGCTTGTATCCTTGATCTGTCTTGGTCCTTCCTTATTGTTCCCTATGTCATTTTTTTTAGCGACATTGTTCCTGGACCTGCCGACCAGCGAGACGAAGCACCTCCCGTGGACCAGCAGCAACCTGGAGATCAAGCCCAACATTCAAGAGTAGCCTCTAGAGTCATGCCTACTTGGGGGTCAAGAGCCACCAGTTCAGCCAGTTCTGCCTGTAGAGCCTGATGATGGTACTTTGGTGGGTCTCATCAGGACAATATTAGACCGAGCCCAGCGGTTCCAGCAGGGGCTCCATCTCGAGATTTTGTTGGCAGTAGAGCAGTTTGAGCATCAGACTTTTGATGCGGTATTGAGAGCAGCCAGGAGGCACGAGTATACCTCCCACAGGATCGTGGACAGGACCGGAGGTCGGAAGCGATCTCACGGCCAGATGAATCAGTCATCAACACCAGCCCCGGCAGCCAGGGCTTTGACCATTGGAGCTCCGAGGCGGACGGCCTCAGTGACGTCGGTTCAGCATTCAACCCCGACGCGTCCTCACCAGCAGAAACAGAAGCAGTCTTCCGCAATGGGCTGCACTCATTGTGAAAAGCCAGGACACATTATTTTGGAGTGTCGCAGAGCTCAGGGATTGTGTTTGGCTTGTGGGGCACCGGACCACAAGATAGGATCCTGTCCGAATAGGGCCAGTTCATCATCGGCCCAGACTAGTCCCTCGGTAAGGGGACCAGCACCAGTGCAGCAGCAGCAGCTGTACCAGCCTCCGCGGCTATTGCCGCCTCAGGCACAAGTCTTCCAGCAGCAGAGACCCCAGCAGTATGCCCTGGTCCAAGCTCAGATTCAGAATCGACATAGAGGTTTCTAGCAGGATGTCTTCCTTCCTCCTTCTGCCTTCAAATTCCTTGCTTGTATGATTGATTGCTTAGTATAGCTTGTCCTTGCATCTCTAGCCACTTGATTAAATTCCGAGGACGAAATTCTTTTAAGGTGGGTAGAGTTGTAATGCCTGTAGTTCGTATTGCGTATTTTGGAATATGTGTACGTATTTCGTCTCATATTGTATGTCTCCTTGCTTGGTTATGGTTCATCTTGGTTCGGTTCAGCTTGGTTTTGTATGGTTCAGTTTTGCTTGATTTTATGTGAACCAAACCACTCCCACCTACCACCACCTTCATTAAATATCCCATCACACATTTCTCTCTCCTCATTAACTCTTCTTCTTTCCTACCATTACTTCTCCACCAACCTGAGTGAGTGGAGAGCTTAGGCTAGTGCATCTTGCTTCATGGAGGAAGTCCATTTTTATTGTTCCATTATCTTCCTCATATGTTTCTAACCCACTTTAGTACTTAGTATTTTTCATTTCCATGGTTAAATTTCTTGTAGATCTAGTTTTGTGGTATTTTCGGATTTTTTGGGTTTTGATCTATTTAAATCTGGTTATTAACAAGTTCTGATGGTTCCATGTTGTAGAGAATTTTATTCTGCCCCATTTTGACTTATGAAAGTTCGGATTTGGACTCTGGATGACGAATTTATGGAGCTTGGAAGCATGGCTTCATGGTGTTATTCTTCTCGAAAATTGGAGGAGAAGAACAGTACTTGACCGTATGGCCATTTAATTGAATATTTAATTGTATGCATTAGCTGGACACGTGCAAGTGTTTATTTGCATGGGCCACTAGTTAATTTCCTGAGCCGCATATGCTTCCCTCCCATTACAGTCCTCAGCCGCATATAGGCTTGGCATTTGCATGCACTAGCAAATAGTGCTGAGCCGCATATGGCCTTAGCCATTCTTGGCCGTATGGCCTTGCAAGCATTAATTGCATGCATGCATTAAATATTTGCTTGCATTAAATAATTGCCATTAGCATTAAAATAAATTACTTGGCCTTAGCATTAATTGCACTTGCATGCTTTATGCAAGCAGTAGCCTGCATGGGTATTAATAAGTTAGCCGCATATGGCTAGTTGCATTTAATGGCCGAAATGCCCAGTTGCTATTTTGTTGAGCCGCATATGGCCAATTAATATATTGGCCGCATGGCCATTTAATCTCCTGCATGCATAAGAATATTTAAATATAATAATGGCCAGTTTGCATGCTTAAATAGTAACTTGGCCGCATATGACCATTCCGGACTTGCTGGCTGCATGTGGGAATATAGTTGGCCGCATGGCTTTGCATTGAATTGCATTATTTAATGCATGCTTTAGCTTTGCTTGCAATTGCAAGCTAATATAGTTGGCCGCATAAGCTAATAAATTGCTTGGCCGCATGAGCTAATAGTTTAGTCGCATGTGGTTATATTTGTCAAATGAGCCGCATATGACTATATATATATATATATATTAGCTTGACTATATATTAGCTTTAGCTATGCATGCATGCATTTGTGCTTGCACGTTTATGTCTAAAGCATGCATTTGCATTTGTGCTTGCATGCTTATGTCAGCTTGCATGCACATGGCCATTTCCTTAATATATGTATAATGCTTATAATTGCTTGCATGCTTAATCTATTTAGCCTGTGCTAATAATTGCTTGCATTTGCCATTAGAATTAAATATTTAGCTTGGCCATTGTGAGCCGCATATGGAACATAGGAACAAATCAGCCGCATGAAGCATTAATGCATGCAAGCATACATGCTTAATTATTTAACATCAGCCTTTAATTATTTCCATGCATTGTATGCATGGTTTGCTTGCATCCAACTTAATATTTAATTGTTGTTGGCCAAACACTTGTAGCCGCAGGAATAATAGCTTAGCCGCATATGACAGCTCATTTTTTGCCTCATGACCTTAATTTAATATTTTTGGCCGCATGGCCTTAACATTTATTGCATGGCCGCTTGCATGCACGTGCATTAACTTAATTTCTTGTATTTGTTTGCATGAAACTTGCTGGCCGCATATGGCCTATTATTTGCTGGCCGCATATGGCCCAATTTTTCTGAGCCGTATTAGTCCACGTCCTTGCCCCTGCTAATATTTAATTACTACTTGTATGCTTGTGCCATTAATTTTAATATGTTTCCTGGCACGATGGTGACCCGTTGTGGTGCACTTTTGACAAATGACATGACTTGATAGTGACCCGCCGTGGTGCACTCCTGACAAATGAGCTTGACATGATAATTCTTGATAGTGGCCCGTCGTGGCGCACTCTGGACATGATAAATATGACATGACAAGTATAAATGACCTGGACACCGTGGACGATTGTGCTTGTACAAATGAACCCATCTTCTCTTGCATCATGTCTAGGACAGGGACCCCTGAGTACAACGGTCAGGGGTACCTACTAAAAAGTACTAAGGCTAATAATTAGAATAACACAGTAGTCATGAAGAGATTTCTCCAGCTACAGGCAATCCCGTTATCTGGGCGCCCCACTTGGGATCTGTAGCCTGCCGACGAGTAGGGCACATTTCCAGCACACCGTCATGTGTTGCACCCTTATTGTATTAGTATTCGACCTGGATAACCTGGATGGTCTGCAGGGCTTGTGGCTGTGGAAGAATCTCACTGCATCTTGCTAGTAACTAGGCCTGTGATAACCCTAGTTAGTTAAAGTATCAAGCCGTACTTATTGCTTGGCCGTGATTGTTGGATGAGGCATAATCAGTCTAGTCTTGTCTTGATCCTGTACAAGATTGTTACATGTCCTGATTTCTTATATTATCTTGCCGATAAATTATGGGAGAAACCAAGTTCTGTTCAGACGAAGGATTACCACTCCGGTCCTTGTTTGGTTTACGGGTTGTAACCTGGTTGTCTGAATAGTCCCATGGTTATCTCATCGTATATCACCTGTCATGCTTTTCCTTAATTACTGTCTTTTATTATGTAATTATATTCTTGTGCTAATTGCTGGTTTTAGTTCTTAAGTGAAGCCTTCTTTGTGGCACTTGCTCTTTCTGGGGTCTGACCCAGCTGGTTTTATGTGGCCAGATATCGGAGCAGCACCAGAGGATCCACCTGTCTTTCCAGCCCGATGGGGTTTATTTTGGCTCTCCCATTCTATTGTAAAATTATTCTTTTGAGACGATTTAGCTGCCGAGCAAGTGTTAGCTCGTGTACATTTTTACTTACTGTCTGCCTACGGGCTGTAATATGATTGACAAATCCTAGGGTTGATCATGTATGACTAAACTCTTGCTAGTCCTGACATTTTGTAATGACTAGCTTCATGATCAGCTGAATATGTAATGTTTGGGACGCCTTACTATTGATATTTGGTGATCTTATATCTTGTAACATTTACTTACTTGCTAGTGATTGAGACACTAGGCTTGTTATTGACCATAAGAGACTGATGGATTGTAGATAAACCCTCATATATCTAGACAGCCGTGACTGTATAGTGAGGTGGATTCCATTTCATTATATGTAGCTGGCTATGTCTGCCCCCGCTCTCCAATATTCTGGTTCTGGGGCGTGACAATACTGTTAACACATAACCCCCTGGACACTAATACTGTAAGCTTGAGCTTGGCTTGATTAGAATTAATCGAGCTCGAGCTTGATAAGTTTTTCATTTTTGTCACGACCCGTACCCACTGTGAGGGTACGAGTACGTAACAACGCCCAGCCTACGCCGCAGTGTTGGCGATAGAACGCTGTCCTAGGTCACAATATCTAACATTATAAAGCTAAGCAGTTTATACTCCCCGAATAGGGGTGACATAGCAGAATGTAAACTCAATCACATCTAAGGTAGAGCATAATGGAAGATAGATAAAACATGAAATCCAGAAGAGATACCGCAGATAGAAGTCTAAGTGTCTAAGATACACAAACCCAGAAATACATATCAAAGCTCAAATACAGTAATCCATAAATACAACTCAAGGCAACTGAAAATAAGCTATAAGCAAAACCCTAGCTATCTATACAACCTCTACTGTGTCTCCTCTAGGCTAGCAGGCAACCTCCAGGCTATCTGTAAAATTTATAAACAGGTCCAGTCAGGACAGGAGCGAGCACAATACATCTCAACAGTTCATAGCAGGTTAGAAAATATAATCATACAGTAAAGTAAGATATAGATACTGAAAAAATGCAGTATGTAAACAGAGAGAGAACTGTAATAGAAATATCTACTATACATAGAGAACTAACTGTGACTAGTGAGTCAGAGTAAAATATAAACATGTGAATGGCATAGGAGATTCATGACTACAGCTAAGAGAGTGATTCATGACTACAGCTACTTGGATAATATTCACATGCCTATTTCTACTCCCCCGTCCCCAATCAATACACAAAGATCTGTTCAAGTTATGTTAAGATTCGTGAAACTTCACATGGCTCATAAAATGAGTGATACGTGAAGGTGATTCATGATGGCTCTGTGAACATGAGAGTACATGTGTCACAAGCGATTCGTGAATCAGAGGAAGCATAGAGATACGTGATGATTCGTGAAACGCACAAAACATGCTGTATCCGATGCTCCCGAGGGGGATAACATCTCATGAAAAGATCCATATAGTACCAATCCGTGTGACCAACGTGACAGTATCAAGTAAAGTAATTTAAAGCAGGAAAATAATTCTAAACAGGATATGAAATGATCAGAGAATGTACTCGCCTGGTATCCTGAATGTCCGAAGAGAATATACTGTCCGAGGAGTGGTGTCTGTCTCCTATAGAACAGTACAAGTCACAACAAGTCTAAAATAAGGAAATAGACTGCTACAATGCATCTATATGAAGTTTGGGGTCAATCTAGGCTAAAGTCAACCTTTGGTCAACTCTAGTCAACTAGACTAGTCAAACTAGGTCAACTAGGTCAAACCTAAACCAAACAAGTCTATACTAGTCTAACTAGTCTATTTTGGGCCTAATCAAGACTAAACAAGTCTAACTAAACTCTCACTAGGCAAACAGAAACACCATAGGCTAAGAACCCTAGGCTATAGGCTATATCATGCCTAAGCCAAACCACAAACACATATACACATAACAATATATATATCTAATATATTGTAGTACACTCATAACATATAGGCTACCTATATGTACATCCCACAGATATATATATATATATATATATATATATATATATATATATATATATATATATATATATATATGCATCACTATTCATATATTCATATACATAGATATATATATATAGGAAAGCTATATATATAGGCACATACATATATATATATATATATAGAGAAAGAGAGATAAAAGAGTAAGTGAGTATGTGTGTGTTTGGCATGTGTGTGAAAGGATATGTGTTAATATTCTAAAATTTAGTGATAGGTAGGTGTATGTGACATGGGATACATGATGTCAAAGGGTGTATGAATGCATGTGTGTAAAAGGTTATACGTTAACTCAGTTTATAGAAATACATACATACATACTTACCTTGTATACATGCATACATACATATCATGTATATTATATTTACATGATACATACATGTATACTTGTATTATATTATACTTACATTCATGCATATTAGATACTTGTATTTATATTAACATATTGCAAACATTCATTTCATTCATGCATCTATGCATTACCTACATGTTTTATACATATGCATACATTGTATATTTATATCATTTCATACATTAACATAGAGACATACAAACATGCACACATCATATATTTCATACCTTGCATTACCTTACATATCATGTTATATATTATTATTCATTCCTTTCATATATTACATTATCTTGCATGCTTGCATTCATATATTACATTCTATATTACCTATATACATGTATTTCCTCCATTCATTCATGCTTGCATCATATACTCTATATTACCATACATGTTATCATTATATATTGCATTACAATATTTACACATTATGCATTCATATCTATCATTACATATATATCTTGTATTCATATCTAGCATTCATTATATACTTTCATGCATACATTGTATATCATTTTTTCATTCATGCATTGCTTATATGCATTATATTAATTGCATTCCTACATGCTTGCATTCAACCATATATATACATTAATGTAAAGAGAATATATATCATATATATATATATATATATATATATATATATTATTTTATTCATCTAACATATCATGCATTACATACTCTATATTCATTTAATATCCATACTACATAGTGTCACGCCCCGCTCCCGTAAGAGCGATCGTCCTCGCTAAGGCGTGATGCCGCACGGGCCTAGGTTGCGCCCGTGCAAGGCCAAGTCCAGAAACGGCCGATTTGATCTAGGCCACAGAGTCGCACAGAGTATCCCCATTGCAGCAGAAAATAAATAAACACAAGTATAAGCGAATTTGAACTCTTTATTGATATTCAAGAAGGTTACAAGCGGCGCTAGGCCGATATTACAAATCGCTCAAGCTCTCTCTCTCTGAAACATAAAAGGCGTGCCAAGTGGCTTACAAGATAGAATGATACATGGCGATGTTCCAATACATTATGTCCTGTATATGGTGCTCCAGCTCCTTGCAACGCTCCAAGGCTCGAGAGGTAGCTCCGCGTCTTAGCACGTTCGAGGAAAGCTCCGTACCCGCCGACATTTCCTGCTTCCTGCAAGCAGACTGTGGGGTTATCAGTACATTGTTATGCACTGGTGGGGAGGCTAGCTCGCCCACAACGCCATCTTTACCAAACACGTTCCATTTACTTTTGTGCATGTCTATCATTCATTGTCTTTCTAATCTTGCCTAAGGATCAATTTTATGGCATATGTCATAACCTATTCCGTGTTGCCAATTTCAAGTGTCGCATGGAAATACATACACGACTTACCCATACTTACCGTCCGGCCTTCCCTGTCCAAAGTAAACCAAGTTAGACAACAGTTCATATATTTTAACTTAACATGATACATGTAAGCATTCACTGTAAATGGCGTGTTCCTGCCTCAGATTCTAGCGCGTCGTAGGCGTGTGTTCTTTTAACTCGTTTGCATGAAGTACTCTTCGTCATTTGGTGTGATACATTTCAAACCGTTCAGTAGGCACTTGTTCATTTAACTTAGACTACTTTGATTTCAATGCAAGGACTTGCATGTGGATAGCTACCAGCAAAGCCCACTTAATCTATATGCACCGGTCGCTGGCATGACAAACCATTTTGGACATTTCCCTTTGGTATTTCTCAACTTAGCATAGGGTGATGGCTGGTACACCCCGTTAAGTCTCTTGAAATACCCTGCACTTACGTCTCCCGGTGCCCAAGCCCGCACCAGGCAGCCCGTAAGTCCCGACTTTTGATTTTGCCTAGGCCGGCCACGGTATACTCCACACAATGCCCGTGCCGCAGGATCCTTCCACTACCACGGCCACGGTATACTCCACACAACGCCCGTGCCGTTTGTCCACGACCATTTCGTATTATCTTGTCTTTTAACTTAACGGCTATCTCCGAGCCGTAGGCTAACCCTTAGCCATAATGCGTTATCGACCAGGTTGGCGTCCGTGCAGCGCGGGTAGCGAGCCCCGTTGTACGTGCCCGTCACACCTGTCGCTAACTATTCTTTTTTTTCTTATCTTTCATTCATTCATTCTTTTCTTTCTTTCACTTGTCCGTTTGTTCATCGATCCATTTACGTATTCATTCTTTCATTCGTTGATTCATTCATTCACTTATTCGTTCATTCATTTATTCATACATTTTGCAACTCCTCGTGCGGGAGTCGCCTTGGCGATCCATCGGTCCCATACTTTCAATGCTGCTAAACTTTACTCGGAACGACTATGTTGATAGTCTTTCCAGTCATTGTTGTAAACCATTCATTGTTTCATTGTTGAACGCGAAAGGGACTTGAACGTAAGCTTGTGCCGTAGCACGAGTGTAGGGCGCGGTACGAGAGTTCTCACATTTTTCCATATTCCTTTCTATATTCTATACAAGCATGCAAGATGGGATTAATCCCTTAGCTAGGTGCGTTGGGACATTTATTAGCATGCGCGGTGTTATCGCATAGCAATTTCAGTGATAGTGTCCGTATTATTATGTGTCTAGGCTAAGCAAAGACGGGTTCATCGGAGCCACCCACCTTAGCGATGTTCGCATCGGCCGAGCGACACTCCGAGCGCGCCTTTGAAAGTCTAAGTCTGGATTCATCTTTGACGGGCCAATGTAAGTCTTGCATCGATTCTTCATCAGGTCGATGCCAACTCTTCGGGTCGACGGCTCGTTTGAGTCGTTGCACTTGCCGTTTGAATCGGCGTTCCGCTATGGTGGAGCGGGTCACTACATAATACACCACTCAAAACAAGTCTCGTCCTCGAGACTTCCTGAGTGCAGGTCATCCTACCGTTCCCTTAACTCGTGTCGTCGTGTTTCTTAGACAATTCTATCGAACGGCTCTATCGTTCGATGGCATCGAACTATGCACGGTTATCCTTCCAAGTTTTTATGTTGCATGTGTTTGATGAATTTTATCGAATGTCTGTCTATTCATTTTTGACTTGATGTTACTTATTCAATCGTCGAGTTTCTTCGAATTGGTTGCTATTTCTTCGTGTCATGGGACTGAAACGGTCGTACGAGGTTCGTTGAAATTCTCAAACACGAGAGTCATAGGCTGAGGCAAACTCACTCATTCGTTCATGCGCATCTCAACACCCACTTGCAGCTGTATTCGAGTTCATCATATCGCTGAGTTTGGATCGTGCACGCATTCAAGGCGTCCTCCAAATACGTACATTTCAACCAAGCTTAGCGACTAGCGAAGTCAGACAAGCTACTCGTGATAGTTTTGATTTGCCGATCGTTTTGCTAACTTCGATTTAAAACCGAACTCATGTGTGTATCACATATCATTTATCTCGGTCCTCGAGATGATCTGATTCGCTTCTCAAGTGCTCTTGTCAATGAAATCAATACGATTTCTTCTTAGCAGAGTCGGCCAAGTCTAAGTAATTTCCGTCCGATTCGAGACCAAGTATTGCACTATCATCGAGTACGTCTTCCGACCAATGATTTAATTCGTTATTTTAACTTTACTTGCGTATCATCCATTCCTATCATTTCCATCATTTGGGGCCATTCTCGTTGTCGTTCACGCACACTCCTAATTTTTCGTCCTACTCTAAGTCTTGTTGCCCCAAGTCTATCGTCCGTCCAGACGATACTCTAATATCAATCGTACAGGTTCAATCACTCGGTATAGGGTCGTCCGCCTATCCGCTAGGCTATTTCTTTTCGAGGCTAAGTCAATGTCAGGATTGGAATCACAGTTCTCCAACAATAATGCCAATACTGACCCCAATCCTAGGGTCAAACCAAAGTCGGTAGTACGAGGTTCTCTACCCAAGCTCGTGTCACTCAGATTTCTAAACATCGAACACGATCACCTATTCACATCAACGTATTCGTTGCGCATATTCGAATCCATTGAATCACCTAATCGACATACTTCACATATCCATTTAACCAATTCATGTATTTGATCACGAGGTCATCCAGCTCGACAATACATTGCGTCCCAATCTCACGCGAGTCCGATTATCCACAGCGGTTCATGAATCACCATGCAACGCTCCTGCGGAATAATCATTCTCATCGGGGCGTAATTCTTGCTTGCGTCTAGACTAATTCATTCTCGATACGCGGATTGGACCTACGCAATCCTCAAATTCGATCGTCATGTACGCTAAGTCATTTTCGAGTCCACCTTCGCGTCAAACCATAAGTCGAAGCACACAAATTGCCACGCCATGCTAGTTCAATCACCCCCGCTGTATGAATCACCATACTAGCGCTCACGCGGAGTGATCGCCCTAATCAGCGCGACGCATGTACGAGGCTGGAGTTGCGCTCGCATAAGACAAGTATGTCGACGTTGGGTTTATCGTCGAAGCAATCCAAATATTTCATTTTCATCCAAGCCGAGATCTCTATTTGATAATCCGACCGTCATTCATTCAACTAGAAAATTCTCGAGCCAAGTCTATCTTTTTCTCGACACATTTTTAACATCCCAAGTATAGCATCCAACGGAACAATGACATTTGCACGATCGTCATTCGCCGAGTCAGAGTACCCCCGAGTTATCGCATATCGATCTTTGATACGCCTCAATACCATCGACGATATGCGTAACCTGACGATCTTCCTTTGCAACCGATTTCGAGTCGTGCGTTGATGCTGTTGTCCGAGTTGGATATTCCACAATTTTATTTAATATTCAAGATCAAGTTCAGTCGCTATTCCTCAAGCTCGTTTCAAGATCGTTGTTCGAAACTCAAGTCACATTTCATTTGCGTCAATCCGATATCGTACGTGCGATCCTCTAAGTTTCCTATATCACGACCATTCATTTTCATTTATCGTTCCGAATCATTTTCTAACACGCGTTGCCTATTCTCAAGTTGTCCGAACGACATTTCATTCGGGACACACGAAGTCACAATCAACTAAGCGTGACGCGTTCTAAGGCTCTGCACGATCGCATTGCCTCGCCGACATACTCGTTCGATCCGTAAATCATTTAGTCTCGCTCGAACAATTTCTATGACGTCCATACACCACTCAGGGTTCGAGCCACTCGACTAGTCGTCGATACTCATTCTTATTCTTCTCCGAACCTATCACATACACCACTCAGATTCAAGCCATACGATCTAGTCCTCAATCACGTTCGTGTCATACGCTAAGACATCCTTCAGATTCGTTTGACGAATCTCTAGCGTAATTGCTCACGTCGCCTCGACGTATTAAGTCGTTCCTACAGATCCTTAAAATTCAAGCCAATCTTTCGTGCATGCCTAAGCGTTAGTTTAATAGCGTTCCTATCGATATACACTCTATAAGTGTAGCTTCGTTTCCGACCGAGCGGTACTTGATATCGCTCGTACTCGATTGCACCAAAAGTCGAGGTGCGCGACACGCGGTACAACATAACAATAGGTCGTGTGCATAGCTATCCCGTGCGGACTATATTCGAGTTCGCATGCTCACTTATTCTCGTTCGAGCGATAATCGATCTCACTCGCAACTCGTTTGCACCAGAAGGTCTAGGTGCGCGATACTCTGCACAACTTAGCCAAAAGGCTGCGTGCATAACCATCCCGTTCGAACTATACTTCGGCCTCGTGTGCTCGTTCTCAATCGTCAGCGTAAGGCTATTCAAGCACGTCTTGTATTTTGCTAACTCTTAGCATCGGTTCCTTCCAACTCAAGTACGTCGTGGTTCGGCATAAAGGCCTTCCCCTATCGATCCCTTCAACCGAGTACTTGTACGAGCTTTTGAAAATATTAGACTTATCGTATGGAACATCCCAAGGCACAATGAGAGAGAGCGTACACTTCTTTTGTTTCAAAACCGAGCTTTCAAAACAGAGAAATCGACGTGAAGTCCAAGGACGTAAAGCCGTGCTCTGATACCAAATTGTCACGCCCCGCTCCCGTAGGAGCGATCGTCCTCGCTAAGGCGTAATGCCGCACGGGCCTAGGTTGCGCCCGTGCAAGGCCAAGTCCAGAAACGGTCGATTTGAGCTAGGCCACAGAGTCGCACAGAGTATCCCATTGCAGCAAAAAATAAATAAACACAAGTAGAAGCGAATTTGAACTCTTTATTGATATTCAAGAAGCTTACAAGCGGCGCTAGGCCGATATTACAAATCGCTCAAGCTCTCTCTCTCTCTGAAACATAAAAGGCGTGCCAAGTGGCTTACAAGATGGAATGATACATGGCGATGTTCCAATACATTATGTCCTGTATATGGTGCTCCAGCTCCTTGCAACGCTCCAAGGCTCGAGAGGTAGCTCCGCGCCTTAGCACGTTCGAGGAAAGCTCCGCACCCGCCGACATTTCCTGCTTCCTGCAAGCAGACTGTGGGGTTATCAGTACATTGTTATGCACTGGTGGGGAGGCTAGCTCGCCCACAACGCCATCATTACCAAACACGTTCCATTTACTTTTGTGCATGTCTATCATTCATTGTCTTTCTAATCTTGCCTTAGGATCAATTTCATGGCATATGTCATAACCTATTCCGTGTTGCCAATTTCAAGTGTCGTATGGAAATACATACACGACTTACCCATACTTACCGTCTGGCCTTCCCTGTCCAAAGTAAACCAAGTTAGACAACAGTTCTATATTTTAACTTAACATGATGCACGTAAGCATTCATTGTAAATGGCGTGTTCCTGCCTCAGATTCTAGTGCGTCGTAGGCGTGTGTTCTTTTAACTCGTTTGCATGAAGTACTCTTTGTCATTTGGTGTGATACATTTCAAACCGTTCAGTAGGCACTTGTTTATTTAACTTAGACTACTTTGATTTCAATGCAAGGACTTGCATGTGGATAGCCACCAGCAAAGCCCACTTAATCTATATGCACCGGTCGCTGGCATGACAAGCCATTTTGGACATTTTCCCTTGGTATTTCTTAACTTAGCGTAGGGTGATGGCTGGTACACCCCGTTAAGTCTCTTGAAATATCCTGCACTTACGTCTCCCGGTGCCCAAGCCCGCACCATGCAGCCCGTAAGCCCCGACTTTTGATTCCGCCTAGGCCGGCCACGGTATACTCCACACAACGCCCGTGCCGCAGAATCCTTCCTCTACCACGGCCACGGTATACTCCACACAACGCCCGTGCCGTTTGTCCATGATCATTTCGTATTATCTTGTCTTTTAACTTAACGGCTATCTCCGAGCCGTAGGCTAACCCTTAGCCATAATGCGTTATCGACCAGGTTGGCGTCCGTGCAGCGCAGGTAGCGAGCCCCGTTGTACGTGCCCGTCACACCTGTCGCTAACCATTCTTTCTTTTCTTATCTTTCATTCATTCTTTCTTTTCTTTCTTTCACTTGTCCGTTTGTTCATCGATCCATTTACGTATTCATTCTTTCATTCGTTGATTCATTCATTCACTTATTCGTTCATTCATTTATTCATACATTTTGCAACTCCTCGTGCGGGAGTCGCCTTGGCGACCCATCGGTCCCATACTTTCAATGTTGCTAAACTCTACTCGGAACGACTATGTTGATAGTCTTCCCAGTAATTGTTGTAAACCATTCATTGTTTTATTGTTGAACGCGAAAGGGACTTGAACGTAAGCTTGTGCCGTAGCACGAGCGTAGGGCGCGGTACGAGAGTTCTCATATTTTTCTATGTTCCTTTCCATATTCTATACAAGCATGCAAGATGGGATTAATCCCTTAGCTAGGTGCGTTGGGTCATTTATTAGCATGCGCGGTGTTATCGCATAGCAATTTCAGTGATATTGTCCGTATTATTATGTGTCTAGGCTAAGCAAAGACGGGTTCATCGGAGCCACCCACCTTAGCGATGTTCGCATCGGCCGAGCGACACTCCGAGCGCGCCTTTGAAAGTCTAAGTCTGGATTCATCTTTGACGGGCCAATGTAAGTCTTGCATCGATTCTTCATCAGGTCGATGCCAACTCTTTGGGTCGATGACTCATTTGAGTCATTGCACTTGCCGTTTGAATCGGCGTTCCGCTATGGCGGAGCGGGTCACTACACATAGGCTCATAGGTTACACAAAATACATATATCGTATAGTCACTCTTCTACTTAAAACCAATACTGTACCAATTGGGTATTCACTAAATTCTAGGATTAAAGTATGTCGTAGCCCTTTGTGTTAGCTTTCCGAAACTTTAAACGGATCGCATTTTCGTGTCCGAAAGCTCCCGAAATCACAAAAATACCGAAACACGTTCGTCTTTCGTACAGCTGACACTCAAATAATTCTACAGAAAGTTACAGAAAGAATTTGGCTTATTAAAATATATATTTGGAAAGCTAACTTCGGTATGGTTCTTTTAAAAAAATAGGAGATAAATCAGAGTTCTAAGCTAAAAGTTATGACATTTCTAAGTTGTTTTGGTTAATAAAAACGTGGATAAAAATTATGACGAATTTGACAAAAGAACACATATAGGGCAAGATACTTGCATACAAACATAGGTATCCAAATGAAACTCATTCTAACCATCCTAACAAAGATCAATCCACTCTCTAACCATTATAAAACTAAATTTAAATATCTATTTAAACTGTTATCATACATACATACACATGGGGTGTCCTAATTTGGGATCTATCAAGTAGGACACAAAACACATATCTAAAATCCTCAAGAGAGCTCCAAATGGCCTCAAATTTGAATCTAAATGGGACACATGCATGAGGATGGATCCTACGGATTCAAAACTAATTTATATACAAAGGAAATCGATTTAGAGGATGGGTTTTACCTATTGGGAGTAGAATCCCAATAAAATCCTTTAGGACACGGCTTCGATACGAAGATCCCTCAAAGTGGACACTCCTCCTTGCACTCCTCTTCTAATCCTTGGTAGCACCCTTCCCTTGGAGAATGGGAATGATTGAGGGAAGGTTTGGTGAAGGAATGATTTGATTTGGAGATCAAATCAATTTGAAGGCTCTCTAAAATTGGAAAAGAACAAAAGGAAAATAAAAGAGGCAAGATTGTAATGAATGAAATGAATCATTCTCTCCTAAAGGTGGCTGCCATAAAGAGTCCATTAGGGCTAATAGAAAATATCCTAATTGCCCCTCTCTAGTCTCATATGGTTAAGTCTAGACTAGGTTCAAGTTTGGGGTAAAAATGATCTAGTTTTGAGTCTCTAACTTAACCATTCTAACATGATAAAAATTAGTTTAATTAACTAACTTAATGTTGGGTCTTGTGAGCCATGCTTAACTTAATATTGGGTCCCATCTAGAGTTCAAGCTACCCGGGTCACAATACAAGTCGGAACGAGACGAAACTCAAACCCGACGAAACAAATCCAATAAAAACAATATTAAAAATATAAAGTTTTCCCAAAATATTAAAATATAAAAAATGACCAAAATCATAATACATCAATTTAAATATTATTAAAATAATCTAAAATTTACCAATTAATCAAAATTCTAAATAATTCAAAAGTCACAAAATGACCAAAATACACTTAGCCTAAAAAGTTGTAAATATTCATTCTAATCACATGGTTAGGTCCCCATGGTTAGTCTCTAAGCTTAGCAAAACTAGGGATTAACTAGTTAACCATCAAAATCATAATTCAACATTTTAAATAGTTTTAAATTGATTAAAAAAATTACCAAAAATCACAACATGAGTCAAATTTTATTATCGATTAATCAAAATTATAAAAGTTCAAAATTATCCTCATTTAGAAAAGTGGGTGTTACAATTTTGGAGTTTGAGCTTGGTATCGGGAAATATGAGTTTGAAATCAAAAAATATGAGTTTGGAAAAATATGGATCCATGATTTGGTGCAGCAGCAGCTGCTTCTTATAATCAAAACTGATGTGGTTAGCCATTGGTCTTAATTTTTAGTTCAGGTTCTATAAGGAATTTGTATTAATCAAAACTGAAGTGATCATGACATTGGGGGTCTAATTTTGAGCTGTGTGAGGAGGAGGAGTGTGTCTGGGTTTTGAATTACATTGGAGTCTGATTTAGGCTTAAATGATCATATCGATTTGTTGAGTATTGGCTTTCTATATATTTGGATTGTTGTTCATCTGTTGTTCATTTGTGGATTTTCTACATTCGTGGATTCTCTATATTATTATAAGCTGGGTTTGGAAGTAACTGTCCCATTAATCTGATTTTGAATTACATGTACCAGCCAGATACTGTCCCTGCAGCTATTCGACTGGCGAGGCAGAAATCTATATACGACATTTGCTATAAGGAATTTGCATTAATCTGCGGTACGACATCGTGATCAGGACATAGTCCCTGCAGCCATTCGACTGGCGAGGCAGAAACTATGTATCCGTAGATAAAGTTGACTGTCCTTCGACCCCCATCACTCGGCAATGATGATACGACAACCTAACACTACATCTTTTAGTAGTAGATAATGTCTTAGTATTACATTTTGTGGGTTCATCTTATTGATTCTGTTACATCCTTCAGATACTAGATTCGATAAGAACATATACTACACCATATGTACAGGACATAGATGATTCACACTAATGTATGCTAGACTGAATTTTGGGTTGCATTCTGAGCCATTCGTCCCTGTTTGCCATTAAAATCTTTTGATGTAATTTCAATACAAACAGAACAGTGTTACATTGTAGGACTTAGATATAGTCCTAGGAGTACACTTTTGTTTATCTGGGTCCCTTGTGCCGATGGAGCGAGTGGTAATGCGTTGACTCCGTTGACGATCTGACGACAGTTCTCGGTTCTCTGAAGATCTGGGTTGCTCTAGGTACAGGAGCTTACGGAGAGGAAGAAGACGCTGAGTGTCTGTATCTGCCTCTCTTTATATGTTGCTGATGATTGTATGACGTCTTTGTTTGTGTGTGTGTGTTGGAAGGAGATGATTCCTCTATTTATAGCTTTGCAGGCTGGCTGCTCATGCGCGCATGTAGGATGCGCCTGTACGTGGGGACACCACGTGGTGGTTGCTGATGGAGGCGCATGGGTGATGCACCCTAATTGAGGAGTTGAACTTTTCTCGTTGCTGTCGTGGGCTGCGGCAGAGCTGACACGTAGCAACGGAGAAGATCTTTCAGTTGCTGAGATCTTGGGTGATTAGTACCCCTTCATAGGCTGAATCAAGTCAAAGGACGCGTGTCGTAGGTCCATGGCTCGAAGATCTCGGATTTGGTAGGGAGTGATCTGATAGGATGCGTCTGGGATTGGGCGCATGAGGAGGCTTTGGCTCGTAGCCTTTAGGAGTCACGAACTAGTCGGGGCGCATGGCTTTTGAGGCGCATGCGGGGCTTCAGTTATGACTTTACTTTTGTCTTTAGGGATCAGAGAAAAAGTCTGAGGCATACGACTTTTGAGGCGCATACAGAGATTTAGGCGCATGGCTGCGGAGGCGCATGCGAAATGGTTGGGCGGCCACGTGGCTTGTAACCGCTGGAGGGGAATAATGATGGTGCTGACGTTGGCGACGCTTCGTTTTCTAAAAAAGCTGTCAACTATTCAGTCCTCGGAGGACGTGCTGCCAACTCTGTCAGACTTCAGCATTTAATGTTCTTTGACAGGTGATGGGTTGTTGAGTGGGCGCATCGATCGGCGTTCCACTAGGCGCATGGGGACTCATGGAGGCGCATCCTTATGAGGCTGATAGGAGCTGGGCGCGTCAGTACGATGCGCGGTCTGGCCGGCGCATCCGCTTTGCATGACACGTCTTTATGGGCCCGACTGTTACGTTCTTCGAGTACTTTAAATAGCCGTTCTTGACTCGGCTGAATTCGAAGCGTCAGGTTCATCACCATTAATGCAAATTCATTGCACGAAATTCGGAGAGCCAGCCACTTGGCGCATGGGTTTGATTTGCCCGACCTATATATATTAGCATGGAGAGGGTTTGCTTCTCGTTCTCTCACGTCCTCCCGAAATGAACTTGTTTACTCGAGCACATTCTGTTGATGAGATGCTCCCGAGGGTGAAGATGCGACGCATGGTCTTCATTGATGCACTTGAAGGTGACTGTTACATCCAAAAGTCGGAGTTGAGGGCTTCTGAGGCAGGCGAAAGGTGCCTGTTGCATCCAAAGATCGGGATGCTCGAGCCTCGTCTCCGTTATGCTGGAAGAGCCGCAGATCTAAATTGCGGTGCTGCGGCTTTGGAGGCTCTTTCTTCTGTCAGAGTGGGTGTTGCCCACTCTGGTTGTGTTGAAAGCCTTCTTTTGCTACGGATCAATTGCGGAGAGCTCTTCCTCCAGCTAGAGGGTTGATTGCCCACCCTCGTTCTACTCAATAAATACTTCATTAGTCGAAGCATTTGATGGTGTATATGCTGAGACTTCACGATGCACATGTGGGGCGCTGAAGGACGGCACATAACTGAGCTGCTGAAGGGATGCACATAACTAAGCTGCTGAAGGGATGCACATAACTGAGCTGCTGATGAGATGCACATAACTGAGCTGCTGAAGGGATACGCCTGGCTGGGGAGCGCATGGCAGGATGCGCCTGTTTGAGGGCGCATGGTGGTTGCTGCGCCTAGCTGTAGACTTAGGATCTTTTCTTTGTAGAAATTTTCCTTTGTACAGCTCTTTTTAAGACATGTAACAAACTTTTATATGAAAATAAAATTCTTCTTTTAATGTCTATGCTTTGCTGTGCCAAGTACTTTATCTGTGCTCCCTGGCGCATATGATGTTAGGCGCATAGGATTTCTGGTCCTGAAATTCCATGCTTCTACAAGAGCCCCTTCAAAGTTTTCAAAACTTTTTTGTCAAGTTTTGGAATACTTTGAATAAGAAGCATGGTGGCGTCTTCTACGGGGCGCATGACTGTTCGGGCACATGATTACTCCACGCATCAGTGATGGGGCGCATGCTCCTTTCAGTAAATGATGACGCTTCGATAACCAAGAAGATTAATGATGATCTTTTTGGATTTATTTGCAGTTATCTTCTCACAGGACCCGAAGCGGCGGCTGAGGTCACACTTCATCGATTCACGCGTGTGACTGGGCCTATAAATAGGCATGAGATGGAGAGAGAGAGAGAATTCTTCCTCTCTTTGCTTTCTTTCTTTTTAGAGTTCTTCTTTTGAAAAACCCTAACTTTCTTCTTTCAAGAAATGGCTCCCAAAACTCCTCGCGGCGGTGCTGGCCGAGGACGAGGCAAAGGGAAAGAGCCTGTAGAGGCTGCCGTAGGTGATGTCCCCTGGCCGCCCGTCGACGTTCGGCCGGCGGTGATTGGTAGGTTTCATCCTTCTTTACCATCATTTTTAGAACTCGCGTACGCCGACGCGCATGGACCTTGAGTCCTGAGGATGTGCTGAGGTTTTTTCCGCCGACGCGCATGGGTTTAAACCCTGATGATGCACCGAAGCTCCACTGCCGACGCGCATGGGTTTAAACCCTGATGATGCGCCGAAGCTCCACTGCTGACGCACGTGGGTTTAAACCCTGATGATGCGCCGAAGCTCCACTGCTGACGCGCATGGGTTTAAACCCTGATGATGCACCGAAGCTCCACTGCTGACGCGCACGGGTTTAGACCCTGATGATGCGCCGAAGCTTCGCTGCTGACGCACATGGATTTAGACCCTGATGATGCACCGAAGCTTCTTTTCAGATGCGCCTGAGCCTTATGCGCTTTTGATGAGAACGTGGCTCAGATTCTCTTGTTGTTTCTAACATCTCTGAATCTTTGCCTTCTTTTGTTGACCACCAGGGTCGATGACTGTCCCGCTCTTGAATGAAGTGCCTCGGGACGCTGCCCTCTGTCAAATGGGGGTGGATTATAATGAAGAGGTGGTAAACCCTGCCTAAGCTGCCATTATGCTGGATCGGCCTCCCGAAAAATGACTCACATTCGGGAACAACAGCACAGGTTCCTTAAACGGATGATGGAGCGTGGCGTTTTGAAATCTGCCACTTCTGATAACGTGACTTTCTTGAAGCCTGAGTTCCTGTTCGGGGACCGCCTTGCTTCTATTGAAGCAAAGGTGTTGAAGGTCAAGGAAGATTGTTTCTTTACAGCAATAGGAGTGCATATGACGGTTAAGCAACTTGAGCGTCAATGGCCTTTGACGGCTTTCTGTCGTCTTGCTTCCAAGAGGAGTATGTCTTGGGAGCTAACCCCGTCTCAGGAGGGAGCGGTGGCAGGCGCCATCAAGGTCGACACTACCTCTAACCAGAGAGATACTTTGGCCGCCGTGCGGTCTGGGCCTTCTTTTACCTGGCGGACTCTACGTCCTAGGAGCATTTACAGTGACGTTCCCATCAATACATTTGCTTTTGGCGCTTCGACTTTTGCGAACCGCATGCTTTTGTTGGAGCGATCGTACCCAAAAGGTGAATTTCGGGTAGAGGGTTGGTGTCATTATGTTTCCAAATGGGACAAGCTGACACTCTGTATTCTGTCGCGGTTTCAAACCGAACTCCGAGAGATTGGGCTGACTGCCGCAATCCGTGCTACTCAGGCAGGTGTTGACATCAACCGGCATATGTTCCTCACGCTTCTGGAGATGTTTAACACCCAGACCGGGACTTTCTTCACCCCGGTGGGGGAGCTGGGACTCGTACTTCATGAAATGTACGAAGTGTCAAAGCTTCCTTGGGGATCAGAGCCTTATGAGGAATATTTCCCGACCAACGAGGAGTTCCAAGTCCTGGGGGATAAAGCCGAGGAGATGATGTCCGTCTTCAAGGAAGTGGCGAGTCATCATTATTATATACAAAGAGGGATAAGGGCGGATCACAGCCTCATGTGGTCGCTTGGAGAGATTATGTCTTTAAGCAAGACAAGGAGGATCCCTCTCAGTTTACCACTTCGCCATCGCTTTCCAGTAGCGTGGTGCTCTCCGAAATGAGCAGGTTAGGTGAGAAGAATCCTCGGGAAAATGAGGACCGGCAGTTGGAGGAGCGCTCCTATAGTTGTTTCTGGCACTGTGTGCACCGGATGTCATCTAAGGCAGTATTGTCTGCATACTTGATGATATGGATCCGGGATTGTGTGTTCTCAGGCGGATCTGGCTCTGTGGAGAGGGTAAACCGGAACCTCATTTTGCCGGCAGTGAAATTGGTTTTTGGTCGTCCTTTGGCTCTCCTCCCCGCGATGGTGAGCAACCTGTTGCGAGGCTTGAGGACTTTTGCTGATGATGTGATCCATAGGAGAGGTAGGAACGACAACTTTCCCTGGGCCGAGCTACCATTCCATTATCTGATGGGATGGTTGATTCTGCATCACCCGAACGTGATGAGTCCAGGTCCTGAAGAGGATTACGTTGAAGGTGACGCCTTTATTCGTCGCTTCTACAAGAGGAAGTGGTTGCACATCGGCGTCCCCGTCTGCAGAAGAGTCTTGTCTTACCTTCAGGGGTGGGAGATCGTCAAGGTCAGTCCCATCTTCAAAGATTTTGAGGCTGACCAAGATTGGAAGACTCTGGTGAGGATGCGATCACTCTGCCGAAATGGGGATTTCGTTGGTTGCAGAGTATCCGGCCTTCCCACTTGGTCTACCGCAACCAAAATAGGTGTTATCTGGAGCCCTATCTGCCAAGCCGATTTGCTCGACAGTTTGGTTACACCCAGTTGATGTTACGGAACCCCAGTAGCAGTCTGGGGTTTACTGGGAGTTTACTGGATGAAGCCCGGGATTGGCAATATTACCAGTTCGCAACCCTCGGCCACAAATCCTGTATTCGGCCGTTATGCACCATGAATACTGTGCCTCCTGATTATGATAGGGAGACCAGCTTCATCATTGGAACTCATCTAGAGGCTACTCAGAACACGTTGGTGGCGGCTCGGTCATATCGTCCACCAGAGTTGGCGGGATATCGGGCTGCTGCTGTAGCATCATCGAGAGGTATTCGGGAAGATCCCCCTGCTGGAAAGAGGCGGGCTGGCACAGAAGTCGGTTCGTCTGTACCAAAAAGGCCGAGAAAAATGACGACTTCAAAGGCTACAGGAGTGCCGCCTGTAGCGCCAACGGAATTAGTTCTTGTTGAGGTAAAGACTTTTTCCATAATCTGGCTCCTTCTGTCATTTCTGTGACATACGCTTTTCTTTTGTAGGAACCGTTGAAGAAGAGGACCCGGGTTTCGAAATCGGGCATCAGTAAACCGAAGGAGGTGGCAAGCTCTTCTGACGAGCGCATTCCTCCGATTGTAATGTCTCCTATGGGGGAGAATCCTGACAATGTCGTTCCGACGGAGATTTTAGCATCTCCAAATTATGTTGGAAGGGAAGCTGATATTGAAGCAGTTCCCGGAGTGGTGCAAGCCGCCATGGGGGCCTTGGACGTTGAGGGTCCAGTAGACACGAGGCTTCCGGATGAAGAAGTGGAGTGGAGTTCGTCATCTTCAGATGACGTTCTTCCAGAGATGCGTGAATCTGTTGCGGGGGCAACAGACGTGATTGAAACAAGGGAGAGGGTTGATTCCCTACCTTGTCATGATGAGGGGAGGTCGGCTGTAGCGTTGCCGAGCCCGACCCCAGGCTCAGCAATAGAGGCTGAGGTGGCTGCCGACCGGGAGGTAGCGACAGATTCGGTCCCCGTAGAGGGATTCGATGATGAGGAGGAGACTCGTCTGCCGAGCCTGTCACACCCCGATCCGGGAAATGCTCGTCCTCGCTAGATTTTACCCGAATCATCGTCCTCGCTGGGGCGTGATGCCACACGAGCCTGGAGTTGCGCTCGTACAAGGCAAGATAACAGGTTCACAAGAACTTTCTCAATTTGATAACATAAGCAGCGGAAGGAAACAAAGTATAACACAAGAATCTCTTTTATTGAACTGAAGGTTACAAAGGCTCTGAATAGTCCAACATAAAATGCCAATTGGCTACAACGCTCATGGTCTCTCTAGCTCACAAAGGATTACATTGTTCCATACATTATGCCTCTTTATAGCCACCAAGTAGTCTTCGGCCGAACATCTCCATGTCGCAAGTTCGAACGCATATGCGGAAGCTCCTCTTGAACGCCAAGGACTCCATACCTCGGCACGTCCAAGCCAAGCTCCGCCCCGAGCCGATCATAACCTGACCTGCACATAAACTAGTGGAGGATTAATGCTTTCGTCCTCGCTTCGCACTGATCAAGACCCGCTCGCACCCATACCAAACACTAAGTCATTTAGTGGAACATGCATCATTATTGGTGATCTTTCTACTTAGCCTTAGGATCAGTTTCATAGCAATACTTAAACATAGCACATTATCATAAATGTGTCCCATGCCGTGTTCCTGCAGCAGATACAGTTAGACATAAAATGAACATAAACATAGTGCTCGTGCACATCTCCGTCCCATTTTCCTTAGCCTGCAGTGGTTAGAACTCAACATAGAATCATATCATTCATGCAACCGGCCAATCATAAATGTAAACATATGCATAATGGGTGGCAGGCCCTGCGCCTGCACCCAGCTCTCATCTCAGTCCACCGGCCCTAACTATATGAAGGTCACGGTGTTTCGCACCGTAATGGACTTGGCATCTCATATGTGTAAGCCTATGATCACTTCGATACGGGTTGCTAGCCCAGTATCCGAAGGACCCCAAACTTACGGATATCATAGCTTATCACAGCACTGGACGGTCGCAATCCATCCGAATGTTGTGCACCATAAATACCACACATAATTCCCTCCTAGGACGAACGGTCCCGGCGCCCCGGCGTAACCGTTCGAGGGAAGCCGTACCCGTACACGGGCCATCCGAGTCCATTGACCATGCAATACGTGCCATAGCATACAAGTCATACATTCTAATCCATCTCGTGTTCCATAAACATAGTCTCGTTCCATAAACGGTTTCCCGTGCCATAAACGGTTTCCCGTGCCATAAACATATTCGCGTCTCATAAACATAATCCACCATTCATATGGGGAGCTCCGTCGGCGTTATGCCCCAACACATCCATATTAATGTACGACGTCCAACGGCTTAGTCATCTCATACTCATATTCAACACGTACCATTCGTAAGTTATACTCATAGCATAATTCCGTATTACTTAGTCTTTTCGTAACATAAGTGCCCGAAGGCACGCTCAGTGCCGTAATCAATGTTCTATGCCGAGTGTTCAATGTTCTCGGAGGCGTGCACGTGATGCACATCTCAATATCATCTTTCAATGTTCTACCATCATTGCCCTACCGCGACCCGTGCACCTGATGTACGTCGCTTCAATTGTTCGATTGTTCAATGTTCTACCTTAGTGTTCAACGCATACTTGGACCTTTCGTCGTCGAGCCACGCTCGCTAACTCGATAACATCTTACGCATACCATAACATATTTTATTAGACGTGAAGGAATAGGGAGAGAGAGTCAAGAACCCGCCCACCTTAAGTCGATACGCCTTGTCGTTTTGCTGAGTTGAAGTGTCTCGCTTCCATAACACGGTCGCATAGCTAACTTCCGGACTTAGCCATTCCTTTGAACTACTCGGTTGATTTGGCCTATCGCGCCCATGCCACAATCTGTTGCAAGGCCACGATTTGGTTTTGCGGACACTTCATTACATAAGGCAAAATGCCGACATCATATCGTCCAGCGTAAAAGCATAACCTGCACACCAGATCAACTAAAATCAGCACTTGCTCAACGGAACTTATCCTTTGCATCGATTCGATTCATAGATTCCAACCGACTCAAAGCTTACCTTTGGCCAACGTAACTCTAGCATCGATTCGTATCGATACCTCATCGGGTCAACGCAACTCTTCGAGTCAACGACTCATCGTAATGCACCGATGCGAGCGGGGCATTACATAATATACCACTCAAAATCAGATTCGTCCTCGAACCGAAACCAACACTTAATCCAAGTTCCTCGTATAGATCGCTTCACGATCTCGTGCTACTATCGTTGAATCATACAACTTAGTTTGGATCATACACATATTTTAGGCGTCCCACCAATATATGCATTTCAGCCAAGCTCAGTTGTAGGATATCGGGATAACTAACAAGCTCAACTTAAATCCTCAAGCCTCAATCAGTCTGAACTCGACTTAGCCAAATCTTAGCGCCTATTCTCAAAATACATCTCGTATGCATTATCCCATAACATGCGATCATCTTCCAAACATTTCTGCACATAACTTGATTCAAACTCGTAACTTCGATCTCATAAGTTTCTCGCCGGCCATCTAACGCATGCACTACATCGAGTCATTGCGCATCCGATCACAACAATTCTCTGTAATGCCTATTCGCCCAACCGTTTCCTATCTCTCTCATAACGCAAGTCTTTCATCCAATCATTCATAACATTTAGCCTTAACAACATGGACTATGTCAACATGTCACAAATTCCTTGTCTACAATCCGTACTAAGTCTCACACGTAACTATCCATACGTGATCCACATTCTCTCGCTCTATCCATACGTTGCGTCTGGGGCTACCTCCGCTAGGTAACTTATCCAGACATCGTGCTTAATCTCTCCCGACACAAGAGGTCAACTTGAGTCTACGATGCTCAAAGGCAATAATCTTTCCGACCCAAGGTCTCTTACGATACACCTATCTCCGATTCTTCGTCGAATAGGAATTCCTTACTCAATCTTTGGATCCGTCCAGACTAGTTAATTTCATAACATCGATCGTGCGCCCAACACCCGTAGCCTAACCATTACTCAAATCGATCTACGACGCAACTCTTATGGTCGTTCTACTATTCGTAGCTCTCGTGCTTTGCAGAATTCTTACAATCGCCTTACCGCGTCACTACGCTAAGCATGTTTTTTCAATATATACTCGATCATTCCTTATCCTCGATAAAATTTCTTACGCGACTTCTTTAGGGTCATCCTATGGGACTTCAACATTTACTTGATTTGGCGGTCAAGTCTTCTAGGGTCATCTGCCCCGAAACTACGCTCGATAATTGAAGATCATCAACGAGGGACAGTTACAACGAACCATGCTATATCCTATCACGGAGCCAAATCAATTCCCGACACTTCCTATGGGACCTTACCCAATCCTACATACCAATCCGTAATTTCTCTACTCCCGTGCAAATGATGCGTCGTTGCTACTCGAATCACTCATATATTACCGTCGACTATCTCTGCTAGTCGCATGACATCTACTCGCCTCGAATCCGAGTTTACCTATTCGTAACCATAGTTCAACGCATTTCGTACTCCTCGAAACCACCCTCGAACAACTTTCGTATCAAACCACAAGTCCATATCAAATTTGCCACGCCTTGCAAGTTCAATCATCCCCGCTGGATGAATCACCATACCAGCGCTCACACGAAATGATCGTTCTAATTTGACGTGACATATGTGCGAGGCTGGTGTTGCGCTCGTCCAAGACAAGAATGTCAACATAGTGGTGATCCGCGAAGCAATCCAGACACTTTCGTTTTCTTTCGAGTAACATCCATCGACTCTCAAATTCTCCGAAGCATTCCTACCGTTAGCATCCCAATTGCCATAACTTAACTTGCATCTTATTCATCCAACAACAATGCTCAACATAATTTTCGTTCATTCGATCGGAGTATCCCCGAGTTATTGCATATCGTCTTTGATACGCCTCAATACCATCGTCGATATGCATAACTTGAACATCTTCCTTTCTCATAAGCTCAAACCCGTTGCAATCATTGCCATTATCCGAACTCGAATACGAATCAAGTCTCACACTTATCAAGATCCATTCAGTTGTAACTACTGAACATCATTGCGACACAATTTCAATTTCACATATCCATTCTCATATCCCTAACTCGTACTTCCAATCGTGCTACCGACTCATCGCGCTAACCCAAATTCGTTCACACGATTTCTTTGTACCTACTCGATTCATTCCGAACGGTTTTCGTACCGACTTAACTCAACATAAGTTCAACCGGGTCGACTATTTCCTCAACGTAATATTCCTTCGCTATCCTCAGCCTATCGTTCGACTTACGCTTAACGAATCCTCGCCCGACGTGTCATCCATAGGTATGACTTCGCACATAATCGTTCAACTCAATTTATCGAAGCATACTTGCATCGACTTCTCTTCTCAAGTCATTCCCACTCAAGTCTCGATACTACTCCGTCCGTTGCGGACAAACATATCGTAACAACATAATCGTCTCGACGAAATCTATCGTAAGTCACCAACGGCTTAACATAGCTATCGCTAAGTAGTATTCCATATACCACTCAGGATCGAGCCTATCGTTATCGACACAATACTTCGCTATACTTGCTCGCATAATTGGTATTGCATATACCACTCGGAATCGAGTCATTACTCGACATCACACTTCGCATAGGTCCGACTTCTATCTCAACTTAACCGTTCCGTATGGCGATCCTTCCGATCCCAGCTCTAACGTTAGCTCAAGTTTGACACACATTCAATCTAACCGCACCATGACGATTATTTCGATCACACCCGTAACATTCGCTTATTCAAAGCTCAACGCGACATACGGCCAACGTAAACGTTTGCCTACTCCAACTCGACTTAGAGTCCGACTCGACTCCAATCTCACTCGTTGCAACTCGTGCAACAACTCATTCTCGATACTTAAGGTCATTTCTCAATCTCGCACAACATATCACTATCCATCCGTATGGCCATACAACACGCATCATACCATATCGACTCGTTGCACCGATACAACGAACGATCCACGACTTGCTGCACTCCGTGCAACCAATAACATATAACCGTTCGCATAGCAACATAACACGCATCGCCTCACATATCGACCCGTTACACTTCGTGCAACCAACAATACATATCTCCTCGCACTTCGTGCGACCAACAACACATAACTCTTCGCACTTCGTGCGACCGACTATACATATCGTTGTACTTCATGCAACCAACAACATATACCATTGCACTACATGCAACCAATATTACCATATTCGTTGCACTTCGTGCGACCAGCATTCCATAACTCGTTGTACTTTATGCAACCAACACTCTCCGATGGCACCCGGAGATAGCGTGATAGTCACGACATACTTGTGGCAGCCGTACGCACTTAATATAGACTTATTGTATGGAACATCCAATGTAGCATGGAGCAGATCCATGAGCCATGCGGTTGCGGAAACAACTTAGAGTCAACTGAATTCGATAGTGAAGCAACTGAGGGTCAAAGAGATTCACGCACGGTCCAAAGGATGGAACTGCTCTGATACCAACTTGTCACGCCCCGATCCGAAAAATTGCTCGTCCTCGCTAGGTTTCACCCGAATCATCGTCCTCGCTGGGGCGTGATGCCGCATGAGCCTGGAGTTGCGCTCGTGCAAGGCAAGATAACAGGTTCACAAGAACTATCTCAATTTGATAACATAAGCAGCGGAAGGAAACAAAGATAACACAAGAATCTCTTTTATTCATATTGAACTGAAGGTTACAAAGGCTCTGAATAACCCAACATAAAATGCCAATTGGCTACAACGCTTATGATCTCTCTAGCTCACAAAGGATTACATTGTTCCATACATTATGCCTCTTTATAGCCACCAAGTAGTCTTCGGCCGAACATCTCCATGTCGCAAGTCCGAACGCATATGCGGAAGCTCCTCTTGAACGCCATGGACTCCATACCTCGGCACGTCCAAGCCAAGCTCCGCCCCGAGCTGATCATAACCTGACCTGCATATAAACTAGTGGGGGATTAGTGCTTTCGTCCTCGCTTCGCACTGATCAAGACCCGCTCGCACCCATACCAAACACTAAGTCATTTAGTAGAACATGCAGCATTATTGGTGATCTTTCTACTTAGCCTTAGGATCAGTTTCATAGCAATACTTAAACATAGCACATTATCATAAATGTGTCCCATGCCGTGTTCCTGCAGCAGATACAGTTAGACATAAAATGAACATAAACATAGTGCTCGTGCACATCTCCGTCACATTTTCCTTAGCCTGCAGTGGTTAGAACTCAACATAGAATCATATCATTCACGCAACCGACCAATCATAAATGTAAACATATGCATAATGGGTGGCAGGCCCTGCGCCTGCATCCAGCTCTCATCTCAGCCCACCGGCCCTAACTATATGAAGGTCACGGTGTTTCGCACCGTAATGGACTTGGCATCTCATATGTGTAAGCCTATGATCACTTCGATACGGGTTGCTAGCCCAGTATCCGAAGGACCCTAAACTTACGGAGATCATAGCTTATCACAGCACTGGACGGTCGCAATCCGTCCGAATATTGTGCACCATAAATACCACACATAATTCCCTCCTAGGACGAACGGTCCCGACGCCCCGGCGTAACCGTTCGAGGGAAGCCGTACCTGTGCACGGGCGATCCGAGTCCATTGACCATGCAATACGCGCCATAGCATACAAGTCATGTTCCATAAACATAGTCTCGTTCCATAAACGGTTTCCCGTGCCATAAACGGTTTCCCGTGCCATAACATATTCGCGTCTCATAAACATAATCCACCATTCATATGGGGAGCTCCGTCGACGTTATGCCCCAACACATCCATATTGATGTACGACACCCAACGGCTTAGTCATCTCACACTCATATTCAACACGTACCATTCGTAAGTTATACTCATAGCATAATTCCGTATTACTTAGTCTTTTCGTAACATAAGTGCCCGAAGGCACGCTCAGCACCGTAATTAATGTTCTACGCCTAGTGTTCAATGTTCTCGGAGGCGTGCACGTGATGCACATCTTAATATCATCTTTCAATGTTCTACCATCATTGCCCTACCGCGACCCGTGCACCTGATGTACGTCGCTTCAATTGTTCAATGTTCTACCTTAGTGTTCAACGCATACTTGGACCTTTCATCGCCGAGCCACGCTCGCTAACTCGATAACATCTTACGCATACCATAATATATTTTATTAGACGTGAAAGAATAGGGAGAGAGAGTTAAGAACCCACCCACCTTAAGTCGATACGCCTTGCCGTTTCGCTGAGTTGAAGCGTCTCGCTTCCATAACACGATCGCATAGCTAACTCCCGGACTTAGCCATTCCTTTGAACTACTCGGTTGATTTGGCCTATCGCGTCTATACCACAATCCGTTGCAAGGCCACGATTTGGTTTTGCGGACACTTCATTGCATAAGGCAAAATGCCGAACTCTTATCGTCCAGCGTAAAAGCATAAACTGCACACCAGATCAACTAAAATTAGCACTTGCTCAACGGAACTTATCCTTTGCATCGATTCGATTCATAGATTCCAATCGACTCAAAGCTTAACTTTGGCCAACGTAACTCTAGCATCGATTCGTATCGATACCTCATCGGGTCAATGCAACTCTTCGAGTCAACGACTCATCGTAATGTACCGATGCGGAGCGGGGCATTACAGAGCCCGACCCCAGAAGACGTGCCCCGCCAGAAAACGGGAGCTGATCCAGTTAGCTTGCCAGAGGAAGGCTCCGTGCTGGTTACAGGTCACGCCTCGGTGGTGGAGGAGGTAACTCCGGATGTTGATAGTCCCTTTGAGACGGGGAAGGGGAAGGGCTTGCTGGTGTAGGAGCCCTCTGTTGCTTCTTTGACTTGGGGGACGACATCGAAACCCCATCCAACTCCTTCTGCTCTCTTGGCATCTGTAGCTGGTAGCGGAATTCAAGTTCTTGGTGCGGTAGTGTCTGCTGAGGTCGACGTTCAAGCCTCACAGATTAAGGTCGGCGGGTCCTCTTCAAGTCTGCCATCAAGGGCAGCTCCTCCAACTCCTGCCATGACACCACAAGTGCTGGCGGATGCTGATGAGTACGTGAAATTCATCGTTGAGGCAGTGTACAAGATGCTGTAGAAGGGTATATCGACAGTGATGAACGCCAATAGGAGTTTTGTGATAGCAAAATCTATAGCGCTTCCACACATCGGTCTGATACGTCTCCACCAGGGCCATGATCATATGACCGAGATTCTGGAGGCCTCGGTGACTGAGCTGGACCAGCTGCTGTCCGAGTTTCAGCGTATCCAGCGAAATAATCTCTCCGCCCTGATAGACGCGGAAAAGGAGAAGCTGATTGCTGAGTTTGAGTCCTCTTATCAGGCCACCGTGGGTGTATGGGAACGTGAGGTGGCTGAAACTGAGGCTATAGTGGAGAGGCTATCTCAGTCCACGCATGAGAAGGTGGAGTTGTGGGCCGCGTTGGATGCTAGTATAGCGGAGGTTGATGCCAAGATTCGCCTCCTTGAAGACCAGCAGGCCAAACTCTTATTAGATGCTGAACGAGTCCAGGCTGAACATGTAGCATCTAAGGAGGAGGAAGCAGCTTTCACGTGCCGGGCTCTTACCCTGGCTCAGCATCGGCGCGCGGCAGTTGGACGAGAAGCATGAGGATGACACTTCTCCTGAGGCCATAGAAACGATGCATCAAGAAGCCGAACGCCGGGTCCTAGCGACTGTAGAGACTCGGGCAGCAGGCTTGTCATAAACTTGACGATTTGTGTGGACCATTATCTTTTGCGCACCTTGGTTTTTAGGTACAGATAATAAGTTTGAGAGAACCGACATGTTTGCTCAGAGGTGATATAGATGTGGCAAATATGGGATTCAAATGATAGAATATTCCTACTCAGAGGTGTTATGGACGTGGTAGGAATGACTCTGGGAGAATACGTGGATCTACTCAGAGGTAATGTGGACGTGGAAGTTCTGCGATCAATGTACAACAACGCAGGGGTTGTCTGTACGGGATGTTTACTCAGAGGTAATGTGGAGGTGGTAAACATGATGGGTAGCGTCGTCTTACAGAATGTGGACGTGGTTGTCCCTCTACTGGAAGATAGAACGCTATAGAACAGCTGGGTTCCAGAAGCGTAAGATTTTGCGGAAGGTGTACGTGAGCCCTGATGATTCGGTCCAGAGACTCCCTTGTTGGGTGGAGATAGAAGTACAAGTCTAAAGGATGTCAGGAGTAGTACTTCTTTAGGAACTTGCCATTGATGGGCATCATAAACAAGTCCCCATTGGATTTGGCGAGACGGTAGGCACCGTTTGAGTATACCGTCTCTATGATGAAATGTCCTTCCCACTTGGGCTCGAACTTTCCTGGTGTCTTGTGAGTCAACACCATCGGCCTTCTGACTGCCAGAACCAGGTCGCCTACTTGGAAAGTCCTCTGCTTGACCTTTTTGTTGAAAGCCTGTGATATATGGGCTTGATAGAGTTCGATGCGTTGTTGAGCTAGGAGACGCTTTTCGTCAAGTGCCTCCAATTCTTGCAGACGACAACGTTGATTGTCTTCTTCTGTGAGTTGATTTGTGATTGCTAGACGAAGTGAGGGTATCTAGATTTCGAGAGGTAGTACCGCTTCGCTCCCGTAGACCAGAAAGAATGGTATGTTGCCCGTCGGAGTCCGTACCGTTGTGCGGTAAGCCCAAAGGCATTCGTCGAGCTTTTCGTCCCAGTCGCGTTTGTTGGATGACACGACTTTTTGAGTAGCCTGACAATTGAGCTTGTTAAACGCCTCGGCCAATCCGTTTGCTGTCGGATTGTAGGCGGTTGATGCCACATTTTGAATGCGATTCTTGTCACAGAATCTGCTGAAAATATAGCTGATGAACTAAGGACCGTTATCGTGGATAATCCTCCGAGGTACCCCGAAACGGTAGATGACATGGTGCTTGATGAAGTTGATCACCCTAGAGCTCTTTACTTCCGCCAGTGGAACTGCTTCTGCCCATTTGGAGAAGTAGTCAGTGATGGCTAGGATGAAGCGGTGTTCCCTCGATGAAGGAGGGGTGATCGGTCCTACAATGTCTATACCCCAGGCTTCGAAGGGCCAGGAGGCGACCGTAGGATGTAGTGGTTCTGACGGCGTATGGATGAAGTCAGCATGAAGCTGGCACACATGGCACTTTTTAGCATAGTCGACAGCGTCGACTACCATGGTTGGCCAATAGTAGCCCATGCATTGCAGTCGATCCTGCAACTTAGGTCCAGGTTGATGGGCCCCGCAGGTTCCATCGTGAGCTTCTCGAAGGACTTCGGCTGCTTCTTCGTTGGATAAACATCGAAGGAGAAGTCCATCGTAGGAGCGTCGGTACAATATTTTAGTAGCCGTATCGTAATAGAATCGAAGGAAGCGCCTCCTGACTGAGACGGCTTCTTTCGGGTCCTCCGGGAGAATTCCGTAGACAGCAAAGTCGATGAACGGGAATCTCCAGTCTCGAAACATTAATACCAGCACTCGTTGATACGATATGGGCAATTTGTGAGCATATGTTGTTCTTAGGATAGACCAAGTCTCGACCAACTACCATTACGTAGTGTTGAGTCCCGAAGGGTGCTGTCAATGAGGCTGCGAGGCCAGCTAGAGCGTCAGCCTCCAGATTTTGTAAATGAGGTACAAGTTCGATGAAGAACTTGGTGAAGGTTGAAATAATGTTCAATCTACCCCCAGCTGTTGCGCCCGCTGGAGTCCCATGATGAGCGCGTTGTACTCGACAACATTGTTGGAGCATGGCTTCGAAAGGGAGTAGGCGTACTGGATGACCAGCTGATCGGGAGAGACTAAGACTACCCCCACTTCTGCGATGACTTGGCCTTTGGGGCCTGTTCTTGAAGCGCCATTGAAAAATATCCGCCATACGGAGCTTTCTTCGGTGATGTTTGATTCTTGGACCTCATCCGGGATGTCTTCATAGAGTCTGGAGGACTCTGGGATGGGGTATGCAGCTAAAAAGTCGGCCAGAGCCTGACCCTTGACGGCTTTTTGTGGAACGAACACCATATTGTATGACATTAACAGGATTGCCCACGTAGCTAGCCGGGAGTTTATTGACCCTGATTTCGTCATGAGAACTCTGAGTGGATTGACTCGGGAGATGACATGAATTGTTTGGCCTGAGACATAATGGCGAGTGTGAGCACCCTAAATTTTGGGTTAATTTTTTTTTATTTTATTTTAATTTTCTGATTAAGGGTAATTTTAAAATTTCGTGTTTATAATTATTTTAATAATGATATTTAATTCATGATATGATTTTAGGTGATTTTAAATCATTTTAAAATTATTTAAATCAATGACTTGTGGTTTTGACGTTTTGCTAGTGAAACCCTAGAGACTGTTTGACCTAGAGCCTAACCATGTGATTATGATATTTTAATATCATTTTTGGCCTAAGAATATTTTTGCATTTGACCTCTTTGAATTATTTTGATATTATTTTATTATTTATGATATTGTTTTGGGGTTATTTGAGTCGGGTTCGAATTTCTACTCAATCCGACTTGAAACGGGGACCCGGGGGTAGTTTGACTCTAGTGGGACCCACACACTAGTTAGGCATGGCCCACATGATATTAATTTTAGTCCACATGATAGAAATATTTTAGTTAGAGGTTAGACTAATTATTATGGATAAGGTTAGTGTGATTAGAGACTTTAGAATGACTAATTTAGCCCCAACCAATTAGCCCTTTCCTAATACTCATAGAATAGGTTAGTAGGGGCTTTTGGACTTTTCCTAATAGGACAAAATCACCTTTATGGCCAGCCACAATAAGGATAGGGTTGAGCCTCCCATTTGTCATTATCCATCTATTTTTCTCTCTCTTGTTCTTCCCCAAATTCCTAGAGAGCAATCCCTAGCAATTTCTCCACCAAATCCTTCCATTTCACCACCAAATCTTCTTCCTTCCTTCTCCATTCTAGTCAAGGAGGAAGCTACCCAAGTTTGGGAGGATTCGGAGCTTGTTCGTGTCCTTTTGGAATCTCTACGTGTCGGTGTCGCTCCGGGAAAGTTTTTCTTCGATTCGATCTACCGGGAGGTATAAATTCCTTCTCCTTTTTATTTTCTCATGCATATAGGTCTATTTTGAACCCATAGGAATGACTCCCATGGTTGTATCTCCATTTGTGTCTATTTTGTGTCCATTTGGAGGTCATAGGAGTGTCTTTTGTGTTGTGGATGTGTTCATGTTACATATATAGATTTATATATATATATATTGTAATGAGAGTGTATCTATATTTATATATGTAATAAATGGTTCATGATGATTATATAATCAAGTTTTTGAGTGTGGTTCCTCATATTATTATTGCTATTATTGTTGTGGATAATTAGGATATATATTGTGTATTCTTTTGGCTCAAACTATCTAAATCTTTCATAATTTTTATCCACGTTTTTAATTTCAGCCCTAACTTCAAAATGTCATAACTTCTAGCTCAAAGCTCGGTTTAATCTCCCGTTTTTTTTAAAAGAAGCGTATTGAAGTTAGCTTTCCAAAAATATGTATTAATAGGCTTAATTCTTTCTGTAACTTTCTGGAGAATTATTTGAGTGTCAGCTGTATGAAAGACAAACGCGTTCTCGGTGTTTTCGCGATTCCGGGAGTTTCCGGAAACGAAAATGCGATCCGTTTGAAGTTTCGGAAAGCTAACACATAGATCTATAACATACTTTAATCATAGAATTTAATTCATGCTGAGATGGTACAGTATTGATTATTAGTAGGAGTTACTATTCGACATATGCATTTTGTGCACCCTTGTGTGTAATATAATGTTCTATTTGATTTTAACCCATGTTAATGTATATACATTATGTAACTAAATAGAAAATGCAAGCATGAGTAAATGTTTAAATAAATGATGTATGAGGTGTAAGTATCCTATCTAATGTAAGCATGTATTAGTATGGCTTGTAATGAATATGTAGGTTCCATAGTATGTAATGTATGGTGCATATAGTAGTGCAAGAGAATAAATGAGTGATGAATGAATGCAAGCATGAATGTAATGTAATAATAGATGTAATATATGCAATATACAAGTTAATGAGATGTAATGTTCTATGTTAACACAAATCCTATATTACCTCATGTACCCCCTTACACTATGTTGACACTATCACACTTGACACATTGTTCACTTACACTTTGACACTATTTGATATGTATACACTATGTATGCCCATTTAACCCTCACTTGCCCCTTTGCCATGTTCACATACACACACATAGCCTCTTAAATAAGTATTTATGAATATAGTTAACTTAGCTATGTATGTATATTATATATATGTTAGCATATTGTGTTGTAATATATAAGTTTATATAATCATTTGAAATGCCATGATTATAGACCTAATGTTGAATACTAATATATGCATGTTTATATATGTGTAGACATATATAGCTTAAAGTAATAGATTACCTAGTGTATATCCAATGTGAATTCTTGCCTATTTGAGTATTGAATAATTGCATGCTATATAGAGTTGGGTGTATGTTGGCTTGTATAGCCTTGTATTGATGTGTGCTTGCTAGGATAGTCTTGGTTAGGCCTAGTAAGACTTACTAGGTTAGGACATGACCTAGTTTGACCTAGTTTGACTAGTGCAGTTGACCAGAGTTGACCAAGGGTTGACTTTGGCCTAGTCTGACCTAGATTCATGTAGAATGCATTGTAGTACTTTATATTACCCTTCTGGACATGTTGTAACTTGAGCTGTTCTAATTAGGAGCCAGACACCTCTCCTCGGACAGTATATTTACTTTGGACATTCAGACATCAGGCGAGTACATTCTCTGACCGTTTCATACTTGTATGGATTTACATTCTTGCTCTAGATTACTGTACTTGATGCTGACACGACTGTTATCACGGATTGGTACTATATGGATCTCCTTTTGAGATGTTATCGCCTTGTATTCACTAAATACATATTGTGACGTGCGTTTCACTTCCATATTGTATTTATTGAATACCCATATACTTGTATACTCATTGTGCATATTGTACTCTCATTATCACATGAGCCCCAGGGATAGACCATTGTACACTATTGTATAACATTGTACATCCATTGTATAACATTGTACACTATTGTATAAGATAACGTAACTGGAGTAGATCCTTGTGTATTGATTGGGGAGGGGGAGTAGAATTGGTTATGTACTCAAATCCTATTGTACAACATTGTATAACTATTGTATATGTCTATTGTACACCCACGTACAATGGAGTTACCATTGCATTTTTTTAGCCCGTTTACATAACCAGATTGTACTCTAAATCACATGTTCCTTACAGTTCTTACTTATCATATTTAGATATTTCCTGTTACTAAATCTCTATTGTTTTCTATACATTCTTCTTTCAGCGTTTCATGTACTTTACTCTATTGCATGCTTTATATTTTCTAACTCGATATGAACTGCGTGAGATGTTTTGTGCTCGCTCCCGTCCTGACTGGACCTGTTGATAAATTTTACAGATAGCCTGGAGGTGCCTGCTAGCCTAGAGGAGACACATTAGAGGTTGTTTAGGTAGTTATTTCATTTTGTCGGGAGTTGTATTTTACTTTATGGATTACTGTATTGAGTTCTGAGATGTATTTATGGGTTTATGTATCATAGACACTTAGACTTCTATCTCCTATATCTCTTTTGGATTTCATGTTTTATCTATCTTTATCATGCTCTACCTTAGATGTGATTGAGACTGTATCTGCTATGTCACCCCTATTCGGGGAGTATAAACTGTTTAGTCTTATACTGTTATACGTATTGAGACCTAGGACAGCGTTCTACCGCCGACACTGCAGCGTAGACTGGGCGTTGTTACGTTCTTGTGCCCTAACTCTAGGGTACGGGTCGTGACAGTGAGTCTTCTGGATGGCAAATACCAAAGCCAAATACTCTTTTTCAACGGGGTTGTACCGGTGTTAGGCCCCGATCAGTTTTCTAATGAGGTAGTAGATAGCTTGCTTATAGCCTGTATCGCTATTCTGAGCAAGTAGAGCACCGCGGGAATGATCCATGGCACGGACGTAGAGGAGAAATGGTTTGCCGACGACGGGTGCCACCAGGACTGGCGGGCTCGTCAAGTAAGCTTTGATATCGTCGAAAGCTTTTTGGCATTCCTCTGTCCAGACATAAGATACTCCCTTCTTCATGAGCTGGGTGAATGGTTGACATTTTTCGAAAAGGTTCGCTATAAACCTCCGGATGTATGCCAGGCTCCCCTGCAGGCCTCGAAGTTCTCGGAGGTTCTTCGGAGGGTCCATGTCAAGGATGGCCTTGGTCTTCTCGGGATCGACATGAATGCCTTTCGTCGTGATAATGAAGCCCAAGAACTTTCCGCTAGAAACCCCAAGGAAGGATTTAGTGGGGTTCATCTTGAGTTGATGCGCTCGTATGAGATTGAAAACTGTCTTAAGGTCTTGTAGGTGATCTCCTTTGAGACGGCTCTTGACTGCGATGTCATCAACATAGCATTCGACTGTCTTGCAAAGATGCTGACGGAAGATGGTGCTCATAGCTTGCTGGTACGTTGTACCAGCGTTCTTCAAGCCGAAGGGCATCACTGTGTAGCAGAAGACCCCCTTCGGAGTCCTGAATGACGTGTGTTTTACGTCATCAGGGAACATCTTGATCTGGTTGTAGCCCGAATATCCGTCCATGAAAGACATGTGTTCGAAGCCACATGTGTTGTCGATCATCACGTCGGTAATTGGTAGTAGGAATTCATCCTTCGAAAAAGCAGTATTAAGATCCCTAAAGTTGATACAGACTCGTATCTTCTCATTCTTCTTGGTGACAGGGATGACGTTGGCCACCCAGTCCGGGTGTCGTTCTTCGCAAATGAATCCGCTGGTCAGGAGTTTGTCTACTTCCTGATCGATAGTGTTCATGATGTCAGGACGAAAACATCGTTGTTGTTGCTTTATAGGCTTGGCATCAGGTAAGATGTTTAAGTCTATGCATCGCAATTTGGGGATCAAGTCCCGACATATCTTCGTAGCTCCAAGCGAAGACATCGATATATTCTTTAGTCAGCTGTATTAAAGATTCCCAATCTTCTCCTATTAGGCTTTTGCTGATGAAGATGGGTTTAGAAGAAGATTCATCCCCAAGGTCAATCTGCTCGACTTCGTCTTCGGTAGGGGGTTCGCGTAATTCAAAACGAGACTCCCACTGTTCTCCTAGGCGTTGAGCCCAGGGTTCTTCTTCGAAGAATTCTGGCGTTTGGTCTTCGCCTTCATCTTCTTGAGATTGTGCAGATGTCATGTTGGCTGATAGCACTTTCTTAAAGACTGATCCGATACTGGTATCGGAATCCCAAGTTGATGCTTCGGACGAGTGGGAATGTTCTGCTTCTTCTGCCTCCGAATTCTCTGGAGTTTGACAGCGGCGTGACATAGCCCACCCCCCCCGTCAAGTTCGATGATAGTAGTCCTGCGACTTTCTTTTAGGTGTTAGAAGCCGGAGAGGAAGACGTCGACCCTTGTCGTAGTTCAGGCCGTTGTTGCTTTTTAGGTCGTAACCCATCTTTTGGATGAGGTACTTTGCCTTGTCCGTATACCGATAGGCTTGTATTCTGCCGGTATCTGGTTCTGGCTCGAATGGCGGGAGGTCTTAATGATGCTCGACTTTGTCGAAGATGATGGATTCTTCGTCTCGATTCCGTGGTGGGACTACAAAACAGACCCCTTGGGACGGGACTACTCGATTTACATGATGGATGGTCGTTATTTGTGTTTGTAACGACCGTAAAGCGTTATCTAATGTATACATGGCATTCCAATGTGGAAGACTAGAATAATTAAAAGACACTCTATTATTGATGAAATACGAGATTTTGTCCTGTGGGATTACATTGTCCAGAGAGGGTGCATCTATATCAGCAGAGATATATTCCCCTAGCTCTTCATCTGTGAGTATTGGGGTTGGATCGGGAGAGTCCACCATAGTTTTGATCTTGGGGTCCGAGAGGGCTATGTGGGCCTTCTCCGGCAGCTTGGATGAGACGGATGATTACGGAGGCTTGCCTTTAAGACGCACCTTCAGAGGTGCCTCAACTGCGCCTTCAGTGGCTGGTGCCTTCCCTTGTAGTTTTTCCACAAGGGGAGCCGATGTTTGAGGCGGCTTTCCCTTGAGCCGTATCTTCAAGGGAACTTCAGTAGGCGTTCTACCTGGAGCAGTTGGCACTTTTTCGGGTAGCTTGATGTTCATGGAAGGCAACGTCTGAGGCGGTTTCCCTTTGAGTCGAATTTTTAAAGGAGCGTCAGGAATCATCTCTGGCTCCATGTCGGGCTCTGCTGCCGTTTCTGCTTCATCGTCAGCATCATTGGCTTCCTCCTCGTCAGGTGACTTGTACAAGTTGGAATCAGTGAAGTAGGCTTCAACCCCCTTAAAAGGGTCGATGTCTGCGAACTCCGTCCAGATGATGTCATTGGTGGACACATATTTCATACATTGGTGGAGTGTGGAAGGTACCACCATGTACTCATGCAGCCATAGACGTCCCAGTAGGAGGTTGTAGTTGACATCGGCGTCTACGACATAGCAAGTGACCTCAGTTCTGAGGTTACCAATATGGCACTTCAGCCGTATTTTGCCCAGCGGCTCACTCTTGCTGGCATTGAAGCCACTGATTGTTGTGTTGGAAGGCGCCAGTCGGTACATTGGGATCCCCAGTGTTGACAGCAGCATCTTCGGAATAATTCTGAGGGAAGACCCTGGATCGATCTGAATCCGCTTCACCTTGACGGAACCGATATACCCTGTATAATACAGAGGCCTGTTGTGTCGGTTGTGCTTGAGCAGCATGTCTTGTTGGATGAAGGTTATGTTGGGGATAACTTCATCCGCACAATGACAGTACACACATGTAGTCGGGAGATCTTCATGCTGCTTGACCTGACTGATGAAGGACTCAGCATCCGTCAGGGCTTCACAAAGAGCTTCACGAGTGTCCTTGGAAAGGCAAAGAAGCTCAAACAGAGATAGACGGGTAGGAGTACTGGCAAGTTGTGCCAGTATGTCGAAGTTGTGGGGCTTGGCTAGCCCCGAAGCATTTTCTTTTTGCAGAGGCTTGTCGAAACGGACCTCTACATGCTTCTGCTTATTGGCTGCAGGAGGCTTAGACGGACCCCCTTCTTCGGCAGCAGGGGCAGTGCAGGGAGGCACCACCTTGACGGTAGCTTCGTCAGGTTGGGCGTTCTGATACGAACGCGTCTGTACAGGAAGTGCCTCTTCCACAGAGGAAGAGACCATACGGCAATACTTGATCTTCCTACCTTTGGTTTTGGAGGCAGAGCGTACCTCCGGTTGAGTAACCTCGAAGACGAGATCAGGAATAACCCATAAGACCTCTCCCCGAGATGTGGTGAGTGGGATGATTCCACTCACGTTGTCACGAGTAGGTGGTAGATTGACCACCTCTATTATCGCCATAGGGATGGGGATGACGCCATCTTGTATTGTGGTCGATGACAAGGTGCCAAATTGGAGTGACACCAGGTTGGCCGAGACCGTTTTCTCCTCATAGTCGACGGAGATAACATTCTGTCACTCCCCGATCCTGGAATACGTATTTTAATATGTAAATCGATAAATTATATTTATATTGTATTTATACGATATTTGTATGCTGTATTTCTTCATGCATTTCCCAAAATATTCGACAAAATATTATTTCGTAATTTATTTTCTGCATTTGGGCCTACAGTTTTGGCTCTTTTGGGGTAACCTATTCTTGGTTCACCAATGGTTCATCATGAACCCCTTGGTTCATCATGAACCTATGGGTTCAAGATTCTATATAATAACTCATCTCATTCTCTCTCCTCTCATTTATTTCCTCTCATTTACTTTCCTCCACCAACCAAGGCAAGTACCAACTTGCTCAAGAGATGGATCCATAAATGATGTTGATGTTTTCTTACAAAATTATTTGCCAAAATATGTTCTTCTCCTCATTCTATACTAGTTTAGAACTTGAAGTTTTCCATTTTGAAGCTTTAATTTTTGTAGATCTAGGTTTTAACCATTTTTGGATCTTCTTGGTTTTGATCTAGCAAACTTCATTATTTTCAAGTTTTGATGGTTCTATGTTGTAGAGAATTTTATTCTACCCAATTTTGACCTTTGAAAACTTGGATTTTGACTTGTTTTGACCAAGTTATGGACTTTTGAAGCTTGGGTTCAACCCATGGAGTTCTTGCTGATTTGGAGAAGACAGTGAGCAGTGCGCGAGCTTTTTAGCTTGTGTCACTGAGTTGCGCGCGCTCTTTAGCGCAGCGCAGTCCGATCCATACGCTGTCTTTTGGGAGCGTATGTCTTGCATACGCTCACTTGGGTGACAAGGAGTCGTATGGTGTCCATACGCTGCCTTTTTGGAGCATATGTCTTGCATACGCTCACTTGGTTAAAGAGGAGTCGTATGAAGTACATACGCTGCCATTTGAAAGCGTATGTCTTGCATACGCTGACCTGAGCGTACGCTGACCTGAGCGTAGGCTGACCTGAGCGTACGCCGACCTGAGCGTAGGCTGACCTGAGCGTACGCTGACCTGAGCGTACGCTGACCTGAGCGTAGGCTGACCTGAGCGTAGGTTGACCTGAGCGTAGGCCGACCTGAGCGTAGCCAGACTTGAGCGCGCTCTGACCTGGACTCCCCTATACCTTATATTTTTATATGTATATATTATATTGTATATATATATGTAAATGTTTGTGTATGCTATACATCCTTACGCCTTTTGTCCTGAGCATGATATGAGCACTAATGTGACCCCGGTGAACAAAGTTTTCCTACCTGATACTTGTACCTGAATGTCCCAGTTCTCGTTCATGCTCGACAAATGACTCGTAACTCCACGTGGCATATTTGTAATGATGCATTACACCAAGGAAGGTAGAACATATTAACATACTGATTGACATGGATCCTCTTTTGGGGTACTCGTACTTGAGTACGACATTTAGGAGGATAATCATGCAGGCCACAGCATGTGAGTCCAAGATTTCACCTAGGGTTAAACTAGGCAACTAAATATATTAGTTGCATGGGGAGGGCCGAATCCCGAGATCGTGTTACACCAGCCGCCTTGAGATATTGTCTTGACGCGCCGGCTGGTCTCCACGGATACTGTGTCATCCGCAACGAGCGGATGACTGTATCCGATTAATTCCTGCTACATATTATATGTCTTGGCAAGGTGGCCTTACGAGGGACCTGTGCTCAATGACACCTGTCTACGCGAACCCCTGGGTTGGCTAGCCTTGCTGGAAAGATACGATCTGAGGATTTTGAAATAATATGATGCGAGGATAACCTCGTCCCACTAGAAACTCGTAGACTTGATTGGCCGCAAAGATGACTTACGTGTATCTTATTACCTTCCGTGAATAACTGAGGGAAGCGGACTGTCATGGTACGTGATCCAACCCATGTTCTTGTTTGATTATTGGGTTGGTTATCGTACTATGACAGGCTGTGGAACGAAGTTATGAACGGAAGACTTATTCTGGTTGTGAAGTGCTACTTATGTGAATGACTGAGGAACATGGTCTATCATGGTACATGATCCAACCCATGTTCTTGTTTGATTATTGGATTGGTTATTGTGCTGCGATAGACTATCGACCGAAGTCACGATCAGAAGATTTTATTGTTTGTACCTTTTAACTTATGTGAAAGGTATAGAGTACGACACGTCCCGACTTCCATGCGGCACCTTTTGTCCTTGTTTGGTTGTAAGGGTGCCATATGGGTTCGAGGATGTTGCGCTACCCTATAATAGTTGTATAAGTATTACTATCATCAATCATTCTATTATCTGGATTTTTAATCTTAACTCTTGTGTCCCTTTGGCGGTACTTGCTATTCGGGGCTGACCCCGCTGGTTTTGTTTGGCCAGATCTCGTAGCAGAGCCAGAGGACACGATCTTCCTCCCTTACATCCATGGTGCATACTAGGAGCATGGCGGTTCGGGGACTCGAGTGGGTTTCTTCTCCACCACTCCTGCTTATATTTTTGTGCGACATTTAGCCACCGGCACCTGTTAGCCGGATTACTTGATATTTTGTGTCAGTACATAATTGTAATTAAACAGACTGCAGCTGTGTATAATTTTGTACTCCTGACTCTCTGAGATAGCTAAATTATAAAGCTAGTCTCTCATGATCATTTTGATGAAGCGTCGGGGACGCCTTACTGCTTTACCTTTAATGTTCATTTATTTGCTGATGTGATTTGATTGATTGAGACATAGAACTCTGTAGGACCATAGGAGACTTGATTGTAGCATGTACCCCTAGTCTCTCGATAGCCATGATCGCCGTATGATGTTACATACCTCATATGGAGTAGCTGGCCTAGTTCGTCTCCGTATTTTGGTACTGGGGCGTGACACATCCGCATTGATCATGCGCTGGATGTAGTTTTTGAGGACATAACAGTCCTTAGTTGGATGTCCGACAAACTGATGGTAGTGACAGTACCTCGGATTGTCCACTTTTCCAACCTCGTCGGGACGCTTCGGGTCCGGCAATTTGATCTTGTCACCCTGCTTCAGTATCTCAAAGAGTTGCAGGGTGTCTTCATCGTTGAAAGAATAAACCTCCTTTGGCCTTAGTGCAAGTGGAGGCTTTTGAGTGGGTGTTGATGCACCTTTGGAGGCATTGACAGTCAACGGCTGTTTCCCCTTCGTCTCTCGTCCAGGGTTGTTGGCTGCAGGCCATTTTCTCTTGTCCTCAAAGGCAGGGAAACTGACTCCCAGAAGGCGAGCATTGGACGCCTTCTTCTCTGCTGCTTCGGCTTCGATGATCAAGGAACTCCAGTCGGGAGGAGGAGTGGAGTTGAGCCAGAGTTTGACTGCAGGCAGCATGTTCATGCTGCAGGAGGAGAGGAGTACGTGTTCTGGCATACCCGAGGGTAGTCTGAAGCAGGCCTGTCGGATGCGTTCGATGAATACTCGAACTACTTCCTTCTCCTTCTGGCGTATCTCTATGAGGGATGCCATTGTCATGTCCTTCCCGTCGTCATAGAAACGGTCGAGGAAGAGATGCGTCAAATCGTCGAAGGAAGATATAGAGTTGTCGGAGAGGCTGCAGTACCAATCGTACGCCACTCCTTTTAATGTCCCGACAAATATGCTGGTAAGCAGTGCGTCCTCCTTCGGAAGATGTCCTGTTTGGGACTGGAAGTACGTCAGATAGCGACGCGGAGAGTCCTTCCCATCGTACGGCGTCAGAGTTTGTGGTTTATATTTAGGAGGATGAACCACTTTGTTCCATTCAAGGGGATAGGGTTGGGGGATCCCCATCTTCTGGCGCTCCTCTTGCATGTTCTTGGACTCAAAGCGCTCGCGCAAGTCCCTGATCATCTCCACCACGTCTTCCGTGGAGCTGGGAGTCGGTGAAGGTGGTATAGCCTGGAGTTGAGCATTTGATGGCTCCGACGTCCGAGGTGCTTCGCGGCAATCCCTATCCAAGGATACCCGTTGAAGGGGTACACTTGATTCTCCATTGGCCCCTGGGTCAAGACCGGTAGAAGGTGCCTTGGCCAAAGCTGACCTTATCTCAAACACCGCTTGAGTCAGTATTTGCATGGAGGCAGAGAGGGTTTTGAGTCCTCCCTCCAGGGTATTCATGCGCTGGACAAGGTCTGCTGGCGACGCATCAGGCTCGGTATCACCCCTAGTCATGTATACCGTCATGACACGGCTGGAGTTGAGGCTTCACTCTCGGCCTCGCTCTCTTGTAGGGGAGTTGCCTCTCATGGAGCTTCGTCCTGGCTACCCCCAGCTATGTTCTGGAGGACATCCTCGTCTTCGGAAGAAGTATCCACGAGGGCCTGATTACCCCCCGCTATGTCCGGAAGGCTGACTTCTTCGTCTTCGAGACGCAGGTCCGCAGGGGCCAGACTACCCCCAGATGTGTCCGGGAGGCTGACTTTGTCTCCAGGATGAAGATACACCCCAGCTGTTGTAATGACCCGCTCTGCTCTAGCGAAATGCCGATTCAAACGGCAAGTGCAACGACTCAAACGAGCCGTCGACCCGAAGAGTTGGCATCGACCTAACAAAAAATTGATGCAAGGCTTACATTGGCCCGTCAAGATGAATCCAGACACATAACAATATGGACACTATCACTATCGCTCGGCCGATGCAAACATAGCTAAGGTGGGTGGCTCCGATGAACCCGTCTCTGCTTAGCCTAGACACATAACAATATGCACACTATCACGAGAATCGCTAGGTGATAACCCCGCGCATGCTAATAAATGACTCAACGCATCTAGCTAAGGGATTAATCCCATCTTGTATGCTTGTTTAGAACATGGAAAAGAACTCGACAAATATAGAAACTCTCGTACCGTGCTCTACGCTCGTGCTAAGGCACAAGCTTACATGCAAGTTTCCTATGCGATCAACAATGAAACAATAAACGGTTTACAACAAAGAAACGGAAGACTATCGACATAGTCGTTCCGAGTAGAGTATAGCAACATTGAAAGTCTTCGGAACCGATGGGTCGCCAAGGTGACTCCCGCACGGGGAGTTGCGTAATGAATGAATGAATGAATGAACGAGTAAGTGAATGAATGAATCCACGAATGAATGAATGAATACGTAAAAAATGAATGAATGAACGAACGAGTGAAAGAAAGAAAGAAATAAAAGAGTGAATACAAGATAAGACATGAAAGTCGTTAGCGACAGTATGACGGGCACGTACAACGGGACTCGCTACCCGCGCTGCACGGACGCCAACCTAGTCGATAACGCATTATGGCTAAAGACAGCCGTTAAGTTAAATGACAAGTCAATACGAAATGGTCGTGGACAAACGGCACGGGCGATGGGGGGAATACCGTGGCCGTCATGAGGAAGGATTCTGCGGCACGGGCGATGGGGAGGAATACCGTGGCCGGCCTAGGCGGAATCAGACATGGGGCTTACGGGCTACTTTGAGTGGGGGCTAGGCCACTCAAAGAGACGTAATGCCAGGCATTTCAAGAGACTATCAAGGTGTACCAGCCATCACACTTCGATAGGTGAGAATGCCCAAGTGATATGTCCAAAATGGCTTGTGATGCCAGCGACCCATGCATGTAGATTAAGTGGACTATGCTGGTGGCAATCCACGTGCAAGTCCTTGCATTGAAACAAGTAATCTAAGTTAACTAAATGAAGTGCCTCATGAATATGCTTGAAATGTAACGTCCTGAACATGCTTGAAATGTAACGTCCTGAACATGCTGGAAATGTAATATCCTGAACATGCTAAAATGTAGCACTCTGAACGTGCCTACGACGTGCTAGAACATGCCTACGACATGCTAGAACATGCCTACGACGTGCTAGAACCTGAGGCAGGGACACGCCCCTAATATTGAATGTTTACATGAATCACATTAAGTTACTGTAGGCCTCAAAAAAATGAAAGTCACGCTGAGTTGATCAAGACGGAGTCAAAAGTCACGCTCAGTTGATCCAGACAATATAAACAAATCACGCTGGGGAGACAGCTCATCATTTGTCAGAGAGTAATTATGACTGACAACACCAGTCAAAGAATGTCTCTTCGTATGCCACGTATGCACAGACTTCGAGAGATCATCGCCGTCTATTGCGTGATTTTCGAAATCTTCTTCAGCAAGACTCAGCCTTCGTCGAGTTGGCGTACCAAAAGGGTTTCTTGTCATTTAATGCGGCTGACAAAGCAATCACTGTCAGAGATTTTGTGTCAGTCGAGACACGCCGAATCAAGACAGCTGGCAGTTCTATCTCAAGTCTGCGTGTATTTGTGATCTTCATCTCAAGTTTGTGTGGATTCTGAAGTTTTCTTCCTCAAATTTGTGTGGATTTTTGAGTTCTTTGCCTCGATGTCTGCGTAGATCCTGAAGCTTCCTGCCCCAAGTTTGCGTGGATTTTGAAGCTTTCTATACCGAGTTCGCGTGGATTTCGTCTTCAACAAGTCTGCGTGGATTTCATCAAATTGGAGTACGTGGCAGCCATGCCACTGATCTCTCGCCTGCGTGTCCTGTAACTTGCATACGACTCATGCATGATTGCCATGTGTCCAACAGTTACAGGTCACGTCCAGTAACTGCTCACAGCCTTGCGTATGTTAAATCCTGCGTGATTTTCAACTAAGCACAGGCTGTGAAGACAGTTATCTTTTCAGTTATTATTTTTGACTCTATAAATAGAGTTCTTTTTCTCATTCATTGTACAGATACATTGATATCTACTGTCAAAATTTTGAGAGCTTTTCTTCTTCGCATAGTCCAAGGGATAAAGCGATCGTCTTCTAGATCGGATTCCTACAGTTGTAATTTTCCCAGAAACATAACAAATAAAGAGAATTTCTTTATGGAAAACAAATTGGCGACTCTGCTGGGGAAAATTATCTCCTCTTCTGAGATGGCAACAACTCAATGCGACACTTCGTCAATCGGCTCGACGAAGAAGGTGATGACGATCAAATTCGATCAACTCGCCTATGAAGAAATGCAACGGGCTAAGGGTGGCAAGCCCACTCCAGCCTCCATCATCACTGCCAAGTCGAAGGGACACTCTGTCTATGTCCCTAAGAATCAGTTGGCAGTCAATGGTGAAGTCTCTGCCACAGTGTCTGCTCCTAACACTGGCAAGAGCTCTACTGCAAGCACGCACACACTTGTGCGCTCGAAAATGACAGCAATCAAAGATCACACTAACAGTACTGGCTCCTTAGCCAAATCTATTCCAGTGTGTATCTCCAAAGTTGAAAGTCACGCTGACAGTACTGGCTCCTTAGCCAAATCTGTTCTAGCGTGCAAATTCAACCCTAAAAGTCACGCTGACAGTACTGACTCCTTAGCCAAATTTGTTCCAGCGTGCAAATTCAACCCTAAAAGTCACGCTGACAGTACTGGCTCCTTAGCCAAATCTATTCCAGTGTGCAATCCCACATTCAACAGTCACGCTGATAGTACTGGCTCCTTAGCCAAATCTGTTCCAGCGTGTAATTCAAAAATCAAAAGTCACGCCAACAGCACTGGTTCTTTAGCCAAATCTGTTTCAGCGTGTATTTCATCAGAGAAGAATAACTCCTTAGTTATCTCTTCTTCTTTACCGAGTTCTACTAGAACTGGGGGTGGTCTTCCACATAAAGTCCCTTCGAAAAGGAATAACTCTTTAGTTGTTTCTTCTGCTCCTGTAGTTTTTACTTCAGGAACAGCTTTGACTGATACTTTTGTTAGTCAAAGGAAAGGAGATGGTCTTTTGACTACTCTTCCTTCTGGACATTCTATGTCTCAAAATCTGAATGAGTCTAAGAAGAAATATTCCTTAATATCTTCTCCTATGACTTCTTCAAATTGGGCACAGAATCTGTCCATTAAAGAGGGTCTGTTTCCAACTCCTAATCAAAGGAGTGGTTCAACTCTTCCTTCTCTGCAAATATCCAGATCAATGGAAGGAAAACTCCATGTTTCCAAAATTAATGTGTTACCTTCCACTGATTTAAGAACAAAACTCAGTACTTCTGGTGTTAAGAAACCATACCAATTGGATATGAAGATAAAAGATCCAGATGCAGAGTATGCAAAAAATTATGTGGCTCACATTAATCACTCTTTGTATAATCAAGAGCCATTAAGACCCAAGAACAGGAAGTATACTCCTCAATCTTCACAAACAGATTTACGGAAATATCTTCAACAGAAGAGAAGGAGTAATTCTATGTCAAAAGAACATACTGAATGTGACTTCTATCCAAGAGTCATAATTCAGTACAGATGTCAATCAACGGTTCAAGACCATGATGATCATGAATGTGACTTCCAGCCAAGAATCACAATGCAATGCAGATGTCAAACTAAACGACAGTCTGTCTTCAATAGGATTCAGTATGAACCTATGCCTGATGAAGATGAGCCTTTGTTTGCCTCTGTCAACATGACTTCTCGGGACACCGGAGGTAGGGTTGATAGTCCAGATGGAGTATATAGAAACACCAGAGCAAGAGTCCTAGCTTCTAGTCAAAGAAATTTGATCCCTAAAGATGATTCTGAATTCCTTGGAGAATCTAACTTCCCACCTCTTCCTACTGGGGGTAATTCTCCTATAGTTGACTTTGATGCACGAAGCAATGATTCAGAGCATACAGCATCCACTAGTTCATCAATAATCCCTTATACAGTCACGACTTACATGGTTGATGGGAATACTGATGAACCTTCTTCTTCCTTGACTCCTCAAGATCAAAGAATTGCTTCTTTGGAACAGCAAATGAAGTCTATGACTGACACAATGAAGTCGATGTATGAACTCATGACAGCTCAGTTGCAAAATCGACAGACTGTACCAGATGCCATACCAGTTGATACTGATATAAGTCCAGTACAAGTTCCTCCAGCAGTACAATCCAATACTCCTGGACCAGCTCAACCAAATCCTAGTCTCTATGGAGCTGGGGGTAGCGCTTACAATGCTGTTCCTCCTCCCAACTATTCTCTACAAGCCACAACTCCACAATCTTCGGGAGTTGTCTCTGAAGAATTGAAGAATCTCAAAACTCAATTCGAGGCATTCAAACAGAAGGATGGTTTACAAAGGTTAGGCATCAAGCAGCCTTATCCGATAGAATAGAAGCAAGTATCATATCCTCCTAAATACAAGCCTCCTACTATCTCATTCTATGATGGAACCACTTCTCCAAGTCAGTTTATTAATCACTTTGAAGTGATGACTGATCAACTGCAACCAAGTGATGCCCTCCTTACTCGGGTATTTATTGGATGTCTCAAGGGAACAGCTTATGAATGGTATAGGAGTCTTCCAGATGGGAGCATTACCTCATTTGCTGGTTTCAAACAGATGTTTCTTGAAAGGTTCTATGAAGGGCTGAATGACATGACTATGTTTGCTCTTATTAGAATCAAGCAGAAAAATAATGAATCCACAGAGGAATACATTGAACGGTTTCGAAGAGAAGCTCTGAAGATGCCTCTTGGAACCCCTGATGCTGTCACCATTGACACGTGCAAATCAAACTTGTTGCCAATCATCAGTATGTGGACAGGGTCCACTCAATTTCAAGATTGGCCTTCCTTCATAGTCAGTGCCAAAGCTGCAAAAATCAGTGCTGAAACCTTCAAAGGTTTAGGAGTGCAGATGATTGCTAAAGAAACAGGACAAGGTGCTAACAATAAAAACAATGCTCGCAAGGGAAAAGAAACTCTTGAAGTTAATCTTCAGAGCAAAGATGCATCAAATGTTCAAACTCCTGCCTCTATAACTCAACAATCAAGAATAACTCGCCCCAAAGAAGAATATTCTTTCGATGACGACGATGTCCTTGGTATCTTTGAATGTCTGCTGAAAGGTAATAAGATACAATTACCTGAGATCAAGAAACCTGATGAAGCTGGTAAGACAGATCATCCCAAATACTGCCCATATCACAGAATGCTGGGTCATACAATTCGTACATGTTATGTACTGAAAGGAAAGATCCAAGAAATGATTAAATCTGGAGCTATCTCTCTTACTCCAAAAGAGAAGACTGTCACTTCTAATGTCGTCTCTATGCAATTCGGAGATTTCCCTCCTCAACTCCTTGAAGGTGGGATTGTTCCTATTCCCAAGGCGACTCTTGAAATAGTAAATATTCCTCCTCCACAGTCTGAAGGATTAGCACCAATCACTTTGGAGACTGGAGAAATCATGTGGATCCATCCTGATCTAGTGGCAGATTTTGAATCTCCTTCTCCTCAAAAGATTTCTTCTCGAAAGTTCAAGAAGGCTGGAAAGATCAAGTCATGTCATATGACTTCTCTTGGGTCTACCTCTGACACAGAGCCAAAAGACAAAGAAGAAGCACTTGTTAGTGCTACTCGAACGGGGAAACCTTACCTAAAGGATTATTCTAAAAGTCCTGAGGATCCTCTTGATATCCCTCCAGCTGATAAAAATGCTTCTAATGTTCTTCCTGAAGAAGAATCATCCACTGAACCTGTTCTTCCCAAGCCTACAGCTCTGGAGAAAGGCAAACAACAGGCTCGGTTTGATAAGCCAATCAAGAAGTCCTCTCCTCTTGGACTTCAGAAGCCTTATAATTTCGACATTTTGGCTCAACTTGCTAATACTCCAGCTAGAATGTCCCTCTTTGAACTTCTACGTCTTTCTAAAGAGACTCGGGAGACATTAAGTGAAGCACTTCTACAAGCTGACTCTTGTCTTGCACAATTGAAGAAGCCAGATGCGGAACCTGCCACTTGCTTACATTGCAACAGTGTACTGGAGATTATCCCAAATATCACCTTTACACAAGATGACATACTACTGGAGGATAATCGACATGACCGACCTCTCTACTACACTGGTTATATTGATACGATGAAGATAGATCGTATCCTCATTGACCCAGGGTCTGCTATAAGCATAATGCCAAAGAGTTTGTTGGATGAACTAAAAATCCCTCTTCACAAGCTCTCCAAGACGGTTACTACTATCTTGGGATTCAATCAAAGCCGAAGCGAGCCTTTGGGAAAGATTCATCTGAAGCTTCAGATAGGCGATTTCAGATCTAAAGTCACTTTTTATGTGATCGAGATCGCGGGATCCTATAATCTTCTTCTGGGGAGGCCCTTTCTTCATGAAAATAATGTGGTGCCTTCTACTCTTCATCAATGTTTTAAATACATTGATAGCAATAGAAGAGTACAAAAAGAAGTTGCTGATATAAATCCCTTCCATGGGGTTGAAGCTTATTTTAATGATTCCCGAATGTACAAAGAAGAGTATAGAAGGATCATACAAGCTATGGAAAAAAAAGATGCACAAAGTGAGACTTTAATAATCCCTGTTAAAAGTTGAACTATTCAGCAACAATCTCCTAAACCCTCTGGAGAAGATTCTTTCATCATTCCAGTGAGTAGACGGATCTCTCCGTTACCTCAGTCATCTACCCAAAATACACTGATCATTCCTGTCAGTGGGCGTACTACGGTTCCTATATCTTCACAAGATACTCTGCTAATTCCAGTTGGAGGGCGGATTACTCTTCCTACTCAAACTTCAAGGGAGCTCACCTCTTCTGAGCCATTTGTTATCGATCTTAATCGAAACAAAGCTTCTTCTTCTTCTCCCCCTTTAGTCATTGACTTGGCTAAAATCTCTAAGGCTCAGCCTTCTCCCAATGTAAATATTGTTGCTTTTACATTTAATAAAAAGTCTCACCTTTGCAGTACGTTGATGTGTGTAATTATGTTCATAGTTATTTACATCTGTTAGATGACTTGAACACAATAACCATAGGAGTTGTACAGACTGTTCATACAGATGTATCTTTAGAACCTGTACAATCTTCATACTTTCTAGTTCTAAGCAGAAAGCCAGGAGACATTCCAATATTCTTCTACAAAGGGCCTCAAAATCCTTCTGATCTTGAAGATGATGACAAAAATGATGACACTGAAAGATTACAACTACGTCGTTATAGTCAGCAATCTAGAGACATCATCAAAAATATGGGCTATGACTTCAGGACTGGCCTCAATGATGGAAAAGGAAGAAAAATACCTGTCCGAATTCCTCCTCTGAAATATGGAAGGACGAAATACGGATTGGGTTATACTGCTCCTACTCCTTTCATCAATATTATCCATGAAGATCCCGAGTCTGATGAAGATAAGAGATCTGATTCTTCTAGTACCACTTCTTAGGATTCCGATACAAGTATCGGGGACTTCTACTGCAACATTTTGTCTTCCAATATGGTTTCCATTGACCATTCTGAAGAAAGTGATGAAGACGAAGAAGAGTTTGAAATCTCACCTGAATCAGAACAGTGGGCCCAAAGATTAGATAATCAATGGAAGTTCCGTTTCGAGCAAAAAGAACCTCCGACTGAAGATAAACTTGTTCAAATAGATGTTGGTGAAGAGGGATCTCCCAAACCAATATTCATCAGTGAAAGTCTTTCAGAAACTGATAAGAAAGACATGATCAAACTCATTCGTGATTATATCGATGTCTTTGCTTAGAGTTATAAAGATATGCCAGGGCTTGATCCTCAAATTGCAACTCACAAGCTCAATATCTTGCCGAATGCTAAACCGGTCAAACAACAACAGCGACGATTTCGTCCAGACATCATGGATGCAATTGAAGCTGAAGTCAATAAACTCATTACCTTTGGGTTTATTAGAGAGGAACAACATCCCGATTGGGTGGCTAATATTGCTCATGTTCTTAAAAAGACTGGCAAGATCAGAGTATGCATAGACTTCCGCGATCTCAATGCGGCATGTCCTAAAGACGAATTCCCTCTACCAATCACTGATGTCATGGTTGATAATACCTGTAGATTTGAACGAATGTCATTCATGGACGGGTATTCTGGGTACAATCAAATCAAAATGTTTCCAGAAGACGAGAAGCACACTTCTTTCAGAACGCCGATTGGTACATACTGTTATACAGTTATGCCATTCGGTCTCAAGAATGCAGGAGCAACTTATCAACGAGCTATGAGCACTATATTCCGTGAACATCTACAGAAAACAGTCGAATGCTATATTGATGATATTGCAGTCAAAAGTCGACAAAAGGAGGATCATATCCAAGATTTGAAGACTATATTTGATCTAATACGTAAGCATCAATTAAAGATGAACCCTACTAAGTCCTTCTTAGGCGTCTCTAGTGGTAAATTTCTCGGCTTCGTCATTACCTCTAAAGGTATACACGTGGATCCCGAGAAGATCAAAGCCATCCAAGAGATGCGTCCTCCACGCACCTTAAAAGAGCTACGAGGATTTCAAGGAAGAATCGCTTATATCAGGAGATTCATCTCTAATTTATCAGGACACTGCAGACCATTCAACAAACTTATGAAGAAAGGTGTCTCTTTTGTCTGGAATGATGAATGTCAGAAAGCATTCGATGATATAAAACAATATCTGATGAGCCCTCCAGTACTGGTACCTCCCGTCTCAGGAATACCGTTCCTCCTCTATACTCGAGCAATGAGTCATTCATTGGGTGCATTACTCGCTCAAAAGAATCAAAATGGCCATGAACAAGCCATTTATTATCTCAGCCGTACTATGACCGGAGCTGAACCTCGATATTCACCGGTTGAAAAAGAATGTCTAGCCTTGATGTTTGCTGTCCAAAAGACACGTCATTATATCATTAGCCAGACTATTCATGTCATCTCCAGGATCAATCCTATACGGATCATGATGAAGAAACCCAGTGTTTTGAATTCTCGATTGGCTAACTGGGGAATCCTACTTGCTCAGTATGACATGCACTATATTCCTCAGAAATCAGTCAAAGGACAAGCTTTAGCTGATTTTCTAGCTGCTCACTCAATTCCAGAAAATTCAAAACTCTATGATAAAATCCCAGATGAAGTCCTAGATTCAAATCAAATTGCTGAAGAAGATCCTACTTGGCGTCTATTTTTTGATGGAGCATCAAGAATTGGTCCTAATGGCGATATTGTCGCTGGAGTTGGAATTATTCTTGTATCGCCAGAAGATCTTGCTATCCAAAGAGCTTATTCTCTCGATCAGCCATGTTCAAACAATGTAGCTGAGTACAACGCATTACTTATTGGTCTTCAACTCGCTAAACATCTGAATATTCAACATTTGGAGGCGTATGGAGACTCTAAACTCATTGTCAATCAGATCAGGGGTACTTATGAAGTTCGCCATCAAGATCTGGTTCCTTATCATAAAATAGCTATATCTATGGCTTCTTCGTTTGAAGAATTCTTCATTGAACATGTTAGGCGAGCATGTAACACAGAAGCTGATGCCCTTGCTAATCTTGCAGCGGTGCTGGCTATTCCAATCAGACGACAACAAATGATTGTTGTTCGTAATCGAGAATTATTTCATCTTGAAAATAACTTGACTCTAGGACTTCCAGTTGACATTGAAGAATCAACATCTCATGACGTCAACACAACAAGAGGATTTGGATTCAGTTGTAAATCGATGTCATCTTCATCCGATTCCAGCATGGAATTCATCTTCAGTAACTCGACTGAGAATCAAAATACGGATAAAGATTGGAGACTTCCTTTCTTAGATCTCGTATTATATGATATTCTTCCGGATGATCCGAGTGAGGCAGCATCTATCAGACGACGATCACTCAGATTCTACTACAATCATACAACAAAGACCTTATATCGTCGAGCTTATGATGGTTTACTCCTTCGATGTGTTGCCGGTGACGAAGCTCAACAAATCATTCATGAAGCACATGATGGAATTTGTGGAGCACATCAGCCAGGACCAAAACTTCAAGACCGTATCCGACGTATGGATTATTATTGGCCCACCACGGTATCTGATGCCATCGAATATGCAAAAAAGTGTAAAGCTTGTCAAATCCATGCGGATTTTAGTCATCAACCCTCGAAATTTTTACACCCGACGGCAGCATCATGGCCCTTCGAAGCTTGGGGCATGGACATTATCGGCCCGATCAATCCACCGTCATCTAAAGGTCATCGGTTCATTCGCGCAATAACCGATTACTTCTCCAAATGGGCCGAAGCCATTCCTTTATCTGAAGTTAAGACGTCTAATATCATCAGCTTTATTAAGCACCATGTCATCTACAGATTTGGTGTTCCTCGACGCATTATTCATGATAACGGACCACAGTTCGTCAGCCAGAAATTTACTCGATTCTGTGACGATCACCGGATCAACAATGTGGCTTCTACCGCATATAATCCAGCAGCTAACGGATTAGCAGAAGCTTTCAACAAGACTATCATCAAACTCCTAAAGAAGTTTGTCTCCACTAACAAACGTAATTGGAGTGACAAGCTCGGGGAATGTTTGTGGGCTTATCGCACTGCAGTTCGTAATGCTACCAAATGTACACCTTTCTCTCTGGTGTATGGTTGCGAAGCTGTTCTTCCATTAGAGATTCAAATTCCTTCTTTAAGGATAGCAATCGCTAATGAACTCACTGCTGAAAATAACGATCGTCTTCGACTTCAGGAATTAGAAGCTCTGGATGAAAAACGATTATCTGCTCAACAGAATATTGAATTCTATCAAGCTAGAATTTCAAGAGCTTTTAATAAAAAAGTCAGAGTTCGATCATATCAAAAAGGAGAACTTGTTCTAACAGTCAGACGTCCTATGACTATGACTCATATGAGTAAGGGCAAATTTGATGCAAAGTGGGAAGGTCCCTATATTGTGAGCAAAGTTTTCTCAAATGGAGCTTATCAACTCTCAGAATTGGATGGTCGAAAAATTTTGATGCCTATTAATGGCAAATTCCTTAAAAAGTATTATGTATAAATGTAAATACTTGTAATCATCAGACAAATTCATGTTTAAAAAAATAAAATTTTTATTTTATTTTCATGAATGATGATACATGACATTAAGGAAGATCACTATCATCCTTCTCTACTTTTGGACGTGGGCCACTACCGTCCTTCTCAAAGACGTGATCAGCAAAAGAGCCGAGAACCTCCTTGTTAGAACCCACGAGGAATTTGCAAGCGGCCATCCTCATGGCTTCCTCTTCTTCAGTCCTTCCTGGTTCGAGCAGAAAATCCAGAATGTCCCTTGGTGGCTTGGGTGCAGACGAACCTTCGCCTGCTTCCGTCTTCTTCGTTTTGACTGGACCAGCAGGGCGTTCTTCAGTGCCTTTCTGAACCTTTGAGGCTATCTCAGTCTTCTTGGATGCTTCTCCAGATGACATCTTTATGTTGAGGAGTAGAAGTATTCGTTCTTGCCAGATTTCTGCTATATTTATAGGCAGAAGTTCCTCATTCATTCGACGTTTCGCATATTCATTCATCCATTCATTTCTCATATTCATCCGACGTTTCACATCTTCATTAATACTTGACGGTTCATCCGTTCATTTATTACATCCACTCGACAGTTTATCTGTTTATCATTTCCTAACGGTTTATCCGTTCATAATCTTCTATCAATTTATTAAATGGAGATTCGTTATTTATCATGTTTTCATAACCTCTGAATCAATTCCGAATCTGCTTACTCATTTGTCATGTTTTGACCTTGTTCGCCATTAAAATTGTTTGATTGAAAACTTTAATACAAACAGAACAGTATTACAATGTAGGACTTAGACGTAGTCCTAGGAGTACACTTTTGTTTAAGCTGGGTCCTTAGTGCCAATGGAGCGAGTGGTAATGCGTTGACTCCGTTGACCGGCTGACGACGGTTATCGGTTCTCTGAAGGCGTGGATTGCTCTGGGTGCTGGAGCTTGCTGAGAGGAGGAAGACGTTGAGTGTCTGTATCTGCCTCTCTTGTATGTTCGTTGTGGATTCTGTGTGTTGTCCGTATATGTGAGAAGGAAATGATCCCTCTATTTATAGCTGGGCAGGTTGGCTGCTCATGCGCGCATATATAGGATGCGCCGGTGCGTGGGGACGCCACGTGGAAGTTGCTGATGGGGGCGCACGGATGATGTGCCCTGATTGGGAGGTTGAACTCTTCATACTGCTGTTGTGAGCCGGCACGTAGCAGAGGAGAAGATCTTTCTGTTGCTGAAATCTTGGACGAGTTGAGTCAAAGGACACGTGTCATCGACGCATGGCTCGAAGATCTCGGATTTGGGGGGGCAGTGATCTGGTGAGCTGCGCCTTGGATCTGGGCGCAGGAGGAGACTGCGGCTCATAACCTTTAGGAGTTATAAACCATTTAGGGCGCATGGCTTTTGAGGCGCATGCATGTGACCTTCTTTCTGTCTTTCGGGATCAGAGATCAGTCTGGGGCACATGGCTTTTGAGGCGCATGCAAAGCTTCAACTGGAGACTCTTCTTCTGTCTTTAGGGATCAGTGAAGGGTCTGAGGCGCATGGCTTTTGAGGCGCATGCTGGTTTGGACGCATGGCCGTAGAGACGCATGCGGGTGGCCACGTGGCAGTAGCCGTCGGAGTCATGATGATGCTGACGTTGCCGACGCTTCGTTCTCTAAAAAAGCTGTCAACTGTTCAGACTTTGGGAAGCGTGCTGCCAACTCTGGTGTCAGTTCAGCATTTAATGTTTGTGACGTTCGATGGACAGCTGAGTGGGCACATTGGTTGGTGTTCCACTTGGCATGGAGATGTGAGGGAGGGCGCATCCTCTGTGATGTGCCGGGTACTGTAGGGCGCGTCCGTGTGATGCGCCTGATGCAGGAGGGCGCGTCCGTGTGATGCGCCGTTTGGCTGGCGCATCCGATATGTCCTTTAATAACGCGGCTGTCTCGCTCCTCGAATGCTATAAATAGCCGTTTGGCTGAATTCGAGGCGTCCGGTTCATCCATTTAATGCAGATTCATTGCACAGAATTCGGAGAGTCATCCACTTGGCGCGTGGGTTTGATTTGCCCGACCTATAAATAGTGGCATGGAGAGAAGGCTTGCTCCTCATTCCCTCACATACTTCCGACATGAACTTGGATATGTGGGTGCATTCTGTTGACGAAGTGCTCCCAAGGGTGAAGATGAGACGTCGTGTTGTCTTCGATGCTCTTGAAGGTGACTGTTACATCCAAAAGACGGAGTCGAGGGCTTCTGAGGCAGGCGGAAGGTGCCTGTTGCATCCAAAGATAAGGATGTTCGGGCCTCGTCACCGTTATTCCGGAAGAGCCGTAGATTGGAATGGCGGTGCTAGGCTCTTTCTTCATTCAAAGTGGGTGTTGCCCACTCTGGTTGTGTTGAAAGCTGCTCCTTTAGCCGCGGTTTCGATCACGGTCTTCCTTCGCCTTTGGAGGCTCTTTCGAAGCCTCCCCTGGCCACAGCATTTGCGGTGCTCTTCTCTTCCTTGGTTCCAGCCAGAGGGTTAAATGCTTTGCTTGGCGAAGCACTTATCAGGCGAGCCTGGCTGGAAGAGTGGCACATAACTGGGCTCTGCTCGGCCAGGTGAGCCTGGTTGGAAGAGTTGCACATAACTGAGCTGCTGAAGGGATGCACATAACTGAGCTGGATGCACATAACTGAGCTGCTGAAGAGATGGTAGGATGCGCCTGGCTGGAGGCGCATGACATCTGCTGTGCCTGGCTGACAGCGCATGGTGACTGCTGCGCCTATCGGAAGGTGCATGGTGGTTGCTGCGCCTATCTGGAAGGCGCATGGTGGTTGCTGGATGTAGATCTAGGATCCTTCCTTTGTAGAAATTCTCCTTTGTACCATCTTTTCTAGACATGTAATAGACTTTTATATATAAAATAAAAAGTCCTTCTTCGAATGTCTATGGCTTATTCGATTAGCTGTCTGAGTTCTGGCGCATATAATGCCTGGCGCATGGGCTTTCTGGTTGTGAAATTCCATGCTTCTACAAGACCCCCTTCAAAGTTTTCAAAACTTTTGAATAAGTTTTGGAATACTTTGAATAAGAAGCATGGAGGTCAGGGCGCATGATTTTTGGGCGCATGCTTGTTCGGGCGCATGCTCCTTTCAGTTGATGATGATGACGCCTTGGTAACCCAAAAGATTAATGATGATCTTTTGGTTGTATTTGTTGTTATCTCCTCACGGAACCCGAAGCGACGGCTGAGATTACACGTCATCGGTTCACGCGTGCGATCAAGCCCTATAAATAGGTAAGGGTTGGAGAGAGAGAGAGTTCATCTGCTCTGTGCCTTTGCTTTCTTTAGAGTTTTTTTTTCAAAACCCTAACTTTTTCTTCTTTGAGAGAATGGCTCCCAAGACTCCTCGCGGCGGTGCCGGCAAGGGGAAGGAGAAAGCGAAGGAGTTCGTTGGGGAGGATGCACCTATCACCCCTGCAACTCCGGCCGACGTTCGTCCTGAGGTGACGGGTGGGTTTATCTCCTTCACATAAGATTTTGGGCCAGACTGTGCCCTAACTCAGATTTGCCGACGCGTATGGACTTTTGTCCTGATGATACGCCGAGGTTCTACCCCGCCGACGTGCATAGGTTTACACCTTTATCATGTACCGAGGTTTAATGGCTGATGCGCATGGGTTTCGTACCCTGATGATGCGCTGAAGCCTTCGCTGACGCGCATGAGCTCACGCTCTGAATGCGCCGAAGCTCCAATGCTGACGCGCATGGGCTTACGCCCTGATGATGCGCCGAAGCAAGTTGACGCGCATGGGCTTACGCCCTGATGATGCGCCGAAGCTCTGATGCTAGCGCGCATGGGCTTACGCCCCGATGATGCGCCGAAGCTATTTGACATTTTTCTTTTTGCCTGACTTCCATCTTTGTTGTATCAGTGTCGATGACGATCCCTTTGTTGAATGAGGTCCTTCTGGACGCTTCTCTCTGTCAGATGGGAGTTGATTTTGACGAGGCGGTGATCAATCCTGCGAAGGATGCTATCTTACAGGACCAACCTCGTGAGAGAATGCTACAAATCCAGACCCAGTTGCCTCTTTTCCTCCAGAGTATGATGGAGAGTGGTAAACTGAAGTCTGCTGAATCCGAAAGTGTAACTTTCTTAAAACCTACCTTTCTGTTTGGCGACCGACTAGTCTCTTCCGAAGCGAAGATACTGAGGATTAGAGAAGACTGGTTCTTTTCTGCCAAAGGCATGGTTTTGTACATGCGGCAGGTTGACCGCCAGTTGCCGCTGACGGCTTTTTATCGTCTAGCTTCGAAGAGAATGATGGGTTGGGAACTTACTCCCTCTCAAGGAGGGGCCTTGCGAGGTACCCTCTCAATTGACGCCTCCTCGAACCAGCGAGATACTTTGACCGCTTCACGGGCCGGTTCTTCTTTCAGTTACCGAGCCTTGCGTCCTGGGAGCATCTACAGTGAGGTCCCAAATGACACGTTTCCCTTCAGTGCCCCGATCTTTGCAAATCGGATGCTGACATCAAAGGTGATGTATCCGACAGGTAGCTTCAGAATCGAAGGCTGGTGTCACTACATCCCGAAGTGGGACGAGTTGACCACTTGGGTGCTTTCAAGGTTCGAGGTTGAGCTTAAAGAGATCGGGCTGACAGCCGCCATTCGGGCCACGTAGGCAGGCGTGGACCTCAATAAGCCTATGTTTCTTGCGCTCTTGGAGCTTTTCAATGCCCAGACAGGTAGCTTCTTTACTCCGGTGGGGGAGTTGGGATTGGCCCTTTACGAGATGTACGAAGTGTCCAAGCTTCCTTGGGGCTCGGAACCGTACGAGGAATATTTTCCATCAAATGAAGAGATCCAAGTTCTGGAGGATAAGGACCCGGAGATGATGGCTGTTTTCAAAGAGGTGACAAGCCATCATTATCTGATGCACCGGAGGGACAAGGGCAAGACCCAGCCTCATGTGACTGCTTGGAGGGACTACGTCTTTAGGCAGGATTTGACGGATCCTTCGAGGATTCGGTTTGCGACTCCGCAGGAATTGAAGCCCGCGGAAGTGAGTTCTGAAATAAGCCGGCTGGACGAAAGGACCCCACACTCTAATGAGGGCGGCAAGGCTACGTACAGCTGTTTCTGGCACTGCGGGCACCGGATGTCATCCAAGGCAGTATTGACGTCCTACTTGGTGGATTGCGTATTTACAGGTGGATCCGGTACCGTCGAGAGGGTACATCGGAATCTCATTTTGCCTGCGGTAAAGTTGGCCTGTGGACGACCGTTGGCTCTCCTCCCCGTGATGGTGTGTAACCTGTTGCGCGGTTTGAGGTCCTTTGTCGATGATGTGATCCACGAGAGAGATAATAATGATAACTTCCCCCCGGGCTGAGCTGCCCTTCCATTATCTTATGGGGTGGCTGATCTTGCATCATCCGAACGTGATGAGTCCCGGTCCGGAGGAGGACCATGTCGAAGGAGATGCCTTCATTCGTCGCTTCTATAAGAGGAAGTGGTCTTACACTGGCATCCCCGTTTGCAGGAGAGTCTGTCCAACCTTCAGGGGTGGGAGATTGTCAAGGTTGGCCCGATCTTCAAAAATTTCGAGGCCGACCAAGATTTAGTTGACTCTGGCGAAGATGCGGTCACTCTGCCGAAATGGAGTTTTCGTTGGTTGCAGAGAATCCGGCCTTCTCACCTGGTCTACCGCAACCAGAATAGGTGTTATCTGGAACCTTATCTGCCAAGCCGATTTGCTCGTCAGTTTGGCTATACCCAGTTAATGTTACGGAATCCCAGTAGTAGTTTAGGCTTCATCTGGAGTTTGCTGGATGCACTAGTGTTAAGTTCACCATGCCAGTTCGCAATCCTCGGCCGCCGATCCTATATCCGGCTGCCAAGCTGTATTGCACTATGACTGCTATGTCTCCTGGTTACGACAGGGAGACTAGTTTCATTATTGGAACCCAGCTGGAGGCGACAGCGAATATGTTGATGGCAGCCCGATCATATCGTCCACCAGAGTTGGCGGGGTATCGGGCTGTTGCTGCAGTACTAGTGGGAGACCCATCTGAAAAGGCGTGCTGACACAGAAGCTGGTTCTTCTGTACCGAAAAGGTCGAGACGGGCGCCGACCCCGAAGGTTACGGAAGTGCCACCTATAATGCCAGCAGGATCAATCCCTGTTGAAGTAAGGAATATTTCATAATTCCAATTTTTTTTGTCATTGTGGCGACTTATGCTCTTCTTCTTGTAGGGATTGAAGAAGAAGTCCCGTGTTTCGAAATCGGGCGCTAGTAAACCGAAGGAGGTGGCAGGCTCTTCTGATGAGCGCATTCCTCCGATGCTAATGTCTCCCGTGGAGGAAGGTCCCGAAGATGTTCCCGTGGAGGTTTTAATATCTCTCGATTTCGAGGTCGCAACAACTTCTGGGAGAGCACCGTCTGCCGTGGAGGCCTTGGATGCTGAGGGTCCTGCGGACTCGAGGTATCCTGATGATGAAGTGGACTGGAGTTCGTCACCTTTCGATGACGTTCCTCCGGTCTTGCAAGAATCTGCTGCGGGGACAGCAGATATGGTTGAGATAGAGGAGAGGGTTGAATCCCCTCTCTATCATGATGAGGGGAGGTCGGTTGCATCATTGCCGAGTCCTACCCCGGCTTCAACCGTGGAAGTTGAGGCGGCTACCACTCAGGAGGTAGCGACAGATTTTGTCCCTGTTGAGGGACTCGATGATGAGACCCGTCTGCCAGTCAAGACCGCTGCGACGAGTCAAGAGACAAGTGACAATCTTCCTATTCTGCCAAGGGAGGTGCTAACCGTTGATAGGATGTTGGGGGTAGAAGAGATGGCTGTTGACGTCGAAGGTTCTTCTGGGCTTGAGAAGGGTAAGGGCGTAGAACCCTCTGTAGCTCCTTCTACTTGGGGGACCATCTCGACGCCTGTGCCGGCTCCTTCTGTTGCTTCGGCTCCTCGGGCTGGAAGTCCAGCCCCTGTTGATGAAGAGCTCATTGATGCCGAGGTTCAAGCCTCGCTGATTGAGATTGGCGGATCTTCTTCCGGTCCGCGAACTGTAGTAGCTCCTCCAACTCCCGCGATGACGCCGCAGGTCCTGGCGGATGCAGTCGAGTATGTAAAATTCCTCGTCGAGGGGGTGTACAAAATGTTGCAGAAGGGTGTATCTGCTGTGATGGATGCCAATGGGAGTTTTGCGATGGCAAAAGCTCTGGCAATGCCCTGCATCGAGCTGATTCGTATTCACCAAGGCCACGACCACATGGCCGAAATTCTGGAGGCTTCGGTGATTGAGCTGGATGAGCGGCTCGCGGAACTTCAACGCATCCAGCGAAACGACCTTTCTGTTCTGATAGAGGCGAAGAAGGGGAAGCTGATCGCCGAGATCGAATCTTCACACCAGGCCACTGTGGACGTTTGGGAGCGCGAGGTGGCTGAGACTGAGGCTGCGGTAGAGCGGTTGTCTCAGTCCATGAAGACTACGGTAGAAACTCGAGCTGCATTGGAAGCTAATATCGCGGATATCGACACCCAGATGCGCCGCCTTGAAGACCAACGGGCCCGACTCCAGTTAGAGGTCGAGCGTGTCCGGGCTGAACATGCAGCATTTAAGAAGGATGAGGCGACCTTTACTCAGCGGACTCTGGCCTTGGCGCAGCAACGACAACAACTTGATGAGAAGCATGTAAGTGATACTTCCGCTGGGGCCATTGAATTGATGCACCGAGAAGCAGAGCGACGAGTCCTGGCGACGGTGGAGGCTCGTGCCGTCGACTTAAAGCTTCGAGTCAGGGAGCTCTCAGCCCATCCTGGGGAGATTCAGGGACAATAGTTTTTCCTTTTTTCTTTTGTGTTCTTTTGCAACCCTTACTGGGGGGGAATGATGTAGTTTCTTGTACTCCTTTTTCAGAAGAATAAAGAAGTCTACAACTCTTTTTTTTTGTGATGTGTTCATCTTTTGTTGTTATGAACTTGATGATTTGTGTGGACCTATTATCTTTTGCGCACCTTGGTTTTCAGGTACAGATAATAAGTTTGAAGGAACCATTATGTTTGCTCAGAGGTAATGTGGACATGACAATCACTGGGTTCGAAATGATAGAATCTCCCTACTCAGAGGTATTATGGACGTGGTAGGAATGATTTTGTGGGATACGCCGAACAACTCAGAGGTTATATGGACGTAGAAGTTCTGCGATAAATGTACAATAACACAGGGGTTGTTTGTACAAGATGTTTACTCAGAGGTAATGTGGACGTGGTAAACATGAAGGGTAGCGTAGGCTTACGAAGTGTAAGATTCTGCTTTGTAGGGTGTAGAGAGACAACTCAGAGGTAATATGGACGTGGTTATCTTTCTACTGGAAGATGCCACGGAACAGCTGGGTTCCGGAGGCGTATGAGTTTGTGAAAAGAGGTTGTTTGGGGAAGTACATGTCTGGAGGATGTCAAGAATAGTACTTCTTTAGGAACTTGCCGTTGATGGGCATCATGAACAAGTCCCCATTGGGTTTGGCGAGGCGGTAAGCACCGTTTGAGTATACCGTCTCTATGATGAAAGGTCCTTCCCACTTGGGCTCGAACTTTCCTGGTGTCTTGTGGGTCAACACCATTGGTCTTCTGACTGCTAAAACCAGGTCGCCAACTTAGAAAGTCCTCTTTTTGACCTTTTTGTTGAAAGCCTGTGATATACGGGCTTGGTAGAGCTCGATGCGTTGTTGAGCTAAGAGACGCTTTTCGTCAAGTGCCTCCAGTTCCCGCAGACGACGACGTTGATTGTCCTCTTCTGTGAGTTCGTTTGTGATTGCTACGCAGAGCGAAGGTATCTGTATCTCGAGAGGCAGTACTGCTTCGCTCCCGTAGACCAGGGAGAATGGAGTGTTGCCTGTTGGGGTCCGTACCGTTGTGCGGTAGGCCCAAAGGCATTCGCCAAGCTTTTCGTCCCAGTCGTGTTTGTTGGATGACACGACCTTTTTGAGCAGCCTAACGATAGTCTTGTTGAATGCCTCAGCTAATCCGTTTGCTGTCGGATTGTAGGCGGTTGAGGCCACGTTCTGAATGCGATTCTTGTCACAGAACCTGCTAAAAATGTGGCTGATAAACTGAGAACCATTGTCATGGATGATCCGCCGGGGTACTCCGAAACAGTAAATGACATGGTGTTTGATAAAGCTGACCACCCTGGAGCTTTTTACTTCTGCTAGTGGAACTGCTTTCGCCCATTTGGAGAAGTAGTCGGTGATGGCCAGGATGAAACGGTGTCCTCTCGATGAAGGAGGGGTGATTGGCCCTACAATGTCCATGCCCCAGGCTTCGAAGGGCCAGGAGGCGACTGTAGGATGTAGCGGCTCCGATGGTGTATGTATGAAGTCTGCATGAAGTTGGCACGCGTAGCACTTCTTGGCATATTCGACAGCCTCGGCAACTATGGTTGGCCAGAAGTAGCCCATACGTCGCAGTCGATCTTGCAACTTAGGACCGGGTTGATGAGCTCCACAAGTTCCGTCATGAGCTTCTTGAAGAGCTTCAGCTGCTTCTTCGTTAGACAGGCATCGAAGGAGGAGCCCATCGAAGGAGCGTCGGTACAGCGTTTTGGTAGCCGTATCGTAGTAGAATCGAAGAGAGCGTCTCCTGACTGAGACGGCTTCCTTCGGGTCCTCTGGAAGGATTCCGTAGACAGCAAAGTCGATGAACGGGAACCTCCAGTCTTGGACATTAACCCCAGTGTTTGTCGGCATGGCATGAGCCACCTGCAAGCATAGGTTGTTTCTGGGACAAATTAGATCTCGTCCTGTTACCGTGATATAGTGTTGAGTCCCAAAGGGCGCTGCTAATGAGGCTGCGAGGCCGGCCAGAGCATCGGCCTCCAAGTTTTGTAAACGGGGGACATGTTCGATGAAGAACCCGGTGAAGGTTGAAATGATGTTCAGCGTGACTTCATGATAAGGGATTAAATCTTCATGGCGAACTTCGTATTGTCCCTGAACCTGGTTTACGACGAGTTTTGAGTCGCCGTAAGCTTCCAGATGGTCGACCCCCAGCTGTTGTGCGAGCTGGAGTCCCATGACGAGTGCATTGTACTCGACAACGTTGTTGGAGCACGGCTTCGAAAGAGAGTACGCACGCTGGAAGACCAGCTGATCGGGGGAGACTAAGACTACCCCCACTCCTGCGATGATTTGGCCTTTGGGGCCTGTTCTCGAAGCACCGTCGAAGAACATCCGCCAAACGGAGCTTCCTTCGGTGACGTTGGATTCTTGGACCTCATCCGGGATATCTTCATAGAGTTTTGAGGATTCTGGGATGGGGTACGCAGCTAAAAAATCAGCCAGAGCTTGACCCTTAACAGCTTTTTGCGGCACAAACACCAGGTTGTACGGTGTTAGCAAGATCGCCCATGTAGCCAGCCGGGAGTTCAATGATCCTGGCTTCGTCATGAGGACTCTGAGCGGATTGACTCAGGAAATGACATGAATTGTCTGACCCGAGACATAATGGCGAGTCTTCTGGATGGCAAACACCAAAGCCAAGCACTCCTTTTCGACGGGGTTGTACCGATGTTCGGCCCCGATGAGTGTTCGACTGAGATAGTAGATTGCTTGCTCGTAGCCTGTATCGCTATTTTGAGCCAGTAGAGCGCCAAGAGAATGATCCATGGCACGGACGTAGAGGAGAAATGGTTTGTCGGTGACTGGCGCTACCAGGACTGGTGGGCTCGTCAAGTAGGCTTTGATGTCGTCGAAAGCCTTCTGGCACTCTTCTGTCCAGACATAAGAGACTTCCTTCTTCATGAGCTGAGTGAAGGGTTGACATTTATCGAAAAGGTTTGCTATGAACCTCCGGATATATGCCAGACGTCCCTGTTGGCCCCGAAGTTCTCGAAGGTTCTTCGGAGGGTCCATGTTGAGGATGGCTTTGGTCTTCTCAGGATCAACATGAATGCCTTTCGCTGTGATGACGAAGCCCAAGAATTTGCCGCTAGAAACCCCCAGAAAGGATTTAGCGGGGTTCATTTTGAGTTGATGCGCCCGCATGAGCGAAGACCGTCTTCAGGTCCTGTAGGTGATCTCTTTTGAGGCGGCTCTTGACTGCGATGTCGTCAACATAGCATTCGACTGTCTTGCGAAGATGTTGACGGAAGATGGTGCTCATAGCTCGCTGGTATGTCGCACCGGCGTTCTTCAAGCCGAAGGGCATTACTGTGTAGCAGAAAACACCCTTTGGAGTCCTGAATGACGTGTGTTTTGCGTCATCGGGGAACATCTTGATTTGATTGTAGCCTGAATACCCGTCCATGAAGGACATGCGCTCAAAGCCACATGTGTTGTCGATCATCACATCAGTGATTGGAAGCGGGAATTCGTCCTTCGGGCAAGCAGAGTTGAGATCCCTGAAGTCGATACAGACTCGTATCTTCCCGTTCTTCTTGGTGACAGGAACAATGTTGGCTACCCAATCCGGGTGTTGTTCCTCACGGATGAAGCCGCTAGTCAAGAGTTTGTCTACCTCCTGATCGATGGCATTCATGATGTCCGGACGGAAGCATCGCTGCTGTTGTTTGATAGATTTGGCATCAGGTAAGATGTTCAACCTATGTATTGCGATCTGTGGATCGAGTCCCGACATATCCTCATAGCTCCATGCGAAGACGTCGATATACTCTTTAGCCAGTTGGATTAAAGATTTTCGATCTTCTCCTTCCAGGCTTTTACTGATGAAGATGGGTTTGGAAGAAGACCCCTCCCCGAGGTCGGTCTGCTCGACTTCGTCTTCGGTGGGAGGTTCACGAAGCTCAAAACGAGATTCCTATTGTTCACCTAGGCGTTGGGCCCAGGGTTCTTCTTCGAAGGGTTCTGGCGCTTGGTCTTCGCCTTCACCTTTCTGAGGTTGTGCTGACGTCATGTTAGCTGACAGCACTTTCCTGAAGACTGATCCGATACTGGTATCGGAATCCCAAGTCGATGCCTCGGACGAATGGGAATGTTCTATGTCTTCTGCATCTGAACTCTCTGGGGTTGATGGCGGCGTGACATAGCCTAACCCTCGTCCAGTCCGATTATAATAGTCCTGTGGCTTTCCATTGGGCATCGAAAGCCGGACAGGGAGATGCCGACCCTTGCCGTAGTTTAAGCCTTTGTTGCTTTTCAGGTCGTAGCCTATCTTTTGGATGATGTGCTTTGCCGCATCCGTGTACCGATAGACTTGTACTCTGCCGGTATCAGGTTTGGGCTCGGTTGACGGGAGGTCCCGATGACGCTCGACTTTGCCTGAGATGATGGTGCCTTGGTCTCGGCTCCATGGAGGGACTATGAAGACTCCTTGAGACGGGACTATTCGATTATGGTGGACGGTCGTTATTTGTGTTTGTAACGACCGTAGAGCGTTGTCTAATGTATACATGGCATTCCAGTGTGGAAGACAAGAATAATTAAAAGACACTCTATTATTGATAAAATACGAGATCTTATCCCGTGGGATTACATTGTCAAAGGAGGGTGCCTCTACGTCAGCCGAGATATAATCACCAAGCTCCTCGTCTGTAAGAACTGGGGGCGGACTAGGAGAGTCCAACGCAGCTTTGGGGTCTGAGAGGGTTATATGAGCCTTCTCTGACACCTTGGATGACTGCGGCGGCTTGCCCTTGAGACGCACCTTGAGAGGCGCCTCGGTTGCGCCTCCGGTGAGTGGTGCCTTCCCTTGTAATTTTGCCACTAGGGGAGCCGATGTTTGAGGTGGCTTTCCCTTGAGGCGTATCTTCAGGGGTGCTTCGCGAGCCGGCACTTTTCCTGATAGCTTGATGCTCATTGGATGCGCCTTCTGGGGTGGTTTCCCCTTCAGACGGATTTTCAAGGGGGCGTCGGGAGTCGTCTCAGGCTCCATGTCCGGCTCTGTTGCCGTCTCTGCCTCATCATCAGCGTCGTTGGCTTCCTCCTCGTCAATGGGTTTGTACAAGTTGGAATCGGTGAAGTAGGCTTCAATCCCTTTGAAAGGATCGATGTCTACAAACTCCGTCCGGATGACGCCATTGGTGGATACATACTTCATGCACTGGTGGAGCGTGGAGGGCACCACCATGTACTCATGCAGCCATGGTCGATCGAGCAGGATGTTGTAGTTGACCTCGGCATCTACCACATAACAAGTCACCTCAGTTTTGAGGCTGCCAATGTGACACTTCAGTCGGATCTTGTCCAATGGCTCGCTCTTGCTAGCATTGAAGCCACTGATGGTTGTATTAGAGGGCGCCAGCCGGTACATCGGGATCCCCAGCTTAGATAGCAGCGCCTTCGGAATGATGCTTAGGGAAGACCCAGGATCGATCTGAATCCGGCTCACCTTGACCGAGCCAATGTACCCTGTATAATACAGCGGTCGGTTATGTCGGTGATGCTTGAGCAGCATGTCTTGTTGGGTGAAAGTTATGTTTGGGATAACTTCATCCGTATAATGACAGTGCGCACAAGTAGTTGGGAGGTCTTCAGGCTGCTTGACCTGACTGAGAAAGGATTCAGCGTCCTTCATTGCTTCGCAGAGGGCTTTTCGGGAATCTTTAGAAAGACGCAGGAGCTCGAACAAAGACAGGCGTGCAGGTGTACTGGCTAATTGTGCCAGAATGTCGAAGTTGTGAGGCTTGGACAGCCCCGAAGCATTCTCCTTCCGTAGAGGTCTGTCAAAACGGGCCTCCACCTGCCTCTGCTTATTGGCTGCTGAGGGATTAGATGGACCCTCTTCAGGGATGGTGCTAGGAGGCACCACCTCGGCGGTGGCTTCGCCGGATTGGGAGCTTTGTTGTGCACGGGTTTGCACTGGAAGTGCCTCTTCTATTGAAGAAGAGACTGTGCGGCAAGACTTGATCTTCCTGCCTTTTGATTTGGAGGTAGGGCGTACCTCCGATTGAGTCACCTCGGAGACGAGGTCGGGGTGAACCCAGAGGACCTCTCCTCGAGATGTGGTGAGCGGGATGAGTCCACTCATATTGTCACGAGTAGGTGGTAAGTTTACCACCTCCATTGTCGCCTTAGGGATGGGGACGACGCCATCTTGTGTGGTAGTTGGCGGCAAGGTGCCGAACTGAAGCGAAACCAGATTGGCCGACACCGTCTTCTCTTCATAGTCGACGGAGATTACATCCGCATTGATCATGCGCTTGATGTAATTCTTGAGGACGTAGCAGTCCTTGGTCGGGTGTCCGACAAACCGATGGTAGTGGCAGTACCTTGGGTTGTCCACTTTCCCAACTTCATCGGGCCGCTTTGGGTCCGGTAGCTTGATCTTGTCACCCTGCTTCAGTATCTCGAAAAGTTGCAGGGTGTCGTCATCATTGAATGAATAAACCTCCTTGGGTCTCGGTGCCAGTGGAGGCTTCTGAGTAGGCGCAGATGCGCCTTTTGAGGCATTAACAGTCAATGCCTGTTTCCCCTTTGCTTCTCGTCCGGAGCTGTTAGCTGCGGACTTTTTCCCCTTATCGTCAAAGGCGGGGAAGCTGACACCCAGAAGACGTGCATTGGCCGCCTTCTTTTCTGCAGCTTCAGCTTCGATGATCAGGGAGCTCCAGTCAGGAGGGGGAGTAGAGTTGAGCCAGAGCTTTACTGCAGGCAACATGTTCATGCTGCAAGCGGAGAGGAGCGCATGTTCTGGCATGCCTGGAGGTAGCCTGAAGCAAGCCTGTCGGAAGCGTTCGATGAACGCCCGAACCGTTTCCTTCTCCTTCTGACGTATCTCTATGAGAGACGCCATCATCATGTCCTTCCCGTCGTCGTAGAAGCGGTCGAGGAAGAGGCGCGTCAGGTCGTCGAAGGACGATATAGAATTGTCGGGGAGGCTGCAGTACCAGTCATACGCCACTCCTTTTAGGGCCCCGACAAAGATACTGGTGAGGAGCGCGTCCTCCTTCGGAAGATGCCCTGTCTGTGACTGGAAGTACGTCAGGTACCGTCGCGGAGAGTCCTTCCCGTCGTATGGGGTGAGTGTTTGCGGTTTATACTTTGGGGGATAAACCACCTTGTTCCATTCGAGGGGATAAGGCTGGGGAATGCCTATCTTCTGGCGTTCCTCTTGCCTGTTCTTAGACTCGAAGCGCTCCCGCAGGTCTTTGATCATTTCGACCACATCCTCCGTAGAGCTAGGAGTCGGAGAAGGAGGTACCATCTGGATTGGAGCGTTTGAGGGCTCCGAGGTCCGAGGTGCTTCTGTATCCGAGGGTGCCCGTTGGAGGGGCACACTCGACTCCCCATTAACTCCTGGGTCAGGACCAGTTGAAGGTGTCCTGATCAAGGCCGACCGCATCTCAAACACTGCTTGCGTCAGTGCTTGCATTGAGGCAGAGAGGGTTTTGAGTCCCCCCTCCAATGAGTCTATGCGTTGGACTATGTCCTGTGACGGCGCATCAGACTCGACATCATCCCCAGTCATGTATACTGTCCTGACACGGCCAGGAGTGGATGGATTGGTTGAGGCTTCGCTTTCGGCCTCACTCTCATGCGGGGGAGTTACTTCTTCTGGTGTTTGGCCACCTCCAGCCGCATTCTGGAGTTCATCTTCAATAGGTGCATCTGCAAGGGTCTGCTTGCCCTCAGCTCCGTCTTGAAGGACCTCTTCGTTTCCAGAACTACCCCCGACAGTGTCCTGGAGGACATCCTCATTTTGAGAGGCTTCAGGGAGAGTAATCTCGCCTTGATGATGAAGATCCGCCGCAGCTGTGCTTTGGACATCTTCGTCTTCGGAAGGAGGCTCAACAAGGGTCTGGCTACCCCCAGCTTCTTCCAAGGACTTCTTCCTCGACCGAGGAATTGGCAGTCGCCTTCCGGATTGATGAGGAGTTGGAGACCACGTTGCATGAAGCGACCTTTGGCTCCTCTTCAGCTGACACCTTCGCCCTAAGGCGACGTCGGAGAGGTGTCGATAATTGTAGTCGTTGGAAGACCGACTGTCTTGGTGGAACTGCCGTCTTGCAACAGCAGTTGATGGTGACCACCGCACAAGTATGCCCTGTAAGAGGCGCATCGTGCTTGTTGGTCGACTCTCCTGATCGGCGCTTGTGAGTGATCACGTTGCGCAGGTCGTTGGAGGAGAGTGGTGCCTTCACACCCCCTTCAGACGTATGGCAAGGCCAAACGCCGGGGTGGTCAGGTGAGTGCTGCGCCCCCTGATCTAATACCAAGCAGGTATCACGATCAGTAATGGGGAAACCACAACATTTGAAGTGACTTGAACGGACCTCAAACGCACAACCAGAGGAGGCGCGGGAGTTCAAGACCACTGAGTTTGCCTCTCTCGACTTGGTTGTGCATGCAGTAGATGCGCCCAAGCGAGATGAGGACTTTGAAGATCGACTCATTGTTAGTACAGAAGCACTTGAGTCAACCTTGTACAGCTTGCCATCGGCAGCGCGCGTGATGACGAGCGCGTGCCTCTGGCCGACTGCTGGCATAGCACGTTTGTGGCGCATGGCCCGTGCCGCCTTGGATTTCTTCGTACCAGCCCACTGGGGCGCATAGTACTCAGCATCCAAATTCTCCTCGCCATTACAGCGAGTGAGTCTGTCAAAGACAGAGGCTTTTTGTGGCGCATCAGAGGTGATGCGCGGGGCATTGGCTGCGCCCCTGCTCCGTCGACGTATCTTCCTCGCCTGAGAGGGAGATGGCTGGGGAACGTGGTCGGCCGCACGCTTTCCCAAGAGATGCGCTGCATCGGCGGGCGCATCTTGGTTGCTGAGAACGTCAGCAGGAAGGGAAGGCTGGATTGCTGCATCCCCTTCAGTGGTGGTGCCCGAGGCGTCGACTTTGCGCACCCAGGCCGTGCGGGTCTTCTTCGGCTTTGGTAGCCGCTTCGAAGGACTCGCACTTCCTTCAGAAATGAACTCCTCGTACGCCTGTTGATTGAGGCGCACGACCAGCGTCTTGTGGGAGGAGCCCACCTTCACGTCGTCGGCCTGTGACACGACTTTCTCGGAAGAGGAGAAAGAAGTCCCCAGCAGAGTCGCCAGCTTGTTCGCCATTAAAATTGTTTGATTGAAAACTTTAATACAAACAGAACAGTGTTACAATGTAGGACTTAGACGTAGTCCTAGGAGTACACTTTTGTTTAAGCTGGGTCCTTAGTGCCAATGGAGCGAGTGGTAATGCGTTGACTCCGTTGACCGGCTGACGACGGTTATCGGTTCTCTGAAGGCGTGGATTGCTCTGGGTGCTGGAGCTTGCTGAGAGGAGGAAGACGTTGAGTGTCTGTATCTGCCTCTCTTGTATGTTCATTGTGGATTCTGTGTGTTGTCCGTATATGTGAGAAGGAAATGATCCCTCTATTTATAGTTGGGCAGGTTGGCTGCTCATGCGCGCATATGTAGGATGCGCCGGTGCGTGGGGACGCCACGTAGAAGTTGCTGATGGGGGCGCACGGATGATGCGCCCTGATTGGGAGGTTGAACTCTTCATACTGCTGTTGTGAGCCGGCACGTAGCAGAGGAGATCTTTCTGTTGCTGAAATCTTGGACGAGTTGAGTCAAAGGACACGTGTCATCGACCCATGGCTCGAAGATCTCGGATTTGGGGGGGACAGTGATCTGGTGAGCTGCGCCTTGGATCTGGGCGCAGGAGGAGACTGCGGCTCATAACCTTTAGGAGTTATAAACCATTTAGGGCGCATGGCTTTTGAGGCGCATGCAGGTGACCTTCCTTCTGTCTTTCGGGATCAGAGATCAGTCTGGGGCGCATGGCTTTTGAGGCGCATGCAAAGCTTCAACTGGAGACTCTTCTTCTGTCTTTAGGGATCAGTGAAGGGTCTGAGGCACATGGCTTTTGAGGCGCATGCTGGTTTGGACGCATGGCCGTAGAGGCGCATGCGGGTGGCCACGTGGCAGTAGCCGTCGGAGTCATGATGATGCTGACGTTGCCGACGCTTCGTTCTCTAAAAAAGCTGTCAACTGTTCAGACTTTGGAAAGCGTGCTGCCAACTCTGGTGTTAGTTCAGCATTTAATGTTTGTGACGTTCGATGGACAGCTGAGTGGGCACATTGGTTGGTGTTCCACTTGGCATGGAGATGTGAGGGAGGGCGCATCCTCTGTGATACGCCGGATACTGTAGGGCGCGTCTGTGTGATGCGCCTGATGCAGGAGGGCGCGTCCGTATGATGCGCCGTTTGGCTGGCGCATCCGACATGTCCTTTAATAACGCGGCTGTCTCGTTCCTCGAATGCTATAAATAGCCGTTTGGCTGAATTCGAGGCGTCCGGTTCATCCATTTAATGCAGATTCATTGCACAGAATTCGAAGAGTCATCCACTTGGCACGTGGGTTTGATTTGCCCAGCCTATAAATAGTGGCATGGAGAGAAGGCTTGCTCCTCATTCCCTCACGTACTTCCGACATGAACTTGGATATGTGGGTGCATTCTGTTGACGAAGTGCTCCCAAGGGTGAAGATGAGACGTCGTTTTGTCTTCGATGCTCTTGAAGGTGACTGTTACATCCAAAAGACGGAGTCGAGGGCTTCTGAGGCAGGCGGAAGGTGCCTGTTGCATCCAAAGATAAGGATGTTCGGGCCTCGTCTCCGTTATTCCGGAAGAGCCGTAGATCGGAATGGCGGTGCTAGGCTCTTTCTTCCTTCAAAGTGGGTGTTGCCCACTCTGGTTGTGTTGAAAGCTGCTCCTTTAGCCGCGGTTTCGATCACGGTCTTCCTTCGCCTTTGGAGGCTCTTTCGAAGCCTCCCCTGGCCACAGCATTTGCGGTGCTCTTCTCTTCCTTGGTTCCAGCCAGAGGGTTAAATGCTTTGCTTGGCGAAGCACTTATCAGGCGAGCCTGGCTGGAAGAGCGGCACATAACTGGGCTCTGCTCGGCCAGGTGAGCCTGGTTGGAAGAGTTGCACATAACTGAGCTGCTGAAGGGATGCACATAACTGAGCTGGATGCACATAACTGAGCTGCTGAAGAGATGGTAGGATGCGCCTGGCTGGAGGCGCATGACATCTGCTGTGCCTGGCTGACAGCGCATGGTGACTGCTGCGCCTATCGGAAGGCGCATGGTGGTTGTTGCGCCTATCTGGAAGGCGCATGGTGGTTGCTGGATGTAGATCTAGGATCCTTCCTTTGTAGAAATTCTCCTTTGTACCATCTTTTCTAGACATGTAATAGACTTTTATATATAAAATAAAAAGTCCTTCTTCGAATGTCTATGGCTTATTAGATTAGTTGTCTGAGTTCTGGCGCATATAATGCCTGGCGCATGGGCTTTCTGGTTGTGAAATTCCATGAAAGGAACTCTACTACCCGATTTCTCGGGGTAGAGTTGACTCCACCATCCAACTCTCGTGTATAAAGGCTCTTCCTACCATCTAAGGAAGACCCTTCTATCCTACGAAGAGTTCTGAGTTGTCTGATTTACGCGTCAAAAGCGTATGAGCTCCCTGATGTAGATGTCAGCAGGATATTCTCCACAGCATCCACATCCCCAATGCCAGTTCTGAAGAAAATTTTCAGCCAAGTTTCTGCAGAAAGATCAACAGAAATCATTCAGTGTACATTTATCAAACAGTGACAGGCGTGTATTGTTCAAATCAGAAACAAGAAACAGAAAGCCTATCTTCAACAGCAAAAATAAGTGCACATATTACACTGATTTACCTTCAAGTTTGGTGCTAAGGATTGACAAACTCATGTTTGATACAGTGCGCAGAAGTCGAACATTAGAAGGCATTGCTTTCCTGTTTGAGAGTGAAATCTCCCAAAAATTTCATTCTTAGAGAAGAAGAAGAAGAATGGGAGATGAGTATCTGCGAAACTCTTCCATCTATTTAAAGGGCAAAGTACAAGTCTATTCTTGGAAAAGATCCGCATAAATAGCGCTCGTAAACTGTGGAATGAGTGTCACGTGTGCTTTGGAAGACAGAGCAACATTAGAAACAATCAAAGACTACTAATTAACATTCTTCATTAAGGCACGCAGATCAAACACAAAAATTGTACTTCATTTCTTAAGACAGGCACTGATGGCCTTACAAAAGATAAGACAAAAAGAGTGCAACAAAAGCATAAAAGTCATGCTCATTTTTCAGAGCGACTGAGCTTGGTGCCTAGTTCTTCTATGCTCCTAACTCCTAGACAGTGCAACAGAGTTTTAAACATTTCACGCTGCTCTATGAGGCTGCGCCCATCAGAAGAGGACGAGCCATCCAAGCCAAAATAGCTCAAGAAATTCTTGGCTAGTCGCAAGGGATTATCTTTGAGCTCGAAGACAAGGGGCTCTGGTTCTTCACCCCCAAAAGTAGGGTCACCATGGGAACAAAAGCCCAACTTGCGTGCTTCTTCCTCAGCTTTCTCCTTTGGTGTCATATTGACGTAAGATGAAGATTAAAAAATGAATCTTCTCCCTGTTTATATAACAGAGTTCGCCGGCGATTCATATTCCACCATAAATTGGATATAATCAGTCTCGGAGAACGAAGAGTCATTATGACATTTAATAAGTTCATTTGGATGTTTTCAAAGAACTTCGAAGTCTTTTCGACTTCCAAAAAAAAAGTTTGAAGTCATCTCAGCGTGACTAAATCCATTTTATCATCTTATTTTCAAAGTATTTCGAAAATTTTGAAGTCTTTTCAATTTTTCGAAAACTTTGAAGGGGGTTTTGTAGGCCTCAAAAAAATGATAGTCACGCTGAGTTGATCAAGACGGAGTCAAAAGTCACGCTCAGTTGATCCAGACAATATAAACAAATCACGCTGGGGAGACAGCTCATCATTTGTCAGAGAGTAATTATGACTGACAGTACAACAGTCGAAGAATGTCTCTTCGTATGCCACGTATGCACAGACTTCGAGAGATCATCGCCGTCTATTGCGTGATTTTCGAAATCTTCTTCAGCAAGACTCAGCCTTCGTCGAGTTGGCGTACCAAAAGGGTTTCTTGTCATTTAATGCGACTGACAAAGCAATCACTGTCAAAGATTTTGTGTCAGTCGAGACATGCCGAATCAAGACAGCTGGCAGTTCTATCTCAAGTCTGCGTGTATTTGTGATCTTCATCTCAAGTTTGCGTGGATTCTGAAGTTTTCTTCCTCAAGTTTGCGTAGATTTTTGAGTTCTTTGCCTCGAAGTCTGCGTAGATCCTGAAGCTTCCTGCCCCAAGTTTGCGTGGATTTTGAAGCTTTCTATACCGATTTCGCGTGGATTTCGTCTTCAACAAGTCTGCGTGGATTTCATCAAATTGGAGTACGTGGCAGCCATGCCACTGATCTCTTGCATGCGTGTCCTGTAACTTGCATACGACTCATGCATGATTGCCATGTGTCCAACAGTTACAGGTCACGTCCAGTAACTGCTCACAGCCTTGCGTATGTTAAATCCTGCGTAATTTTCAACTAAGCACAGGCTGTGAAGACAGTTATCTTTTCAGTTATTATTTTTGACTCTATAAATAGAGTTCTTTTTCTCATTCATTGTACAGATACATTGATATCTACTGTCAAAATTTTGAGAGTTTTTCTTCTTCGCGTAGTCCAAGGGATAAAGCGATCGTCTTCTAGATCGAATTCCTACAGTTGTAATTTTCCCAGAAACATAACAAATAAAGAGAATTTCTTTATAGAAAACAGTTACTACATGTGAATTGTTGACTAACTTGGTTTACCTTGGACAGGGAAGGCCGGACGGTAAGTATGGGTAAGTCGTGCATGCATTCCCATGCAGACACTTGAATTCGGTAACACGAGATAGGTTACGAAATGTGCCATAAAACTGATCCTAAGGCAAGATTAGAAAGACAATGAATGATAGACGGTGCACAAAAGTAAATGGAACGTGTTTGGTAATGATAGCATTGTGGGCGAGCTAGCCTCCCCACCAGTACATAACAATGTACTGATAACCCCACAGTCTGCTTGCAGGATGCAGGAGACGTCGCCGGGTGCAAAACTTTCCTCGAACGTGCTAAGGCGCGGAGCTATCTCTGTAGCCTTGGAGCGTTGCAAGAAGCTGAAGCACCCTATACAGGACATAATATATCAGAATATCGCCATGTATCATTCCATCTTGTAAGCCACTTGGCATGCCTTTTATGTTTCAGTGAGAGAGCTTGAGCGATTTGTAATATCGGCCTAGTGCCGCTTGTAAACTTCTTGAATATCAATAAAGAGTTTGAATTCGCTTCAATTTGTGTTTATTTACTTTTCGCTGCAATGGGGACACTCTGTCGACTCTGTGGCCTAGCTCAAATCGGCCGTTTCTGGACTTGGCCTTGCACGGGCACAACCTAGGCCCGTGCGGCATCACGCCTTAGCGAGGTCGATCGCTCCTACGGGAGCGGGGCGTGACAGATTGGTATCAAAGCACGGCTTTACGTCCTTGGACTTCATGTCGATTTCTCAGTTTTGAAAGCTCGTCGTTGGAAAAAGAAGTGTACGCTCTCTCTCATTGTGCCTTGGAATGTTCCATACAATAAGTCTAATATTTTCAAAAGCTCGTTCAGGCGTTCAATCGAACGCATTGGTAGGCTATCGCCGAATGCATCGGTAGGCCTTTGTGCCGAACGGTGTCAACTTGTCTTGAATGAAAACACGTGCTAAAATTAACATGTCGCATGCATGCCTAACTAGTCCTACGATGACCCTAGCAATTGAGCGTGCAAACTCGGAATATAGTCCGCACGAGATGGTTATGCGGCACAACTTAGTCCGCGTGTCGCGTACCTCGACTTTTGGTACGATCGAGTCGCGAGCGACATCAAGTACCGCTCGGTCGGGAACGAAGCTACGCTTAGAGTGTATATCGATAGGAACGCTATCGAGTTCACGCTTAGGCGTGCACGGAAGATTGATTGGATTTTGAGGAATAGTACGAACGACTTAGTGCGTCGATACGACGTACGCGATTACGATAGAGATTCGTTGAACGAATCTGAAATGTCTCAGCAAATGATGCAAATGTGATTGTGGATTAAATAGGCTGACTTGAACCCGAGTGGTGTATGTGATAGGTTCGGAAAAGAATAAGAGTGAGTGTCGATGACTAGTCGAGTGGCTCGAACCCTGAGTGGTGTATGGACGTTATAGAAATTGTTCGAGCGAGACTAAAGGATTTACGGATAGAACGAGTATGTCGACGAGGCAATACGATCGTACAGAGCCTAAGAATGCGTCACGCTTAGTTGATCGTGACTTTGTGTGTCCCGAACGAGATGTTGTTCGGACAACTTGTCAATGGGCAACGCAAGAGAAAACGACTCGAAACGATGAATGAAGATGTATGTCTTGATCGAGGAAATTAGAGGATAGCACTTGTGATTTCGAATTGGGTCAAATGAAATGTGACTTGAGTTTGGAGAACGATATTGAAACTAGCTCGAGGAATAGCGATCGAACTTGATCTTGGATTGAATTAAATGGAATTGTGGTATATCCAGTTCGGACAATAGCATCAGTCGTACGACTCAAAATTGGTTGCAAAGGAAGATCGTCAGGTTACGCATATCGTCGATGGTATTGAGGCGTATCAAAGATCGATATGCGATAACTCGGGGGTACTCTGACTCGATAAATGACGATCGTACAAATGTCATTGTTCCGGTGGATGTTATATTCGGGATGTTGAAATGTGTCAAGGAAAAGATAAACTTGGCTCGAGGATTTTCTAATTGAACGAATGATAAACGGACTATCAAACTGGATCTTGACTTGGATGGAAATGAAATATTGGATTTGCTTCGTCGATAACCACAACTTGACGTCTTGTCTTATGCGAGCACAACTCCAGCCTCGCACATGCGTCGTACCGATTTGGGCGATCACTCCGCGTGAGCGCTGGTATGGTGACTCATACAGCGGGGGTGATTGAACTAGCATGGCGTGGCAATTTGTATGTTTTGACTTATGGTTTGACGCAAAGGTGGACTCGGGAATGACTTAGCGTGCTTGATGATCGAACTTGAGGATTGAGTAGGTCTAATCCGCATATCGAGAATGAATTAGTCTGGACTCAAACAAGAGTTACGCCCCAATGAGAATGATTATTCCACGGGTGCGTTGCATGGTGATTCATGAACCACCGTGGATAATCGGACTCGCGTGAGATTGGGGCGCAATATATTGTCAAAGTTAGACGACCTCGTGATCGAATACATGAATTGGTTAGAATTGGTGATTTGAATGGATTCGAATACGTGCAACGAATGCATTGATGCGAATAGGTGATCATGCTCGATGTTTAGAAATCTGAATGACACGAGCTCGGGTAGAAAATCTCGTACTACCGACTTTGGTTTGACCCTAGGATTAGGGTCAGTGTTGGCATTATTATTGGGGAACTATGATTCCAATCCTGACGTTGACTTAGCCTTGAGAAATGGCCTAGCGGTTAGGCGAGACGTCCTGTTTCAAGTGTTAGCAATCAAAATATTGATCTTGAGGATTGACATGGATGGATTGAATGATGCAAGAATAGAAAACCTGCTCCCGAGATTCGGCTGACATGCATATATTTTAGGGACGCCTGAGTATGTGCACGATGCGAATCGAGTGAGAATGATGAATTCTCTATCATGCGGTTTGGTGAGTGCATGTATTTTGGGGACGTCTGGAATGCGTTCACGATCCAACCAAGTGACACGTTGAATTCCAAATGAGACTTGAGGAATGGAAGAGTGTCGAGAATATGAGATCGTGTTAAAGGAAAGGAATGATACTAGTACGAGCGTAGCTCGGAATCAAAGAAACGTGTAGGCAGAGTGTGCGTGAACGACGACGAAATTAGTCATAAACAAGTGAATGATATGTAATCGATATCGTGCAAATAAAAGTTGTTATAACGAATTGAACCATTGATAGGAAGATATACTCGATGATAGTGCAATACTTGGTCTTGAATCGGACGAAAATTACTTAGACTTGGTCGACCCGCTAAGAAGAAATAATACTGATTTCGTGGACAAGAACGCTTGAGAAGCGAATCGGGTCATCTTGATGACCGAGATAAACGAAAGTAAGTTTGTCTCAGCCCACGACCCGCGTATTTGACGGATTACAACGTGCCTCGTACGACCATTTCAGTCCCATGACACGGAGAAATAGCAACCAAGACGAAGAAACTCTTGAATTGAATAAGTACCGTCAACTCTAACATGAGTAAAAAAGTCATAAATTCACCAAACACATGCGACATAAAAATTGGAAGGATAATCGAGCATGGTTCGATGCCATCGAACGATAGAGCCGTTCGATAGAATTATCTAAGAAACACGACGACACGAGTTAAGGAATGGTAGGATGACCTGTACTCAGGAAGTCTCGAGGACGAGACTTATTTTGAGTGGTGTATTATGTAATGACCCGCTCCGCCCTAACGGAACGTCGATTCAAACGGCAAGTGCAACGACTCAAACGAGCCGTCGACCCGAAGAGTTGGCATCGACCTAACGAAAAATCGATGCAAGGCTTACATTGGCCCGTCAAGATGAATCCAGACTTAGACTTTCAAAGGCTCGCTCGGAGTATCGCTCGGCCGATGCGAACATCGCTAAGGTGGGTGGCTCCGATGAACCCGTCTCTGCTTAGCCTAGACACATAACAATACAGACACTATCACGAGAATCGCTAGACGATAATCTCGCGCATGCTAATAAATGACTCAACGCATCTAGCTAAGGGATTAATCCCATCTTGTATGCTTGTTTAGAACATGGAAAAGAACTCGACAAATATAGAAACTCTCGTACCGCGCTCTACGCTCGTACTAAGGCACAAGCTTACATGCAAGTTTCCTATGCGATCAACAATGAAATAATAAACGGTTTACAACAAAGAAACGGAAGACTATCGACATAGTTGTTCCAAGTAGAGTATAGCAACATTGAAAGTCTTCGGGACCAATGGATCGCCAAGGTGACTCCCGCACGGAGAGTTGCGTAATGAATGAATGAATGAATGAGTAAGTGAATTTATGAATCCACGAATGAATGAATAAATACGTGAAAAATGAATGAATGAACGAACAAGTGAAAGAAAGAAATAAAAGAGTGAATACAAGATAAGACATGAAAGACGTTAGCGACAGTATGACGGGCACGTGCAACAGGGCTCGCTACCCGCGCTGCACGGACGCCAACCTGGTCGATAACGCATTATGGCTAAAGACAGCCGTTAAGTTAAATGACAAGTCAATACGAAATGGTCGTGGACAAACGGCACGGGCGATGGAGGGAATACCGTGGCCGTCATGAGGAAGGATTCTGCGGCACGGGCGATGGGAGGTATACCGTGGCTGGCCTAGGCGGAATCAGACATGGGGCTTACGGGCTACTTTGAGTGGGGGCTAGGCCACTCAAAGAGACATAATGCCAGGCATTTTAAGAGACTATCAAGGTGTACCAGCCATCACGCTTCGATAGGTAAGAATGTCCAAGTGATATATCCAAAATAGCTTGTGATGCCAGCGACCCATGCATGTAGATTAAGTGGACTATGCTAGTAGCAATCCACGTGTAATTCCTTGCATTGAAACAAGTAATCTAAGTTAACTAAATGAAGTGCCTCCTGAACATGCTTGAAATGTAACATCCTCAACATGCTGGAAATGTAACATCCTGAACATGCTGAAATATAACACTTTGAACGTGCCTACGACGTGCTAGAACGTGCCTACGACGTGCTAGAACATGCCTATGATGTGCTAGAACCTGAGGCAGGGACACGCCCCTAACATTGAATGTTTACATAAATTACGTTAAGTTACTACATGTGAATTGTTGACTAACTTGGTTTACCTTGGACAGGGAAGGCCGGACGGTAAGTATGGGTAAGTCGTGCATGCATTCCCATACAGACACTTGAATTTGGTAACACGAGATAGGTTACGAAATATGCCATGAAACTGATCCTAAGGCAAGATTAGAAAGACAATGAACGATAGACGGTGCACAAAAGTAAATAGAACGTGTTTGGTAATGATAGTATTATGGGCGAGCTAGCCTCCCCACCAGTGCATAACAATGTACGGATAACCCCACAGTCTGCTTGCAGGATGCAGGAGACGTCGTCGGGTGCGGAGCTTTCCTCGAACGTGCTAAGGCACGGAGCTATCTCTGGAGCCTTGGAGCATTACAAGAAGCTGAAGCACCCTATACAGGACATAATGTATCGGAACATCGCCATGTATCATTCCATCTTGTAAGCCACTTGGCACGCCTTTTATGTTTCAGAGAGAGAGCTTGAGCGATTTGTAATATCGGCCTAGCGCCGCTTGTAAACTTCTTGAATATCAATAAGAGTTTGAATTTGCTTCAATTTGTGTTCATTTACTTTTTGCTGCAATGGGGACACTCTGTGCGACTCTGTGGCCTATCTCAAATCGGCCGTTTCTGGACTTGGCCTTGTAAGGGCGCAACCTAGGCCCGTGCGGCATCACGCCTTAGCGAGGATGATCGCTCCTACGGGAGCGGGGCATGACAGCTGTGCTTTGGAGGGCATCTTCGTCTTCAGAAGGAGGATCAACAAGGGCCTGACTACCCCCTGCTTCCTCCAGGATCTTCTTTCTCCCCTGAGTGCCTTCGAACACTCCAGAGGATGGAACAGTTGTCTTGGTTCTTCTCGGCTGACTCTTGGACGAGGACGAGGAATGACCAGTCGCCTTTCGGATTGACGAGGAATTAGAGATCACGTTGCATGAAGCAACCTCTGGTTCTTCTTCAATTGACACCTTCTTTCTGAGGCGACGTCGGAGAGGTGTTGATAATTGCAGCCGCTGGAACACCGACTGCCTTGGTGGCGGGACTGCTATTTTGCAACAACAGTTAATGGTGACTACAGCACAGGCGTGCCCTGTGAGGGGCGCATTGTGCTTGTCAGTCGACTCTCCTAACCGGCATTTGTGAGTGATCACTTTACGCAGATCGTTGAAGGAGAGTGCCACCTTCGCACCCCCATCTGGCGCATGGCAAGGCCAAGCGCCGGGGTGGTCAAGTAAATGCTGCGACCCCTGATCCAACACCAAACAGGTGCTCAGATCAGTAGTTGGAGAACAACATTTACAGTGACATGAACGAACCTCAAACGCACAACTAGAGGAGTCACGGGAGTTCAAGACCACAGGGTTTGCCTTGCACGACTCAGTTGCGAACGCAACAGATGCGCCCAAGTGAGACAAGGACCTTGAAGGTCGACTCTTTTCCGGCGCAGAAGCACCCGAGTCGACCTTGTACAGCTTACCATCAGCAGCGCGCATGATTGTGAGCGCATGCATCTAGTTTGCTGCCGGCATAGCACGTTTGAGGCGCATGGCCCGTGCTGCCTTGGACTTCTTCGTACTAGCCCGTTGGGGTGCATAGTACTCAGAGTCCAAATTCTCCTCGCCACTACAGCGAGTGAGTCTGTCAAAGACAGAGACCTTCTGCGGCGCATCAGAGGTGATGCGCGGGGCATTAGCAGCGCCCCTGCTCTGTCGACGCATCTTCCTCTCCTGAGAGGGAGATGGCTGGGGAATGTGGTCAGCCGTACGTTTTTCTGAGAGATGCGCTGCACCGGTGGGCGCATCTTGGTTGCTGAGGACGTCAGCAGGAAGAAAAGGCTTCATTGGTGCATCCCCTTCGGTGGTGGGGCCAGAGGCGTCGACCTTGCGCACCCAGACTTGGCGAGTCTTCTTCGGCTTCGACAGTCGCTTCGAAGGACTCGTACTGCCTTCAGAGATGAACTCCTCATACGCCTGTTGATTGAGGCGTACGACCAGCGTCTTGTGGGAGGAGGCCACCTTCACGTCGTCGGATTGCAACACAGCTTTCTCGGTAGAGGAGAAAGAGGTCCCCAGCAGAGTCGCCAGCTTGTTTGCCATTAAAATCTTTTGATGTAATTTCAATACAAACAGAACAGTGTTACAATGTAGGGCTTAGATGTAGTCATAGGAGTATACTTTTGTTTATCTGGGTCCCTTGTACCGATGGAGCGAGTGGTAATGCGTTGACTCCGTTGACGATCTGACGACGGTTCTCGGTTCTCTAAAGATCTGGGTTGCTCTAGGTGCAGGAGCTTGCGGAGAGAAAGAAGACGTTGAGTGTCTGTATCTGCCTCTCTTTATATGCTGCTGATGATTGTACGACGTGTCTCTGTCTGTGTGTGTATGTTGGAAGGAGATTATCCCTCTATTTATAGCTTTACAGGCTGGCTGCTCATGTGCGCATGTAGGATGCACCTGTACGCGGAGACGCCACGTGGTGGTTGCTGATGGAGGCGCATGGGTGATGCGCCCTGATTGAGGAGTTGAACTTTTCTCGTTGCTGTCGTGGGCTGCGACAGAGCTGACACGTAGCAACGGAGAAGATCTTTCAGTTGCTGAGATCTTGGATGATTAGCACCCCTTCATAGGCTGAATCAAGTCAAAGGACGTGTGTCGTAGGTCCATGGTTCGAAGATCTCGGATTTGGTGGGGAGTGATCTGATAGGATGCGTCTGAGATTGGGCGCATGAGGAGGCTTTGGCTCGTAATCTTTTGGAGTCACGAACTAGTCGGGGCGCATGGCTTTTGAGGCGCATGCGGGGCTTCAGTAGTGACTTTACTTCTGTCTTTATGGATCAGAGAAAAAGTCTGAGGCGTACGGCTTTTGAGGCACATGTAGAGATTTAGGCGCATGACTACGGAGGCGCATGCGAAATGGTTGGGCGGCCACGTGGCCTGTAACCGTCGGAAGGGAGTAATGATGGTGCTGACGTTGGCGCCGCTTCGTTTTCTGAAAAAGCTATCAACTGTTCAGTCCTCGGGGGACGTGCTGCCAACTCTATCAGACTTCAGTATTTAATGTTCTTTGATAGGTGATGGGTTGTTGAGTGGGCGCATCGATCGGCGTTCCACTAGGCACGTGGGGACGCATGGGGGCGCATCCTTATGAGGCTGATGGGAGCTGGGCGCGTCAGTACGATGCGCGGTCTGGCCGGCGCATCCACTTTGTATGACACGTCTTTATGGGCCCGACTGTTACATTCTTCGAGTGCTTTAAATAGCCGTTTTTGACTCGGCTGAATTCGAAGCGTTAGGTTCATCACCATTAATGCAAATTTATTGTACGGAATTCGGAGAGCCAGCCACTTGGCGCATGGGTTTGATTTGCCCGGCCTATAAATAGTGGCATGGAGAGGGTTTGCTTCTCGTTCTCTCACGTCCTCCCGAAATGAACTTGTTTACTCGAGCACATTCTGTTGATGAGATGCTCCCGAGGGTGAAGATGCGACGCATGGTCTTCATTGATGTACTTGAAGGTGACTGTTACATCCAAAAGTCGGAGTCGAGGGCTTCTGAGGCAGGCAGAAGGTGCCTGTTGCATCCAAAGATCGGGATGCTCGAGCCTCGTCTCTGTTATGCTGGAAGAGCCGCAGATCTAAATTACGGTGCTGCGGCTTTGGAGGCTCTTTCTTCTGTCAGAGTGGGTGTTGCCCACTCTGGTTGTGTTGAAAGCCTTCTTTTGTCGCGAATCAATTACGGAGAGCTCTTTCTCCAGCTAGAGGGTTGATTGCCCACCCTCGTTCTGCTCAATAAATGCTTCATTAGTCAAAGCATTTGATGGCGCATATGCTGAGACTTCACGATACGCCTGTGGGGCACTAAAGGGCGGCACATAACTGAGCTGCTGAAGGGATGCACATAACTGAGCTGCTGAAGGGATGCACATAACTGAGCTGCTGAAGAGATACACATAACTGAGCTGCTGAAGGGATGCGCCTGGCTGGGGAGCGCATGGCGGGATGCGCCTGTTTGAGGGCGCATGGTGGTTGCTGCGCATAGCTGTAGACTTAGAATCTTTTCTTTGTAGAAATTTTCCTTTGTACAGCTCTTTTTAAGACATATAACAAACTTTTATATGAAAATAAAAGTCTTCTTTTAATGTCTATACTTTGCTGTGCCAAGTACTTTATCTGAGCTCCCTGGCGCATATGATGTTAGGCGCATAGGATTTCTGGTCCTGAAATTCCATACTTCTACAGTCCCCGTACTTGGCAATTAAGCATGTGAAATATATCGTTGAAAAACATAAAATTTTGGGTTGTTTTCTGAGCCATTCTTCACTTTCTGCAGTAATTATCTTAAAATAGATATGAATTACTATCTGCGGAACCGTTTGTGGATGTACAATCGTCATCCTGATGAATTACTATCCGTGTCAATCTTTGCAAAATTATCTTAAAATGGATATGAATTACTATCTGCGGAACAGTTTGTGGATGTACAATCGTCATCCTGATGACATGTACGGTGTACGGGATGAATTTATACAGGGTGTGCAATAGTTCCTGCAGTTTGCCAAGGCGTTCCCTCAGTATATGGACCGTACAAAAATTAAGTGTCCATGTGTGAGATGTCGCAACTTGAAATATCATTCGAAAGTGGATGTGACATATCATTTGTATTCGAGGGATTTCATGCCAAATTATTATCAGTGGAACTTACACGAAGAACTTGTGCCTTTAGCCTCCGAGCCGGAGCCTTATGTGGAGCCTTATGTAGATGTCCACGAGCATGCTGATTACGACCAAGGATGGACGAACATGGTTTTCGATGATGTGGAGCCTAATTTCGATCCGAACAATCAATATGCAGCTGAGGAGGCACCGAATGTCGATGCTGCAAAGTTCATGGAGTTGCTGGAGAATGCAAGGACTCCTTTATATCCTGGTTGTGATGACCATTCACCGTTGGAGGTGATTACAAGATTTTTGAGCATAAAATCAGATGTTAACATGTCTCAAGAATGCTACAACCGAATCCTGGAGTTAATTAAAGATATATAGCCGGAGGGTGACAAGTTACCTAAAGACTTCTACCGATCCAAGAGAATGGTAAGATCGCTCTGGATGGGGTATGAAAAAATTGATGCATGTCGCAACGGATGCATGTTGTACTATAAGGACGACAAGGATGAAGACGCCTGCAGATTTTGTGGTGCCGATCGCTTCAAGGCAACTAGTACAACAAGGACTTCTGGTGCACGCAAGCCAACAGATTCGATACACTATTTGCCTTTGACGTCGCGGTTGTAGAGGTTGTTTATGGCAAAGGAGACAGCTGATAATATGAGTTGGCACAAGCGGGAACAAATAGATGGAGTACTGGATCATCCATCCGACGGGAAAGCATGGAAGCACTTTGATCAAGTGTATCCCGATTTTGATTTGGAGTCGCGTAATGTCAGATTTGGGCTTTCCTCCGACGGTTTTACCCCATTTGGACTTTCGGGCTCTGTGAAACCCAGAATTTTGGAATTTATGAATTGTTGGATTGTAGCATAATTTTAGTTTAGTTATTATTATTATTATTATTATTATTATTATTAATAGTCAGAATTAGGAAAAATATTATTTTTAAAATTATCGTTGAATTTTGATTGTGGCCCTGCCCCGATCCCGAGTTCGGACTACGAACCCGAGTTCGAACCCGGTTCGATTTCCCGAAACCCGATCCCGATCCAATTATTTTATTTCTTTTGAAATCCTAGTTAAATATCTATTATTATTATCTTTAAAAAAATAATATAAATCCATTGGCTTCGTCACCCACGACCAAGCCAGCCACCCACTCCTCTCTATTCTTCAGCAACCCATTTTCTACTCTACTCCACATGTTTACTTCTCCTCCTCCTTATAACAAACCCACTCCCACCACCAATACGCCCACCACCAGCACTCCTAAAAATTCCTCCATCACTTTCGCCTCTCTTCCTCACTCTCCTCCACCCTCCAGAGACTTCCCCGTGCGCCGAAGTCGAGTCTTGCTCGGCCGAGTCCGCGCCTCCACCCAGCGCCCCGTGCACGGCCCGCCACCTCCGTCGGCCGTCCAGCCGTCCGCGTCTCCCCGCGTGCCCCTGGGCCGCCCACGCCGGCCGCCCTCGACCCCAGTGCCGGCCGCCCCGATCTCCGACCGCGTCCAGCCGCGGCTCCACCCTCCCGCGCGCGCCTCCTCACCGAGCTTCCCGTGTTTCCGCGGGTCCCCGATCTCCAGATCTGTTGTCCGGTTCATTCCCGTGCTTCCTGCGGTCCCGGTTTTCGCTGTCCAGCACTGTCCGTGCCCGATCCGCTGTCCCGAGGCGATTCTCCGCTGCCCGCGTATTTCTTTCTCCTATTTTCATCTGAGAGCTCTAGCCGAGCAATCCGAGGTATACTTCCGTGTCACGCCCCAGAACCCGAATACTGGACGGAGGCGTACATAGCCAGCTACGCAATCCCAAAGTACGTTAATACTCTGAAATCACGTATAAGCTGTCAAGACATGGGGGTTACTCTACAAGCCATCAGTCATTCCTAAGGTTTAACAATCCTAGGTATCTCAATCACATGCAATTATACAAGAGCAAAGAGCACGATCATCATACATACATTAGTAAGGCGTCCCGAACCATATATACATGAATGATCATGAAGCCAGTACCACAGAACTGATGACTAGCTAGAGTATTAGTCGCACATGATAAGGACTAGCTATAGTCTAGAATACACATATCATGTTTATGCTCGTAGGCTACAATATCATGAAAAATACCAAAACACGAGCTAAACACGTGCTCGGGGCTAAACGTTACAAGAGGATAATTTACATATCAGTGGGAGGATGAAGAAGAAACCCACTGAGGCACTCTGGTGCTCCGGCTGGTCACCGTCGAGTAGATGGTACGGTAGATCCTTTGGGTTCTTCTATTAGAACCTGGCCATGCAAAACCAGTGGGGTCAGACCCCAAATAGCAAGTACCACAAAGGAGGCCGAACTATGAACTTAAAACTAGCAATCACAGGTAATCAACAGGGAGAGACAACAATAAGTAAAGGAGGATCGAGATTCGTGCAGTACCAATGCACTTATCCCGAACATAGGAAGACAATAAGTAAATCATCAATTGACATAAGGTAAACTGGAGAACATATTAAATAAATAGAACTAGGCAATATACGAAGAGAGGACAAAGGTACTGTTCCGAAAGCCAGGTTACAACTCTTAAACCAAACAAGGACCGGGATTGTAACCCTTCGCCTGAACAGAACTTGGTCTCTGATTATGTATTGCTAGAGGTGACAATCATTAAGTGACAGTGAGAGAGTGACAATACAGAGTACCATACATTAGAGGGACAATCCTTGCAACCATTATCCTGGAACAATTAGGAACTGGATCTAGACAAGACTTAGAGTGGGAAGGTGATATACGATGGGATAACCATGAGACTATTCAGATAACCAGGTTATAACCCGTAAACCAAACAAGGACCGGGGTTGTAACCCTTCGTCTGAACAGAACTTGGTTTCTCCCACCATTTATCGGTAAGATAAAATAAGAAATCAGGACATGTAACAATCTTGTACAAGATCAAGACAAGACTAGACAGACTGAACTCCATCCAACATTCACGGCCAAGCAATAAGTACGGCTTGATACTTTAACTAACTAGGGTTATCACAGGCCTAGTTACTAGCAAGATGCAGTAAGATGTTCCACAGCCACAAGTCCTGCAGACCATCCAGGTTACCCAGGTCGAAGATTAGGGGTTGAATTCATGAGGGTACATTGTCCAGGAAATGCATGTACCCTTAGGTGACTTAGAGGGTGCAACACATGACAGTGTGCTGGAAATGTGCCCTACTCGACGGCAGGCTACAGATCCCAAGTGCGCCCAGGTAACGGGATTGCCTGTAGCTGGGAAATCTCTTCATGACTACTGTGTTATTCTAGTTATTAACCTTAGTCGATTTCAGTAGGTACCCCTGACCGTGGTACTTAGGGGTCCCTGTCCTAGACATGATGCAAGACAAGTCGAGTTCATTTATACAAGCACAATCGTCCACGATGTCCAGGTCATTTATACTTGTCATGTCAAGTTAGCCGTCGTAACAGCATTTCAAGGAGTATCATGTCAGGTTTTTCATGTCAAGAGTGCGCCACGGCGGGCCACTATCAAGAATTATCATGTCAAGAGTGCACCACCACGGGTCACTATCATGTCATGTTACTTGTTTCTGGTTACTGGTTACAGGTCAGAGTGCACCATGACAGGTCACCATCGTGTCAAACAATTTCATTCATTAAAGAAATAGCAAGCTATTAAGTGGGGTCGTCGTAATTTAGGCCAAGAATAGAAAATGTACAGTACAATCAGGAGCTCCATATCAAAATAAAAGAACCTTGTACAGTTAATTGATATTATATATATATATATATATATTCTTGAAGCCAAAGAAAAACTCTACAACTTTCATGTTGGAAGTTGGAAGAAATTCTGACCACAATTCAGGCAAATAAAACACTTAAACAATCAAAGTGGATCCCATGCGGCCCAAAAGTGGGAGAGCATACATGCGGCCAAAGAGAGTGGAAGGCCACCCATGCGGCCAGCCAAAGCTTATGCGGCCAAAAAATAACTGAAGGGGCCATGCGGCCAGCAAAAAATATTCATGCAACCAGAAAAGACAAGAAGAGAGGAACCCGCAATAAATGCAAGCTTCCACTCAAGTAAAAGAAAAGGACACGTGGCTACTCAAGTACTGGGGGCTATATGCAAATAATTAAAGCAAGGCCATGCGGCCAAGCTAAGTTGCTAAATGCAACTAAAAGCTAAGGGCCATGCGGCTACAAATATTACCATATACGGTCAGCATATATCCCCATGCGGCTCACATAGATTGAATGGCCAAGGCAACTAATTAATGGCCAAAGTAATAAATTAATGAATAGAAGCCAACCATATGCGGCCAACCATAAATTACATACGGCAAACTTGCTAATATACATAATGCATGCGGCAACCTTATTCCCATGCGGCCATGCAACTTGGAATGGCCAAAATGGCTTACAAATGCAAGCATTTATTACTACTGCATGTGGTTAAACAAAAGGCTAAGCCAATATAAAAGGCCATGCTAATATAGTTGGCCAACTAAACACGTAAGCATGCAAGCATACAAGCTTGCATGCAAGCAACACATAACATGCATTAAATAAAAATATACATAGCACTGGCCATGTAATTAATTTTACATGTGCATGCGGCTCCAACAGCACTATATTAGTGCATGCGGCCAACTCTAGTATATATAAGCATGCCTTGCTTAATGCCTATGCGGCTGACTATTGGCTACTGGCCCATACGGCCAAGAATAGGTCATGCATGCGGCCAAGTATTTGGTTAAGGAATTTCATACAAACTAATATATTATGCACGCATTTAATGCAAGCTAAAAATGGAAAGGACATTAAATGCATGTGCTGATACAAGCTAAAATGGAAAGGCCATTGAATTAATTACTAATGCATGCAAGCTCTAAAGCATGCATTAAATATACAAGCTTATGCGGCTAAGCAATTAATTTAATGGGCCATGCGGCTCACACAAATAATTGGAGGGGGCATATACGGCTCATCCTGCAATCGAGCCATGCGGCCAATAAATAAACACTTGCACGTGGCCAGCAAATATTTTAACGGCCATGCGGCTCAGGCAAGTTGCATGCAAATGCATGCAAGCTTGCAAGCAACTAATAAAAGGGTCGTGCAATTAATTAATGCTCATGCGGCTCATAGTTAAAAATGCTCACGCGGTCAACAAATATTTGACGACCATACGGCCAGAAATATTTGCTCATGCGGCCAGCAAATATTAAAAGTGCAATTATTGATTTCCACAGAGAACATATCCATAGAAAATACCATGGCCTCCATGCTCCACCGAACAACAATAGGAACCCAAATCCAGACCCCCGTAGGTCAAATTTGAGTAAAAATGGAATTCTCTACAACATGGAACCATCAGTTGACAAAAACATGCAAGTTTGACAAATCAAAACCCCATGAAAACCGAAAATATCATAAAGCTAGATCTACAACAATCCATTCGGTAAAATCAAAAACTCCAAGTTCTAAAGATGCTTAGAATCATGCAAGAAAGAAGAGGGAACAAACAAAAATAAATTTGTTTAAGGTTCGGCAAGGTGTACTTGCCTCTCTCTCTCTAATGGCTAGGGTTTGGTTGAAAAGAAATGAATGAGAGTGAATGAGGAGGGAGAGAGAAAAGTGGCTTATATAACAAACTCAAGTGATCTCCACCATTCATTCCTCTCCACTTCAATCTAAACCATACACCTTATCACATGAGAAACCAAACTAACCCAAACCATATCCAAGTTAAACCTAGTCAGGAAAATCCAATACTTCGGAAAATTTAAAATATCATGCAAATCGATAAATACGAAATACGGCTCAAATAAACACGTATCCGTATAAAATACCGATATAGTGAGATGGATCTCACATTTCGTGTCCCCGTGTCCCTTCCGTAGTGTCAATGATGATACGGTTCCCGATCCCGTCCCGGGATTCGATTGCGTTTTCGGTTTCTTCAAATTTCGAACTTTCCTTCGGAAAGATTTCTGTGGTTTGTTGTTTGTGAGAATTCCTAGTTTAGTTTCGGAATTTTCGAAACTAGTATATTTGGGTTCTGTGATCATTTTTTTTCTAGTTGTTCCCGTGGTATTTTTGGGTTTTCCGAAAATGTATTTCGGAAACGTTCTGTGAATGGGATTTTTCATATATTTTGTGGATGGAAATTATTTTCAGTGGGTTTCCCTGGTTTGGGATAATTATTTTGGTGTTTGTTGGTATTTTTCTAGTATTGGGTTATCCCAATTATAGAGGAAATGTTGCCCAAATTTTCTTAAAATGTTTTGAAATACTTTCCAAAACTATTTATTTTACAAAGGAATTATTTAGTTAATTTTTTGTTTTTTCGGGCGACGATCGTACCGGTCTGTGGGCCCTAGCAAAATGCAAACAAAATCGGTATTGTCCGGACGTTGAGGCATTAGCTAAGAATGATATTTGGACCAATCTGAGACTCTTTATTATAATATTTATATTTATAATTATTTTCAGAATGGGTACTGCTGTTACTATTTTTGGTGCAGGACTTCGGCCTACTGAATGGACCGCTTCCCGGCGTTCAGGATTCACCTGAGTTTTATTATTATTCTTAAAATTTATTTATGTAAATAATTGTAAGGGCATAAGCCTAGTTTTTTATTTTCTTTGCTGCGACCCTATATTTCGTAGAATAGATTTTATTTACTTCCTGGTTTGTTGGTTTGTCGATAGACTCGTAAAATATTAAAAAGGCATTATTTTGGATATAGAAAATTAATATCATTTTCTCACAATAAATAATTAGAAAAATTACAAGTTTGTTATTTAAACAAATTTACGTTCTTCTCATTTAAAGAAAAATACTAGTTTTATATATAATATTACAAAATACAAAGTTTTGCCAAATTAATCGATAATTGCCATTTTTCCAATTAATCAATAACCGGCTTATTTTAATTAAATAACAACGAATGTAGATTACGACGTTAGACGATTTCCGGTAGATTAATTAATAAACTTAAAACCTGGCTAGGGTCTACTTCTAGAGATTGTAACTAGCACACCTAGAATTGTTTCGTTATGGTTCTAAGCCAAGGTTCTCAACTGTAGGATCTCGGAGACGAACCCGACATCCTCCTCGGTACCGACTTTTCCGATCCAGTCAACTAAACAGAGGCAAGTTACGGTTATGTTTTTTTGTATTTTATTTAGTAATTGTCAAGATGCATGTTTAAACCATATTGCTACACGGGACCCTCTCCTAGGGTTCAGATATTGATTGATATTGATTGTGGGGATTGGGAGAATAGTATAACGTTTATGGACAATACCCCCCATATTGCATGATTGTGCGAGCTTACCCCTCTTACACACGGGGATAAGCCGTATCGCGTCGCTAGGACGCTATTGTATAACCCAAGCCGGTCATAGACGATTACACATTCAAATCACATTGTTTTTAATCGTAGAATTACTGGAAAATATTGTTTCAACTGTTTAGCCTGCACTTTTCTATTATTACATGAAATATGAGATACATATTCGTACTTGCTCCCTTCTGACTGGAGACAACATTTTTAGGTGATATTGAGGATGCTGAGCTATTGTACAATAGCGATTATGACCCGGTTCTGTGCCCTGTGGTGTTGCCAGAGTCCCCCTTGGAGGACGCAGGACCTGAGGCCGACGAGCCGACCGCTTAGCTAGTTACTTCCAGTTTCTAGTTTTATTGTTTTGGAATTTTGTCAATTTGAATTCAGCACTTTATTTTCAGTTCTTTCATTCCAATTATACTTTTCAATGTTGAATAAAAGTTTTAAAAATTTCTGTATAATGAGTTGTGACAAATGTATAGATGTTGTTGTGAATACCTGCATATATATAGAACAGCTTACTGCCGCCGTCTCACAACGGTGCAGGCTGGGCATGATCCGGTTCGACCCAATTATTTGGGATCGGGTCGTGACATATTTTTAGTGGTGGCCCATGCAGGTCATGAAACAACAACTTAGAAAAATATACCTAGAAACAATTAGAACACTAGAACATTGATTTGTCACAACGTAGGTCCGAATTATATATATATAAATATTTTTGTTTGATTATGGACTGGTAGGATACCTTGCTTGTGTTTGCAACCAAAACTTCCAGAGTACGGCCAAATGAGAGACCACTCGTTCCGACCCTGCTGGCGATGAGGTCCACCATCGGTCATACTTGGACCCATACCCATCATCGAGACTTGTAACTGTCCCATAACTATCTCAGGCCACAAATTCTTAACACCCTTACTTGTGATGCCCTTGCCCAACTATGATGTAGTCCTAGGGATGGACCGGTTAAGTGAGCAGCATGCGCTGATAGATAGTCACAGAGGATGTGTAAACTTCAGCCCACCAGGAGAACCAGAGTTTGAAATTTCTCGAGCTCCGGAAGACATGAAGAGTGTTACCTACTCCTCTATCACCGAAGAACCCGGGCCTCCTCACCCTATTATATAGCAAAATTCATAGACGTCTTTCCAGATAGTCTTCCAGGATTGCCGCCAGATCGAGGTATAGAATTCACCATCGATCTAGTACCCGGCTCTTTTCCTATTTGTCGGGGATGCTACAGAGTCAACCCTAAGGAGGCAAAGGAGATGAAGGACCATATTGACGAACTAAAGGCACAAGGATTTATCAGAGACGGGGCTTCACCGTGGGGAGCACCAGTTTTGTTCGTGCCTAAGAAGGATGGAACCGTGCGGATGTGTATTGATTACTGGACGTTGAACAACATCACCATCAAGAACAAGTACCCTTTGCCCCGGATCGATGACCTGTTTGATCAACTCAGTGGAGCTAAGGTGTTCTCGAAGATAGACCTTCGATCTGGTTACCATCAAATCAAGGTCAGGAAGGAGGATATTCCAAAGACGGCATTCAACACCAAATATGGACAGTATAAATTTTTGGTCATGTCGTTTGGATTGACGAATGCCCCTGCAGTATTCATGAACCTTATGAACAAGGTCTTCCATGAATACCTGGATCAGTTTGTTGTTGTCTTCATCGATGACATTCTGATCTACTCGAAGACTGAAAAAGAGCATAAAGAGCACCTGAAGAAAGTTTTGGAAACTTTAAGGAATGAGAAGCTCTACGGTAAGCTATCTAAATGCGAATTCTTCTTAGACAAAGTGGATTTTCTTGGCCATATTATCACAGGAGAAGGAATTTTGGTGGATCCAATGAAGATAGCTGCTATTGAGAAGTGGACTGCACCAAGTTCAGTTGCAGAAATCAGAAGCTTTTTAGGTTTAGCTGGCTACTACCGGAAGTTTGTAAAGGATTTCTCCATAATTGCTGAGCCGATAACGAAACTCACTAGGAAGAATGAAAAATTCATTTGGTCTGAAGCTTGCCAGTCAGCATTTGAGGAACTGAAGAAGAGGCTTACATCTGCGTCGATACTTGCGCTACCCGCAGGTACCGGCGGTTTCTCAATTTATAGTGATGCTTCCGGTAAGGGTTTGGGCTGCGTTCTTCAACAGCACGAAAAAGTAATTGCTTACGCATCTAGGCAATTACGGACTCATGAGAAGAACTATCCCACGCATGATTTGGAGCTTACAGCGGTGATATTTGCATTGAAGCTGTGGAAGCACTACCTTTATGGAGAGGGAGTGAAAATATTTACAGACTACAAAAGTTTTAAATATGTTTTCACTCAGAAGGAGCTGAACATGCGACAGAGACGATGGCTGGAGCTGATGAAGGATTTCGACATCAACCTGCAGTTTCATCCGGGTAAGGCTAATGTTGTTGCAGATGCACTTAGTCGATACCCGATGGCAATGTTCTTGACCAAGGAGCGTCATTTGCTGGAGGACATGGAAAAACTTGGACTGGAGATTGTACTACCCGAAGAAGAAATGAAGAAACTGGAAAGAGAAGCCATTGTACCAGGAGCTGATTCAACAATGATGCAGTTGCAAGTGCGTTCAAGTCTAATGGACAGAGTCAAGGTGGCACAATTCCAAGACGAGACGCTTTGCAAACTCAGAGATCAAGTGCTGGCAGGAACACTTGAAGGATTCTCAATCGCCAGCGACGGAGCACTGAAGCATGGTATGAGGCTGTGCGTACCAACTGGCGAACTGAGAAACGAGCTGATACAAGAAGCACACTAGTCGCAGTATTCCATACATCCAGGAGCCAATAAAATGTATCGGGATATGCGTACTATAGTGTGGTGGTATGGAATGAAGAAGGACGTATCCAGGTATGTAGCTAGATGTTTGATTTGTCAACAAGTGAAAGCTAGCAGACAGAGACCAGCAGGACGGTTGCAGCCGCTAGACATCCCGGAGTGAAAATGGGAGTACATAACGATGGATTTTGTGTCAGGACTGCCTTAATCCCAAGGATGGAAGGATGCCATTTGGGTTATCGTGGACCGACTGACCAAGTCAGCCCACTTTATTCCTTTCAAGGTGGGTCTATCCACTGAGAAGTTGGTAGTACTGTACATACGGCACATCTATCAGATTCATGGAGTTTCGGTAAGTATTATGTCTGACAGGGATACCAGGTTCACCTCTCACTTCTGGAAGAGCTTGCATGATAGTTTGGGAACGCAACTGAAGTTCAGCACCGCCTACCATCCCCAGACTGACGAACAATCGGAGAGAACAATCCAGACGCTAGAAGACATGCTGAGATCCTGCGTCTTGGAATTTGGAGGGTCTTGGGAAGACTATTTGCACTTGGTATAGTTCTCCTACAACAACTGCTACCAAGCCAGCATCAGAATGACACCATTCGAGGTACTTTATGGACGTCGTTGTCGTACTCCACTTGCTTGGAACGACGTAGGAAAAAGAGTACTGCTTGGACCTGAAATGGTGACCGATGCAACAGAGAAGGTAGTCAGGATTGCCCAGGACAGACAGAAGCATTGGGCCGGTAGCAGTCGTCGACCACTGGAGTTCGAAGCAGGAGATAATGTCTTCGTCAAGATTTTCCCTACCCGAGGAACTATCAGATTCGGCAGAGCAGGAAAGCTGAGCCCCAGTTATATTGGTCCTTTTGAAGTACTTAATAGGATTGGAGAAGTGGCATATCGGGTGGCTCTACCCCCAAGTCTCGAGGGCGTCCACAACGTCTTCCACGTTTCGCAGCTGAGACGCTACATCCGGGACCCGAGCCACATCTTGGACCATTCGGAGCTGGAAACTGGACCCAGCCTCACAGTGCCAGAGAAGCCAGTGGCGATATTGGACAGAGGAGAAAAGAAAACAGGAACTCCGTGCCACCTCATAAACTTCTATTTCTTACAAGCGGTAGCCCCCCTTCCCAAAAATTTTTGAAAATATTTTTTTATTATTTATTTAATTTAAATGGTGACTTGTAGATTTTATAAATAATTATTTAGTTAATTATTACGGTGGATGACTTTAGCTATGGTGGAGTTATGAAGTACCATACGACTAGGAATCATGGCATGGATAGTGCAGTGGCGTGCTTTAACTAGTGTATTAGTCCTTGTAGGGAAGGCCGAGCCATAGTGATGTCCTAACTAGAAAAACCAGGCCAAGTTGTGACATGACCATTATAAATAATTTAATTATTTATTATTATTATTTGACTGTTTAAGTGACCCGGTGGTACCGAACTAGTCCGGACCGGACCCGGACCAAGTCCAAGCCCTCGTAGTCGGATAGTACGTGTATAGACGACCATATAGAGGTACGTTGTATTGGCATTTTTACTTTAGTGATTTAGGAAGCAATTTGGAATCGTATACATATTATTGTGCTTGCTATTAAAATAGTATTTTAGTTGATAATATAGTAAATAAGTTCTTTAATAAATATTTTAGATTTTATGGGAATTAACTAGGTTATATATACTTGTATATATGTATATGTATAGAAGGGTAATTATAATATATGAAATTAGGCTTTATATATAAATATAATGTCCCTGTATTTTATTCATGTGAATTTTGGTATATAAATTAAGAATTAGATTTCAATATTAATATTACTTAATATTTATTTCTCGTATTTGTACTTATAGTATTTATGTATGCGTACGTATATATAAAAATATATATTATGTATAAGTGTATGCGAGTATGTATATAAATAAATATGTACACGTGTATAGGTGTATATATATATATATATATATATATATATATATATATATATATATATATATGGATGTGTGTATATGCATATATGTATAGGTCATTCTAGATATATAATAAGATTTTGGAGTATATATGGTTATGAGTAATATAGGAATACATATATACATAGATGTATATATGTATATATATATATATATATATATATATTTATATATATATATATATATATATATATAAAAGAATAAGAAGAATAAAATAAAACCCAACCGCAAACTAACCCAGGCCAGGCCAGCCCAAGGCCCAACCTCAGCTCAGGGACCAGACCAGCAGTGGTTCCCCGCACTGTAGCGGAAACCCGAGCCCCACCCCATAGCGGCTGAACAGATCTCCTTTGCGCGATATAAAGATCGAGGGAGGAGGGATAAAAATGGAAACCCTAACACACCGCACCTCCCCAACACCCTCACGACCTTCGTCGGCGGCCACCCGACGCCAGAGCGCCGCCCATCGCCGGCCGTAGCGTGCGCCGCGCCGGAGAACAGGGCAGCAACTGCGAACAGAGCACAGCCAGGTAACCGTTTTCCTCTCATGATATCTTTCGATATTCTTAATCGATTTTCGATCTAGAAGATCCTACGTGAACCCAACATAACCCTCTTTAGATCCCTGTAATTTAATCTCCTACCAACACTTCAAATTCTTGAGTAATTATCGCACAAAACCCGAAAAAAACCTACAGTTTCGAAAACTTGAAACAGGGTGTAAACCCACACAGACCTGGTTTTGGAAGGCCAAATATGATCTGCCTATTAGAGAATTTCAAATATTAATTGAACACGATTTTAGCCAACATTTAGGACATGGAAACCCAATTAATAGTTTTAATTGCGGATGAGTATGCATAGGTATAAACCAGTTTGAAAATCAAGAAAAACAGTTTTTAGAAAAACAGAATTTTAGAAAAAATACATCCACACGACGTGCGTCCCGCCATTCCGGGCGACTCGGTCGCGAACCGAAAGCATCGAAAGGTGCGTAACGGCTTCGTGGTCGTGTGGGCTTTGACGAAATTGAAATTGGTCGCGTGTGTGCGACGAATTTGATGCGTATCCGTCAAAATTCACCGTATCGGCTTCTGTGCAAATTTCTCAATTACTTTGTGCACGCTCGTCAGATCGAGACGAAACTTGTGCCAACAGGACCGTATCATTTTTTTGGTCATGTATGCCAAGTTTGGTCCGATTCTGAGACAGTTGATAAAATTATCGTTTTGCGGGCCCCACGATCCGACTCAACGGGTAATTTTGTGCACGGCCCGCCGGAATCCAACTTTGGACATACGGTTGGGTTCGTATCGGAAAACTGGATTCGCAGGCATATAGTTTGACGACTTTAGAGACCATTGACTCTGGCACAATTTTTGGTACAAAGCGGGTCCAACGGCGGACATCGTTTTTGCCTAAAATTATCGTTTTGCCCCTGTATCCAGAATTGGACTTAAGGACAGACAATCCTAGCTAATTTGACTATTCTAAGAACGTTATTAATGTTTGTTTCAGCTTTCGGAGACAGTTGTGAAGACTTGGACTGTATGGCTTACCAGTCGACTATATACTTGTTGGATCTGCGTGCAACCACCAGGCAAGATACCTTACCTCCCTCTACAGTTTATTTACATATATATTTATATTATATTATACAATTTTACTAGTTGATTATTTATATGTGATTAGTATATCATGCCTGCTAGTGTATATATAGCCTTGTTTATAGTTCATATTGGATATACGTATATAGCTCTTGTTTATAGTTAATTTTGTGGTTCATATTGGATTGGTTTTCTCGTGTATCATGATTGGGTCGTGTCGTATCATCACTTGTACTTGGACTGAGTCGCATCGTGTCATAGGATGAATAAGTCATAACAGAACTGCTATATCTTGAAATTCGTGAAGCTAACCTACGAGTCCACATTAGGGGCGAGGGTTAGTAGTTAATCTAACCTGCGAGTCCACACCAGGGGCGAGGGTTAGTAGTTAAGCTAACCTGTGAGTCCATACTAGGGGCGAGGGCTAGTAGTTGTTCAAACCTGCGAGTCTACACTAGGGACGAGGGTTTGAGTATTCAATTGGTTATCCATTGACATCGTGATATCGTGTTCTCTTATTCTTCTACAGCAGTTCGTTTAGGCGTAGTGGTTCTTCCAGTCGTGTTTTCGTGCTGATTGGTCTTTTTTTGTTTATTTTTTGTATTTTTTTTATTGCATGATAAACTGCTAGATAGGCATATTTTTATGTATCTTGCTATGTCCCCTGAGGACCTGATGATCTCTTCAGGTTAGTTATTGCATGGAGTTAGTTAGCAGCTCTGGATGACGGATGATTATGACACTTGTGGGGTCCGGATGCGATGATCCGCTTGTGGGATTCAGGTATCGTTATTACGTTGTTATCCTTTCGTGCTTTCTTACATTATCATATTTCCTGATTCAGTTTAGACTCTTATCACTTTCTTTAGAGTCTTATCGGACATATATGCTAGTGGACTGTAGACCACGATACATAGTGTTCATTCATGTTTCATATTCTTATTGTGGATTGAGATATAGATTTGTTTGCCATGATTTGGCAGTATACCATAGCCTGGACAGTGTTTACGTATTCGAGTCGGGCTGGAGTCCGTTCGATATGTAGCTGGCTTGCTCACGAGCTCGCGTCCGAAAAGCGGGTGCGGGTCGTGACACAAGCATTATCTTTTGTTCTAATATCTTTGACTGATGCTGCTAAGTTAGATTTTCGAGCTTATTTTTTTATCGAGCTTGATCATGACAGTATTTTATTGGATGCACCCACTAATATATTGTCTAATCAGAACCGGTGCATGATGGTCTGATCAACTACGTGTACTTTGGTTCGATTATATATATTCTTGTTCTACGTGGATAATGACATAGTTAAAACTTGTCCCTAAACGTCTCATCCACGACTGCCTTGGCAATTCTTAATGTTGGACCTGAGTTACGGACGAAGTACTCGTACCTGTTTGATTTGAGTTTATCCTACCCTATCCTTTAATTTCGAGGACAAAATTTTCTAAGGAGGGAAGATTGTGAAACCCAGAATTTTAGAATTTATGAATTGTTAGATTATAGCGTAATTTTAGTTTAGTTATTATTATTATTATTATTATTATTATTATTATTATTATTATTATATATATATATATATATATATATTAGTCGGAATTTGGAAAAATATTATTTTTAAAATTATCGTTGATTTTTTATTGTGGCCCTGCCCCGATCCCGAGTCCGGACTCCGAACCCGAGTTCGAACCCGGTTCGATTTCCCGAAATCCGATCCCGATCCAATTCTTATATTTCTTTTAAAATCCTAGTTAAATATCTATTATTATTATCTTTAAATAATAATAATAATATAAATCCATTGGCTTGGTCACCCACGACCAAGCCAGCCACCCACTCCTCCCTATTCTTCAGCAACCCATTTTCTACTCTACTCCACATGTTCACTTCTCCTCCTCCTTATAACAAACCCACTCCCACCACCAATACACCCACCACCAGCACTCCTAAAAATTCCCCCATCACTTTTCCCTCTCTTCCTCACTTTCCTCCACCCTCCAGAGACTTCCCCGTGCACCGAAGTCGAGTCCCGCTCAGCCGAGTCCGCGCCTCCACCCAGCGCCCCGTGCACGACCCGCAGGCCACCTCCGTCGGCCGTCCAGCCGTCCACGTCTCCCCGCGCTCCCCTGGGCCCCCCCACGCCGGCCGCCCTCGACCCCAGCGCCGGCCGCCCCGATCTCCGGCCGCGTCCAGCCGCGGCTCCACCCTCCCGCGCGCGCCTCCTCGCCGAGCTTCCCGTGTTTCCGCGGGTCCCCGATCTCCAGATCTGCTGTCCGGTTCATTCTCGTGCTTTCCGCGGTCCCGGTTTTTGCTGTCCAGCACTGTTCGTGCCCGATCCGCTGTCACGAGATGATTCTCCGCTGCCCGCGTATTTCTTTCTCCCATTTTCATCTGAGAGATCTAACCGAGCAATCCGAGATATACTTCCGTGTCCCCGTGTCCCTTCCGTAGTGTCAATGATGATACGGTTTCCGATCCCGTCCCGGGATTCGGTTGCGTTTTCGGTTTCTTCGAATTTCGAACTTTCCTTCGGAAAGATTTCTGTGGTTTGTTGTCTGTGAGAATTCCTAGTTTAGTTTCGAAATTTCCGAAACTAGTATATTTGGGTTCTGTGATCATTTTTTCCTAGTTGTTTCTGTGGTATTTTCGGTTTTTCGAAAATGTATTTCGGAAACGTTCTGTGAATGGGATTTTTCATATATTTTGTGGATGAAAATTATTTTCAGTGGGTTTCCCTGGTTTGGGATAATTATTTTGGTGTTTGTTGGCATTTTTCCAGTATTGGGTTGTCCCAGTTATAGAGGAAATGTTGTCCAAATTTTCTTAAAAAGTTTTGAAATACTTTCCAAAACCAGTTATTTTGCAAAGGAATTATTTAGTTGATTTTTTGTTTTTCCGGCGACGACCGTACCGGTCTGTGGGCCCTAGCAAATGCAAACAAAATCGGTATTGTTCGGACGTTGAGGCATTAGCTAAGAATGATATTTGGACCAATCTGAGACTCTTTATTATAATATTTATATTTATAATTATTTTCAAAACGGGTACTGCTGTTAGTATTTTTGGTGCAGGGCTTCGGCCTGCTTAATGGACCGCTTCCCGGCGTTCAGGATTCACCTGAGTTTTATTATTATTCTTAAAATTCATTTATGTAAATAATTGTAAGGGCATAAGCCCAGTTTTCTATTTTCTTTGCTGCGATCATGTATTTCGTAGAATAGATTTTATTTATTTCCTGGTTTGTTGGTTTGTCGACAGACTCGTAAAATATTAAAAAGACATTATTTTGGATATAGAAAATTAATATCATTTTCTCACAATAAATAATTAGGAAAATTACAAGTTTGTTATTTAAACAAATTCACGTTCTTCTCATTTAAAGAAAAATACTAGTTTTATATATAATATTACAAAATATAAAGTTTTGCCAAATTAACCGGTAATTGCCATTTTTCTAATTAATCAATAACCGGCTTATTTTAATTAAATAACAACGAATGTAGATTGCGACGTTAGACGATTTTCGGTAGATTAATTAATAAACTTGAAATCTGGCTAGGGTCTACTTCTAGAGATTGTAACTAGCACACCTAGAATGGTTTCGTTATGGTTCTAAGCCAAGGTTCTCAACTGTAGGATCTCGGAGACGAACCTGACATCCTCCTCGGTACCGACTTTTCCGATCCAGTCAACTAAACCGAGGCAAGTTACGGTTATGTTTTCGTGTATTTTATTTAGTAATTGTCTAGATGCATATTTAAACCACATTGCTACACGGGACCCTCTCCTAGGGTTCAGATATTGATTGATATTGATTGTGGGGATTGGGAGAATAGTGTAACGTTTATGGCCAATACCCCCCATATTGCATGATTGTGCGAGCTTACCCCTCTTACACACGGGGATAAGCCGTATCGCGTCGCTAGGACGCTATTGTATAACCCAAGCCGGTCATAGACGATTACACATTCAAATCACATTGTTTTTAATCGTAGAATTACTGGAAAATATTGTTTCAACTGTTTAGCCTACACTTTTCCATTATTACTTGAAATATGAGATACATATTCGTACTTGCTCCCTCCTGACTGGAGACAACATTTTTAGGTACACTACACCAAAATGGTAAATTTGGCACACCAGTCATTTTTTAATTTGGAACACTTATTTTTCGTACCTAGGTTCTGGAACGGAATAAAAGCGTTCCAGATCAAACAATCGTTCCTAATATATTTTATTTTAATATTTTCAAAAATTATTTATTTAGTTACACTGTTATAGTGTTCCAAATATGTTCCAAATTAAACATGTGCATCTCACCTGACTAGGAAAAGTAAGCGTCCAAGGCAACATAACATTTCTCCCAAGGCAACATAACATTTTCCCCCAAACCATACACAAACCTAACCCCCTTCTCTTTCCCTTCTCTTATGCATCTTCCGCCCGAGCCCTCGGCAGTCCGACTGTATGATCGTCGCTGGAACGCTGACCAACAAGATGGCTCCCGCTCTCAGGAAGTACGTACTTCTTCTTTTTTTCCAGATCTGTGCCTGTTATTTATTTTTCTGTAGGTGAATTTGATGATGAACTGTTCAATTTTTGCCAGAATTAAGCTTTTCTGGTATCTGACTTGTCAATTGTTACAAAAGAGCGTAATTGACATGGTATTTGCTGCTCGACAAACCAAATTTAGGGCTTTTTGGAAGGGGGTATCGCGTTACTTTTTTTTTTTCCTTTTCCCGATTCAATTTGATGACCCAGAAATTGCAATTCCTTACTGTAAGGTTGTGTTCGTTTGGGAAGAAGGGGGAAAGTGAAGGAAATGGATACAGAATCATGTTGAAAGAGGATACCATTGATTTGCAATCATGATTCAATTTTCAAGATGAAACAAAAATTATTTTTTTGGGGTCTGATGCGTTAATCGATCTAAAAAAGGAGTTAGGTATTAAATAGTAACCATTGCTTAATAAGTCCTAATGCCCTACTTTAGAATGATTACCGTCCTCCCCTTAGTGATTATTCTGACATGATGGCAATGGTTAATCAAATAAGAAGATATGTTACTAGATTATTGACATATAATATGCATATGTAAGCACCTGGTTAATAATAATATTTAAAAAAATGGTCAAATAGATATGTTCGCAAATGTGCAGGCCTCGAAAGACCATTAAGCATCGTCGTCGTCGTCGAGGTCGTCGTCGTCGAGGTCGTCGCCGTCGCCGCCATTTCTGCTCCATGCCACATCGCTCAGCCCGTTCTCAAGCTCCTTGCCGCCACGCCTCGGTGACGAAGCCGACATCGATGCTTCTCTACAGGCACATGAGCGCGTCGAGCTTCAAGGCGGCCCCCATGCTCCCGAGCTCCGCGCGTGCCTTCTGTCCCGAGCTGTGGTTCGCGGCCCACCGCTCTCCGACTCCTCATAGAGCCCTTTTGCCTTCCGGTAGTTGTTGCACGAGTAGTAGCCGCGCGTGCACGAGTAGGCTGCCGCCTCATAGTAAGTCCCTGCTGTGAACTCCTACTATAGAACCATATGTTTGCCCTAATTTTAATTTTGACTATCACAAAACCCCTAATTTGTTCCCGATCGATATTTAACATATATGCATGTTTACCATTTAGTGGAACTTTATTATTGGTTTATCAATGGTCGATGCATCATCATAATGGTAACTGATGTACAAAAATATAGGAGCATAATATTTGTAGGTAAGAAGCTTGAGGTGAGGTGAATATGGAAGGATGGGTTTACATTTTGTAATAATCATAATGGTCGATGCATCATCTATGCCTCATAGTCATCATAATGGTCGATGCATCACCTATGCATGATAAACGAAGCAACGTCCTCTTATTAGTTTATCGCTTGCTATTTAGCTGTACCTCATCCGTCCTGCCCCACCCCCCCAGCCACCCCCCACTCACCCCCCAACCACCCGCATCCCACCACCCCCTTGGTGGTTTAATAATCAGTTTTTAGCTGCCCAAAGTTAAGAAATTATCAAGTTGCCGCCATAGGCTCTGCTATGGACATTTGGACTCCCTACATTTATTTAACATCTTCATTGATTTTTTTTTCTTTTCTTTGGCCATTTATGAAAACACAACATTAATTTGACCTTTGTTTTCTTTCTTATCCCTACACAAACACACTCAGTTTCTGTTGAACATGAGCCGTATTATTAAATATAATAAGGCAAGAATATACGCATCGAAATAAAATGTTGTCCATCCTCTTTTAATATTTATTTATGCTGTGTTCCTTTACTAACAAGTACTCTAGGACATATAAAAGAATAAACAAAGTTCATATGGAACACAACTGATCCAAAAAAAGAAGAAGAAAGGTTTTGTTGCTCATTTCTCTGAGAATTATAATGAGCCAATATGTTGTGATGTGTTTCCTTTACGATGCATGTTGTTATATCTTATATTCTGTAGTTGGCAGATATATACTAGGTGCTAACTCACACCTACAGACTGTTCGGGAGGAACATGAACACTTGCTAAATGTGGTGCAAGAAAATCATTTCTCGGACTTATCTTGGCTTCCACGTGGGATTAAGGACTTTATCCTACCTAAAGGATATCCAGGTCTACTACTTTGTTATTTTCTTCTTTTGTATCAACATGTTCAATAACTTAATCTTTAGCCTTCAATCACTCAAATAGTCTAAGCAGATATTTAATTTCATGTCATCATTGTTTGCTTCATAAAAGCAATTGCAATGTTAGGGAGGCACTTCACTATTTTTGTTGCTTGTGGTGCCTTGATCTCGCCTACCTTAGGACCTATGCTATTTGTTTTTTTTTTCCTTTCTCTTCCACTGTACTTCATCTAGGAAACGAAGCAACGTCCTCTTATTAGTTTATCGCTTAATATTCTTGCAGGAATTATGTAGTGCAGTATGTGCTTGAGAGCTCAATTCCGTGGGCGAAAGCTGCTGTACTTGGCCAACTAGAGGGAAGCTATGAAAAGTTATCGACCCAGAAACACGGCAGCAATGTGGTGGAAAAATGCCTGTATCGTGCCAGTGAGGAACAGCTTGTGAAAATCGTTAATATACTGATGAACAGCCCTCGTTTTCTCCAAATTGCGGTAGACCCCTATGGGAACTATGTCATCCAGACGGCTCTCAAATAATGCAAGGTAAATTTATATCATTCAAAAAGCCCCAGTCCATTACGCTTCTCTTTAGCCCAATAAAAAATGGGAGATTGTTAAAAGCCAAAAAATTCACAGATCTATGTTTAACCTACATGTATATTCTGGAATTTTTTTTTGGAGCACACAACAACCTTCCAAACACCTTCTCAATATTCACCTTCTGAATGAAGGATGCACTTTTGGAGCACACAACAGCCTGGAATTCACATGAGAAATTATTTTCAAATATGGTATTGATATTGGTGAATATTGACAACATTCATTCTAATTGCTCAATTGGTTATTCCCTTGACATTTTCTGTTCACCATATTTGATTGTTTTATCTAATTGACTGGCTGGTTCGCTCAATGTTTTGTGTTAATCATTTGTGATTATTTGTTGGAATTAGACTTATATTGTTTCTTGAAATTCCTTTCTGTTTACTTTATTTTGGATCTTGTTCTGTATCCACTGTTCTTGTTCTATCTTTGAATTGATGGGATGCTATGACCCCATCATCCACTAACCCCTTATCTGCCTGTTGATGATTTTACCCATGGCTCAATGGACATGGCATGCTGTTGAATTGAGATTGGGGGGTTTTCTTGTAAATCTCTAACTTATAGTTCCAAGTTTTAACTATGTTTAATCATGAGCACAAACATAGTATATGTTTTTATCCAAGTTTTTTTTGTGTATTTAGGATAGCGTGTCTATGCTGTTCCCTCTATTTAATTACTTGAAATACTTATTATTTACCAGTTCTTTTGGCACCTACAACTATCCTCAGAAGAAACTGTGAGACTTTTGCTATTAGCCACAAAAATTGATAAACCAATAGTAAAGGGAGGAGCACTGAGGTGAGGTGCATGATAAAGAAGCTTGAAGAAATCATTGCCGCCTGTCTAGATAGTACTGAAGTTCTTAAAATATTGACTGTCTTTTGTCTAGTTAAGGACTACACTTTCACTTGTTTTGACCATTTTTAGTTGTGCTTCTATAGAAAAAGTTATGCTCTGTATATTCGATATTCACATTTTTTTTCGGTTTGTAGGTCGAGGAAAGGTCTGAAAGGATCGCGTAGGATGGACATGGCTTGTTGATGGCTCTGGAGCTTTCCAAGATTGTATCAACAATCTCATTAACCTTAACGAACTGTGAGTGATATCATATCCCTGTCAATTATGGACTGCATGGTTTCATCGTTAATTAATTTGTAGATATTACTAATTCCTAGCTTGATTTTACTTTCAGGAGCTTAGCAAACAACAGACTAACTGGATCGATGCCAAACTTATCTCGGATGAAAGAACTCCAATATGTGTAAGACTTCGTAGATGTACAAAGTTTTTTTACACTCCTTCCATTACTTTAAAATTGGCAATGCCATACACTTTGTCAAAGGGATCTGAGCAACAACAGCTTTGATGCTTCAGAAGCTCCATCCTGCTTTTCCACGTTACAGCTTCTCACCACTCTGTGAGTTTTGCAAATACTAACTTGATATTTGAGAAATACTAACTTGATATTTGATAAAGAGTGTATTTTTGACATCAGGAAGCTAGAATCTGGAGGATTTTATGGGAGGCATGTTCTTTCACAGATGTTCATCATTCCTGCACAACAACAAGTGTGAGTACACCAGCTATGATTTGAGTAAACTTCTGACGCATGTTCCTTCGCAGATGTTGAAGCGACGTGTTAGGCATTGGGCGAGTAAACTTCTGAGGCGACTGAAGGATTAAACTATCACATCTTATATTTTTTTTTTATTGGGATGTGCAACAACTATGAATATTTGAGTTGTAATAAATCATATATGTTATGGGACATACTGGATTCTTGTTTGAACTACCAAAACATACTTTGTAATCTTTTAAACACTATTTCAAATTAATGCAACAGCTTTGGTTATGGTTATAGGACACTCCATATGGAAAGGCAATTGTTCTATATGTGAATCAAATATTTATGTCATGTAATTTGTGTATTGCAGTCTGTATTACATGTTTGATAATGGTGATAATGTGTCATTCTGGCTGCATGTTTTATCATATTTAACACAACAATTATTATATTTTTCACTCAATCAAACATTGATGGAAGCAAAAAATTTGGTTATTTTTGCTTTGCTGGTGTTACAAAACTGGAACACCTTTTCATCGTTCCAGCAGTGTTGAAAAATTAATCTGAAACACTTTTGTAGGCATGCTTTATTGGTGTTCCAAAATTGGAACACATTTAAAGCGTTCCAATAAACGATTCTTGGAACGCTATATTTCCGTTCCAAGAAATTTGGCAGACCAAAAATAGGCACGGTAAATAGGCGTTCCGAAAATTATTTGGAACGGAATTTTGGCGTACCAAAATGGCCATTTTGGAGTAGTGGTGATATTGAGGATGATGAGCTATTGTACAATAGCTATTATGACCCGGTTCTGAATCCTGTGGTGTTGCCAGAGTCCCCCTTGGAGGACGCAGGACCTGAGGCCGACGAGCCGACCGCTTAGCTAGTTACTTCCAGTTTCTAGTTTTATTGTTTTGGAATTTTGTCAATTTGAATTCAGCACTTTATTTTCAGTTCTTTCATTCCAATTGTACTTTTCAATGTTGAATAAAAGTTTTAAAATTTTCCGTATATTGAGTTGTGACAAATGTATAGATGTTGTTGTGAATACCTGCATACAGAACAGCTTACTGCCGCCGTCTCATAACTTGTCGCCTTGGATGTGTATGAAGACTCCTTACATATTCCTAACTGTTATTATTCTAGGTCCGAAGAACCCGAAGAGGAACATCGATGTGTACTTACAGCCCTTGGTAGATGAGCTGAATCAGTTGTGGGAAGTAGGTGCAACCACATATGATGTTTCCAGAAAGCAGAACTTTCAGATGAGGGCTGCACTAATGTGGACCATCAGTAATTTACCGGCCTATGGAATGTTATCGGGTTGGAGCACCCATGGTCGTCTCGCATGTCCGTATTGCATGGATCGCACTAAGGCTTTCCGTTTGAAACACGGAGAAAAACCATGCTTCTTCGATTGTCATCGACAGTTCCTGTCAAAGGATCATCCGTACCGGAGGAACAGGAATGCTTTTCGTGCTGGCGTAGTAGAGAAGTCCAGTCCACCGCCACGGTAGTCCCGGGACACGATATGGAAGGAAGTTAAAGAATTGTCAAGTGCTATTGAAGAGCCTACAGCGGGGTACAAGTGTGATGGATTTGGTCGCGCTCACAACTGGACGAAGAGGAGTATATTCTGGGACCTATCATATTGGAGTGACCATCTGCTCAGATATAACCTGGATGTCATGCATATCGAGAAGAATGTATTTGACAATATAATAAATACTGTGATGGACGTAAATGGAAAGACGAAAGACAATCCCAATGCCAGGTTGGACTTAGAAGAAATATGCAGACGTCCAGAGTTGTATTTGATAAAGGAAGGCAGTGGGAAGTATAAGCAGCCCAGGGCCATTTTCTCACCGGACAAGGAGGACAAAGGTAAACTTTGTAGGTGGATCCAGGGCCTAAAATTTACAGACAGGTACGTATCGAATTTGAGAAGATGTGTTGACCCGAAGGAGAATAAACTACAGTGTATGAAGAGCCACGACTGTCACATTTTTATGGAGAGGTTAATCCCGATTGCATTTCGGGAATTCTTACCTCAGGTCGTTTGGGATCCATTGACAGTGCTTAGCATATTCTTCAGAGATCTTTGTTCTACTAAGTTGCTCGTCGATCGGCTTGAAAAGCAGGAGAAGGACATTGCAGTAACATTGTGTAAGCTTGAGAGGGTGTTCCCTCCTGGATTCTTCGACTCTATGGAACATTTGCCAATTCATATTTCCTATAAAGCACGTGTTGGTGGACCCGTCGGTTATCGGTGGATGTACCCGTTCGAGCGCCATCTAAACCACCTGAAGAGGAAGGTGAAAAATAAGGCACGGGTCGAGGGTTGTATTTGTGAAGCCTATGTCCTTGAGGAGATTACAAACTTTTGTTCAATGTATTTCAAGCCTCATGTTGCTACAAATAGAACAAGAGCTTCGAGGAACGACGATGGAGATATAGAATATAATGATGCATTATTGAAAGTCTTCAATGCTCTTGGAAAACCTTCTGGAAAACTGAAAAAGAGATATTTGAATGATGAGGAACTAAAGGCTGCCCAGTTATATATATTACTCAACTGCGAGGAGGATGAAGTAGAAAAGCTAAGATAGTAAATAAAAATCTTTAACGTTCAAGTCATCTATTTGTTGATTACTTTATTATAATTTAACGAGTATATCCCGATATTTATTAGTTTTCAGCAAATTTAATGATGAGGTGAGGTCAAGTAGACCATACATTGCAGATGAAGAAGTAGAAGAAGAAATGAGACTTCATTTCCCGTCTTGGTTGAATGCATATGTACGTAAGAAGCTAGTTAGAATCTTCCTCCATTTGTATTTGTACAAGAAATAACTTAACATTGAACTTAATTTTGTATCTTCTCGTGTTTAGGTCGATCGTCCGGACGTCATCCTTGAGAATGAATCTATTAGAACTCTTGCCAAGGGACCAATTTATGTCGTCAAAATATGGCCAAGTTATTACGTGAATGGGTTTAAGTTCAAGTCAACAAATGCTCCCATCAGAGATAGCTTTCTGGATCTTGATTCCACAAAAAATAGTTGCTTGTGTATCAAATCTACAAACTACAAAGATGTCACCCCAGGCAATGATTTCTATGGCGTCTTACAGGAGATCGTGGAATTGACGTACAACTATGGCATAGAGCCTGCCAAGATCGTGTTATTCAAAGTTGATTGGTTCCATCCGATACAAGATCAAGGATGGAAAATTAACAAGCATGGTCTTGTGGATATTAACTACCGTCGTCGATACCAAGGATACGAACCATTTATCCTAGCAAGTCAAGCTCAACTCGTATATTTTACAACATATCCTAGATGGGGAACAACGAGGTACGACAGGTGGGCAGTATGCAAGACTAAAGCCAGAAATACCTACGACGTCGACGAAGTGGCTTATCAGGAGGACGAGCTGCCTCTTGTACCAAATACAGTTGATGTCGACTCAGCAGAAGTTCCCCATTCAATATCTACTTGTGTAGAAGAGGTACAAGTTTCCGAAGGGGAAGACGAAGGAGATGCTAGTGACGATGAGGAGGAAGAGGAAAAGGATGAGGAGAAGGAGGAGGAGGCAAACGAAGAAGCTGAATTTTCAGAGGATGATTGAGAAACTGTGGTTTTAATGTATTCATATTTCTGTAATCTTAAATTATGAACTATGATCATTTCTATTAGTATTCAGATTTTTGAAAACTTAAATTATGAACTCCAATGTATGCAGATATTTCTAAATTGTCATTGTATTTATTTATATTTTTAATCATATGTTATTATCAGCATGGCAGGACGACGCGGAGGCACCTCAGGACGACTCGGAGATAGGTCAGGACGAGCCGTGTCCTTAGGTGGGCAGAGAGCTCCGTTACCAGAGGATATCTCTGGACCATTGTCTGACCCGAGCACTCCATTGTACTATACGGTCGCAGGTCCGGGTGGCAGTACACCTGCGACGAGCAGTTCTAGGCTTGCTGATACTCCTTCCCCTAGCCTTCCTACCGCTGACAGCAGCATGGCGGATGGGGAGCAAGTGGAGGAGGTAGTCCCTACTCCCGCCCGGGCGGATCCATACCAGAGCGACCCTCCATGCGCACCTCAGGACGAGATGAGGATGGAGATTTGGGCTGACGGTCCTACGAAGTAAGTTAAATGAATATATATATATATATATATATATATATATATATATATATATATATATATATATATATATATATATATATATATATATATATTTTGCATGTCTGTATATTTATATATATATAAATTTATATATATATATATATATATATATATATATATATATATATATATATATATATAATATATATATTTTATATATATATATATATATATATAAATATATATATATATATAATATATATATATATATATATATATATATATATATATATATTCATTAATACGTCGGTTATCGTTGTATACAGATATCGTCCCTCGTCGGTACAGAGAGCGTTGGGCTCCTTTCTAAGGTCCAACTATGGGGGTCCGTGGATCAACTACTCGGATGCCTCGGAAGAGAGGAAGGCATTCTGGTTTGCCCACTTCAAGGTAATTAAAGATAGTTAATTTAGTATGATTAATATAATTTTAAACATTTTTTAGAACTTATTATTTTAATTTGTAATTCTTGTAGAGGACTTATTTTATCCACCACACCGGGCCGAGCAGATTGAGAGGCAGTTTCCTGTCGTCGCCGTCAAGTTGATCCGTGATGCAATTGACGATCAGAAAGCTCGTCAGCGCTCCGGAAAGCTGATTGCTGGTTGGATCACGCCTGACCAGTGGACCACGATGAGGGCTCGATTTGAGGAGCCCCGGTACAGAGAGCGGTCGGAGAAGACGAAGGCGGCTAGGACGAGGGCCGAAAAGTGGTGTGGTGGATCGATTCCTATGACGGAGCATTTTCGTCGTCTGGTATGTAATTTATTGCAATATATAAGATTTTATTGATAGTAGGAGTATATAATTTTCTATTTTACTAAAGAATAAAATATAACAAACACGCAGGTACAGAGGGGTGAGGACGCAAACATGGTGACCGTCTTCCTGGCCACCCATCGGAAGGACGGGAAGCTCATCGACGACCGGGCTACTCAGAGCTATGTAAGTACTAATTTAGATTTCGTTAATTTTTAACACAACTTGAAGAATATACAGATAACCATATAGTTAATAATAATTAAATACTTTAGACGTTTATTAGGCTAATTTAGGTAAGTACTGATTTATAGAGATGCACAATAATTTCTAGGACGAGTTTGTTAGGGTACGTGAGCGTGCGAGTGCTAGTGCACCGGCAGAGGGAGGGGTTGGTACATCGTAGTCCTCTCCGCCTCAGTCGAAGGACGAGCTCTGGAAGACCGCCGTTGGTGGTCTTCATAGAGGTACGTACTACGGTACGGGGTCCTACGGCGCATTTGTTACGACGCAGGCATCCAGGGCTCCCTTTGCCAGTGCGCATTCACAGACATCACAGGCCGAGTCGTCCCGAGTCGAGGATACCATTGTCCGCCAGATTGTTGAGCTCCACGATGATATGCTGAGGAGGATTTCTGAGCAGCCAGGGTCTCAGGCGCAAGGGGATGCTGCGTCGGTCACCGCACGCTTTGACGAGCTCGAGCGCACCGTGAGGGTCGTATAGGGGATGCATGAGTCCATTCACGGCACCGTTACTAGGATAGCGGCTTGCATGGAGCAATGCATCGCCAGACTGCTAGCCCTAGAGGAGACGCGGACGCACCCATCTCCAGCGGTTACACTGCCTCATTCTCCAGCGGTTACACTGTCTCCTTCTACAGCGGTTGTATTGCCTCCTCCTTCATCGTCGGCGGCGGTTCTTACACCGGAGCAGTATGCTTACCTTCTTTCCAGGAGCGGTGGTGCTCCTCCTGATCAGCCGTAGTCGACATATATATATATATATATATATATATATATATATATATATATATATATATATATATATATATATTGTTGTGTGTTGGCCCATTGTTGGGTCTTTTATGTGTTTATACATACATTATTTTTATGTGGAGCATTATGTTTGACATTGTTGTTAACATTTTTTATATATCTGTGTTGATTGATGAGATTGTGTTTCAAACGTGTTCATGATTGTGTATCTGTGTTGTTTGATACTTTGTGTTCGTGATGCTTTAGGTGCTTTAGTTGCTGCTGCAAATGTTGTAGGTGCTGCTGCAAATGTTGTATTTTTTTTATTTTTTTTTCAAATTTAGCGACGTTCGGCGACGTCCAGTGACGGAAGTTAACGTCGCTAAGTAAGTATCGGAACGTCACTAACTGTGATACACACCGTCGTTGATCGTCACTAAACGTCGCTACATACGACGTCGCTAAACGTCGCTATGTGTCGGCACTATAGCGACGTAAAAACGTCGCAGAACGTCACCATTTGGCTCTCAAGCCAGGTCAACATCGATGTATGAAAAGTCGCTAAACGTCGCTAGGTGACATCGACAACTGCAGTCATTTTACGTCGCTGGTAGTCGCTGAATTAGCGACGCGGATGCGTCGCTATGTGTCGTCGCAATAGCGACGTATTGCGACGTAGTGTTGTTTAGCGACTAGGTAAATCGCGACTACGTCCAAACGTCGCTAATTGAATTTATCGACGTATTTTTCCTAATTAGCGACGTCCTGCGGCGTCGCTGATTTGACAGATTTTAGTAGTGTTTAAAATAAAAGTCCAGGAGACTGTACATGTGTACATTCATACCCCATCCCTATGGTGACAGTGTTCCATTTGTGATATGGATAGGTTGAGTTTAAACTCTTAATAAGTCCAAACATGATATGCAGGGTTGATTCCTATCACCAACCCTTAAGGACTTACCTATATGAGAGATCGTTAGGGCCACGACTATAGGACAGGGCGATCCTAGACAACTCTCATGATTGTGTAAAAGTGCACACGGCTAACCACACGCGCCACCCGATAGACCCAACTACCTCTAGCGTACTATGTGTGCTGTTTTCGAGTCTGGTTCAAGAAGACTGATTCAAGGCGTAGTCCATTAAGCACTTATTTAGACAAAGACAATAGTCACTACGTGAGATTCAAGGCTGTAGTCCATCTCATTTATGCATAGTATACAACTGCCCAGACATTCTCTTATTCTTGTCTTACTTTACTTCGGGATTTGACCTTTTGGGGGGGGGGGGGGGGAGGGGGGGGTGGGGGGGGGGGGGAGGGGGGGTGGGGGGGGGGGGGGGGGGATTGTTAGTTGTATGTGTGTTGTGTTCACACACACATGAGCTAGCAAGCTCAACTCCCTTACAATAATTTTGACCGTTATGAACCCATTAAACTTGTAACATCAACTCATGTCCAGGTACAATGTACCACATGATTTTTTATTTGAATTTTGTAACGTTCAGTATTTATTGGCTGGATTAAATTGTCTTCATTCTCCTTTATTCCCTAACCTTAAAGAAAAGCCTATATATTGAGGTCAATCTCAATACTTTGAACATACTGAAAATTACTACAACACACTCTCTCTCGCTCTCTCGAATTCTTGTCACTCCGAAACTCTTTTGTTCTTGGTTTGTTGCTCTGGGCAGAACTAAGTCAGGGTCAATCTTCCCGAGTTATGTGCGACGACGGGATACCGGTAGAACGGAGGTTTTACCACTAGGAGCATCCGGAAAAGTCTGCACATAGACCCGGATTAACTCTTAGGGCAGTGCTTCGTGCACGACTTCCCCGAAGGCCGGTAACTTTAACCTCTTTTATTTTGTTTGCAAATTTTTAGAGAAAAAATATCCAACATAATCTATGATTGGTCTATTAATTATATATCTTAATTCGCATAAGTAAATGTAACAAAAATTAATGCATGAACAGAATATAGTAAGATAGAAAACTAATTTACTTACTATTATTATCATCGTTCGTTACAAAAGTCTAAAATATCTGTTACTCTAGTCGTTACAAAAGTATAGCCTAGTTGGAATACTAAGTTATGTACAATTGATCTTGAGTTAAACTCTTTTATGCTCCCATTTAAATATTCCTTTTATCTTTCTTTCTTTTCCCCTTCCTAATTAAAATATTGCGAGAATATTGTTTTTCTGTATATAATGCTAAAGCTTAAGTTCTTGTAAGCAGTGTTGTCAGAACCGGACCGGACTGGCAGTCCGACCGATTTTGACAAAAAAGTCGGTCTGGTCTGATGTGAACCAGAGTTTTTTAAGAATCGTCGGTTTTTTTTTCCATAACCAGGTTTAACCGGTGAACCGGCCGAACCGGCTCGCAATTGAACCGGCAATTTTAGTTTTTTTTGAAATAAAAAAACTCAAAAAATTTTATTGTGTGAGATTTAGACCATTTGGTTCTTGATTTGGTTTTTGATAGACTTTATAGTTATAAATTAAACCAAACCAAATATACTAAGAATCAATCCAAGAAGTAAATATGGATATGTTATCTATTTGATCCAAACCAAACCAAGTCTATTTGAATCTCGGTTGAACCTGGTTGAACCAAGTTGAACCCCGGTCCGACCTATACAAGAAAAAACCGGTTCAATCATCGGTCCGATTTTTAAAACATTGCTTGTAAGTCATATAAGCAAAGTTAATTGATAGATCTAGTTGAGTAGGAAAATACAAAGAAAGGGACAAAAAGGAAATATTCATATTTGAAGAAGTTTGGACCTAGCTAGCCCATACAATGTAGTCGAACAATTTAAACATGCTTAGCCCATATTTTTCAATTTCGACCATAATTTTAGAGTTTTGGTCTTATCAATAATTTTAGTTCTTCCACAAGAAATCATACTGATTAAATGAATGCGTATACTCCAATCTAGCTCCCCTCTTTCTAGGTTAGGGTTAATTAGCTGATGATAGAGTACTATATATGGAATAACAAATTAAATGCAATACGAGGTGTAAAAGCTAAGTCTTGTCACATCTAGCACAGTCGAAGGAGGAGCTACAACAGCAACATCAAGCTCCGTCACTCACTGGCACTTCCCTCGCCATCCTAACCATGCACCCTCGTTGAGTTCTGCCACATCACGATTCTTTGTTGATGACGAAAGAGGATAACAAATGCTCATAGTGTTCGAATTTAGGTCTAAAAGAGTTTACCTAGTGAACTAAATATATTTTTTGTCGGGTTCCTATTTGTTTAATATGTTGGACATGGTTCTACGTTGGCCATATATGATACGGCCGTATGAACATGATGATATATGGATATGGCAATACTAACACAACATTCATTTCGTTTAAAAAAAAATTATGACGTTTTAAGTCCAGTCCGGATGAACTAAAATGCGAACTCCACCCTCGCATCTATGTCATTGTAGGCTTTACCATTTGGGATTAAGGAATGCAAATTTTATTACCAAAAAAATAATGTTGTTGTTGCAAATTGTTGTCAATTATCACAATTAGTGTTGGCTGAAGAAGAGAAAGAAGGGAATTAGATTTTAATAGCTTTTAAAGTCAAAACTCGAAAGCGATAAAAAAAAATTTACAATCGGACATCAAAATGGACTGAAAGAAGATAACATGTTGCAGACGCCTAAAAATTTATAATACTAATTTGCAAAAATTTCAAAATCCACATAACTTATCAATTTATCTACTTAATCTATACAACTATATTTATACTGCTATATAATAAACAAAGTTTATCTTTTACCGTAGAATTTTCTGTTCCAAAAGTATCCTTATCTATCTATTATTATTTAGATTATTCATTAAATTTAACATGGATAGTTGGATAATTATGTGTAAAAAATATTAAAAGAAATTTTGTTTACTTTTTTTCCAAAAGTAAAAAAATTATCGAATATTATTCTCTTAAGTAGTAAAAAAATAAAAATAAAATATTGTTAGTTCTTTTATATATATATATATATATATAATAATGATAAAAGGGCTACGAACTGAGCCTGCGTGGGGCAGAATGAGACGTCCATGTAGCAAACTCAGTGCACGGTCGTCGAGCGACGGATCGGAGAATCGGCACCATTCGCCCACGGGTATAAGCGACAGGCCGACCACGCAGCCCGTCCTGCGGCGCTGCTGAGGGCGACGAGAAGACGTCCGCCATAAACGATCGCAGGCTCGATCGTAAGGGCGTCGGCGATCGTCGCTAATATGCGCATTGTGTGCATAGAACGGACGGCTGGACGGAATCGGTAGTCGCAGTCGGCAGAGAATCAGTGGCCGTCGTACGGGCGGTCACCCTTAGTCGTCGAGGGCGTCTCTTCGGCGTCGTGGGCAAAGCAAGGTGTTGAGTAACTGCCGTCGAAAGACGGTGTGCTGCCGAGCGGAGCTCTGGAGCGCGCGGAGTGCACGGGGTGCGTGTGCACGACGATGATGACAAGGCCAACGGACTACGTCCGTACTCCAAAAGTCGTTCCATACGACAGGCCAAGAATCGTGTGCGTGGGACACACGATTATACTGAGCCCGCACGCGTTGAAAAATATATATATATATATTAATGATAATGTTAATATTAATTTTAATGTTAATATTAACATTAACATTAAATTACGGTTGAGAGTGAGGGAGTTTTTTAGGAGGTTTTCTAAGGGGGGCTTTTGATCCGCTTCCATATATATATATTGAAAACATTAAATTACGGCTGAGAGTGAGGGTAGTTTTCTAAGGGAGCTTTTGATCCGCTTCCATATATATATATTGAAGAAAGGATAATTAGTTTCTGTAATCGTTCCCACTGGGATTCGAACTCCGCCCACAAGGACCATATGCCTCCACACTAACCACTTTGACTAGTGGTCACTGGCTATATATATATATATATATATATATATATATATATATATATATATAGGGAGCGGATAAAAAATATATATATATATAGGGAGCGGATCAAAAGTCCCCCCTTAGAAAATCCTCTAAAAACTCCCCTCACTCTAATTCGTAATATTAATGTTAATATTAATATTAATATTAATGTTAATGTTAATATTAATGTTAATGTTAATATTAAATTTTTTATTTTTTTTATTAATGTTAATGTTAATATTAATGTTAATATTAATTTTAATGTTAAGTTTAATGTTAATTTTAATATTTAATGATAATATTAACATTAATATTATGGATTAGAGTGAGGATTTTTTTAGGAGATTTTCTAAGAAGGACTTTTGATCCGCTTCCACATATATATATATATATATATATATATATATATATATATATATATATATATATATATATATAATCACAAATTGGCAAAAAAATAACACCAAGTAAAAATTTTGTTGCAGACTGTATTTCTACGAAATTGGACATAACGACACGAGTTTAAAAAAATTTGAATTTTAGAACTTTTCCGCAAGACGATCTGACGAAAATCATACAGAGCTCCCCTGTGATGAGATTCCACAGTAGTTATGGTCGCAAAGTGTTCGTATTGGTGCATCAATCTCTTCACCAAATGTAAGTTGCACTTCATTTTTTTTTTCTTTTTTGGTTATGCTTGTTTCATTCTTCTACAACAAAAGATGCAATCAAGCAAACAAAAGGCTTGCAACATGTAGACGAAGCTGCAGTGTAGCTCCATTTGTGCACCAAAAATTACAGCCGCAAAGCAAATGTCCTGCATAATTTTCGCCAGACCGTTATGTTCAATTTCCGTCAGCTCGTTTGACGTAAAAGTCCTAAATCTCGAAAATTTTCAAACTCGTACCGTTATGTCCAATTTTGGAAAAGTACAGTCAGCTGCAGAAAATTTCAAACTCGTACCGTTGAGTGGGCCGGGCTGGACCTCTTAGGCCCATGTCATTTAGCGGCCCTGGTCGGATCGGGCCTAAGGGTAAAAATCTAAGCCCAATCCGACACATAACCCACGGCACGGTAGGCTTCGGGTCGAATTGGACCGGGCCGGATCGTTCCTGAGCTTTCATTCAACTGTATACATGACCATTTTATTACTAGTGGTAGGAAAAATACTTCTCTTAAGAGGATGTTATAATAGTGTTCATGGTTTTTGTATTAAATCGTACATGCATACATACTTCTGCTTACATAGATTATCAATGCATTACCACTATAGACACTTCTACAGAACCTCTGTTGCCAGCTATTGGCAATAACTCGATGGACCATAAGTTACATAATGTGCAACATTCAACTTATCACTACTCTGTAAACTATTTTGGCATACATTTTATCAGCGTACCGGACCGGACCTCTCTTATGACCGAGATATGAGATCCAACATGTCCCAATATATTGGACCGGACCAATTCAGGCCCAAGATTATTCGGACCGGGCCGGCACATGGACCATTTTTTAGACCGGATTCGTGCTGGGCCGGACCGGGCCGGCCCACCCCGATTTGACAGCAATAAATAACTTATCTTCTTTATGTGTCACATCACTCATGTTATGGTGTTCACCATGCATGCACCCTAGCTATCATTTCTCATTGTCAACAAAGTTCTCTATGGGCCAAGCAATATTCCCAATCAACTCCCTTATTAGTTTGTCTTATATTCGATGAGACACTGGCCACATGAGACCATGTTCTCCTCTCTCGTGAGCTCCTTCAATTGTTTTGTGGGGGACATGCAACCAACTTGCATACATTCACTATCACCACCTCTCTCTCCGTAGCTTCAACAACTTTACATGCAAGCACATCCAATAACTCTCAATGACTTTAGTTTGATTATAGAAAAATACCTACTTTTTGCCTGCGGTTTTTACGTGACCATCGTCACATGACAATCATCCGTTAGCCCTCCTGCTGACATCGAATCTTACCTTCTAAAAATTCGGTTATAGACTAATAAAAGACCGTCACGTTACAGACAGATCAACAACCGTCACAAAACTGCGGACAAGATAGCAGTATTCTTGATTATAATATAAAGAATTGCAAGAATTCAGTAACTTCAATCGTCCAAAATAGTATCAATAAATAGTTATTATAATTTAGAATTGAGGAGGATTATGTTTCGTTTTTTTTTAATTCAAAATAACTAGCTAGTTCAAATCCACCACATTTTCACATCTAGAGTTTCGGAAGGAAAGTGACAGGGATTAAACTTCAATGAAGTTTACATGGGTTAATTTCTTGTTTTAGATTTAGGTTTCACTTTTTGCAGTATTTACTGGTGCTTACATCCAGGGCCAGCTTACGAATAAGTCTGATAAAACTTCGGATTTGAATAATCCCTCCTAGGCTCCTACATAGGGCAACCCAGATCATTTAGTTTTTTCAACCAGTCCTAATCCTTCTTAAACCTATATTTTTTAACATGGATTAAGGGCAACCAAAATTAGCTTCGGCTAAGACAATCCAACAGGACCAAGAACACAGCTCCACAACAAAATTAGCTATATCTCCAAGTTGGGCAGAATTTTTGTCCACAATTGTAAACATCCTATTGTTATCGTGCTTTGGATCGTGAATTTTCTTCGTCTTTAATGTGAACACCATCCTTTTCTTCTGCCCCTTTTCTTAGATCTCGATCCACTTAAAAGGCGAAAAAGGTGTGTTCATTGTACTTGTACAACTCGAAACTTGAGAACTAATATTTTATGAAGTGGACAGATGTACGACAATTGGAATGAATAGTAAAATAAATAAATAAATAAATAGGAGTTCGAATCGGGAGTCCTGTTGTCGTCGATCGTTGAACGAACGCGTGCGCAGGCTCCACATGGGCTCTCCGATCCGATAGTACAAGAGACATGACTTTAACGGGACTTTTGATATGCTTCCGATAAATAATAAGGTCCATATGGGGCCCTAACAAAGGATAGGGGGAAAGAACATGTAGTGGAATATTGGCGAGTGGTTGTGTTCCTTTGGATATTTTGATTGTGATTCTTTTGGTGGTGAGGTGCTAAATAGGGAGGGATGGTTGGTTGGTTGGTTATTTCCAATTTGAGTACTATGTATGCACTATGTCAATAACTCGGCAACATGTGGACAACTTAGTGAAGACCCATGTGGAATAGTTGGAAGTACTAATACGAACAATGTGGATAAGTTTAGGGTGTGAATATGATGGTGCCAATGCCACTCACCTCTAGCCCTAGGGAGAGGCGGGAAGCATCCGTCCCATCTATCCGCCTTTTTCTTTTATTAATAAAACGGTGGAAATGAGAACAGTGGATCCAAAAGAGACTGTGATGCATCATGAGTTGTATAAGTTATGAACGTTTACGTCGGTTAACCTTATTCTGGATTATTGGTATAGCTACATAGCCCCGAGGAAGTACTGTTGCGTCCCCCGAAATTTTGATTGATTGATTTATTAATATAAATTGTCGAATTTATCGCATACATATTTGAACACAATAAGTAGTATCGTACTTTAGAATAAAAAGAGGAATTAGGTAGCTTGTAGGTCTTTTCGAATTTTAGAGTATTTGAGGGTGTCATTAGTAGACATGTTGATTAATCGAAGAACTATAAAGCACTGATATCATGGTTCCTGCAAAGGTAGATTGTTCCCATACCTATTTGAACCATAACATGTCCATCACTTAAATTCAAACTGGACCTAAATGCAAAATTTATCCTCAACGTTCATTTTTTTTTCCTCCTTCTCTAGCCACATGAGAATGTATGCAGAAGAAAGCAATTGAAGCGGGTGTCATTATCTAGATTTCATCTGAGCCAATTCGATTTTGATTGAACTCGAACTCAAGATATGTATGTAACACAAAACTCCTTATGTATTCCGTCTTGGATCTTGAAATCTTAAAGTGGTACATGTGACTTTACAATTTGTAATAAGGTCTGATTCAAACGCAAATAGGTCCATTGAAACTTATAATAATTGATTATAGTAGTAACACATTCTTTACATGGAGTCAACCTAATTAATGGATCACTTAACCTAAACTGATAGATGAATCTCGTATTAGTCCATATTAATTAGTTTGATATTTTATATGTTCCTATTCCTATTAATCCAGTAATAATTTATGACATTTAGTATTAATATATAATATTATTGAAATTATATTTATTTATTATAATTGTAAGTGTTGTGTCTTTTAGATAAAAATTCTGACTAGCTCACTATTGGGTAATCACTAATGAGCAATAAAAATGATGAGAAATTGTGAATGACAATGAGCTTTCTTTGACCTCAAATTCGAATTCCAAGTTCATCAACTCTTAAAAAGTAACCCTTTTAGCTATGTTCAATCATTTTGAGGGAACAACATGTACATTTAAGTCATTTGATTGTACAAAATCTGGCAAGCAATTATACAATAGTATAATTATAACCTACAAATTTAATCATTTTTTTGAAGATTAATAGGATGGGAAAGAGAAAGAAAGGTCATATATCAGTTAATATATCAGCTAATCTTGCCTGTGGTTGGATCACTTTGGGCCCCACCAGCTATCACTCATTTAATATATCTTGTCCCATATCCAATCATGTAGTTTACAATAATATTCAGGTGCTTGTTCAATACTAATTATATATATATGTAAACACGAAATGTCATATCTGCTGTTGCATGTTGGTTAATTATGTCAAAATAGTACATAATCATACATAAATTAGTTTTTGTAAGCTTGTAATGTAAGACAAACATGTGCTTTGCTTCACAAAAGAGAGAATACTTCGTTTAATCTTCAAATCCTTAAATCTTTTTCTAATCAGGCCGGTCTAGTGTATTTGGATGCCCGACCAAAAACTATATATATATATATATATATATATATATATATATATATATATATATATATATATATATATATATATATATGTGTGTGTGTGTGTGTGTCATTTAAATTTTGGGTTCTGGACGGTTGTCTAATTTGCCATGGAACATGGTCGGCCCTAGTCCTGAATAAACGATTAATGGAGTAATGCTATTCGTACCTCCAAATTATCCCTCCAATACATCCTCCTTATGTGGCAGCTGACATGGCATGTTAAATAATATTATGTGTCATCTGATATGGCCGATAACATGGCAAATTTTAACCCAAAAAGTTAATTACCCAATTTTGTCCATATTAATTTAATATTAATATTAATATTAATTAATGTTAATTTAATATTAATATTAATTAATGTTAATATAAATGTTAATGTTGATTTTAATGTTAATGTTAATGTTAATGTTAATATTAATATTATTGTTAATGTTAACATTAATATTAATTTTAATGTTAATGTTAACATTAATTTTTAATGTTAATTTTATGTTAATGTTAATTATAATTTTAATTTAAAATTTGCCACGCCAGCTGCTACATCAACATGCTATGTCAGTTGCCACGTAAGAAGAGACGGTTTGAAGGTACAATTTGGAGAGACAAATAACATTATTCTAGTTATATATACCTCTCAACCCTCACTATCATACTATCACTGGCCATTAGGTACGTAAGTATCCTCTCAGCAATAAAAAAAAAAAAAAAAAAAAGAAGGTAGATCATATGTTTGAAGAATACAAGAATTACAAATAATATGGGTGTATAAGAATTAAAATCTTAATTATTGTACTCTAGCTAGGAAGAGGAATGCGAAAGGTTGAGGCCCTCCAATTATGTGTACTTCCTCCCCAAGTAGAGCCTTCCCCAGAACAGTGGAATCTCATGTGAAGCTTGTCTGTCGAGCTGGATGTATCGAGTACTTATAGTCCTCATCTTCTCTCGGTTAGTTAGGGTTTGGTACTCACTGTCCTGATATCCGCATGCGTGCAACAAAGAGTGAATATGAGCAACACGCACACATTTTATATATATATATATATTTATTTATCATTCATTTTTTATTTTTTTTATTTTTTGAAGCAATGGGTAATTGTGACGAACTCGTCTCCACTGGGACTCGAACTCCCGACTACTTGGGCCGCATGCATCTCTCTTAACCACTAGGTTAGAGGTCATTTACACACACACACACACACACACACACACACACATATATATATATATACATATATATATATATATATATATATATATATATATATATGTGGAAAATGATATTTTGTCCGCAGTTTAGTGACAGTAGACGTGACCATATGTGACAGCCAACCATTGACACCCTTCCTCCACTATTACCGAATTCCACCCCTTAAAATCCGGATCAGCCTTCCAATGGAAGGCTGCCATGTTGCCTATAATCACGCACGCGGTCATAAATTACGGACAAAATTTATACAAAAATGCTATTTTGCTCCCAATTTTTTTTGGATAATATCATCTCTCATTATGTGGCAGATGACATGGTTACTGATATGGCAGCTGACATGACAAAATTTAACAATAAAATTAATATTAAAATTAAAATTAATAGTAAATTAATAAATTAACATGATAATTAATATTAATATTAATATTAATATTAATATTAATATTAACATTAAAAAAATTGGATAATTAATTTTTTGGGTTAAAATTTGTCATGTCAGCTGTTAGGTCATCTGTCATGTCAGATGTCACATAATGGGAGATGGTATCACCCAAATATTTTGGGAGCCAAATAGTATAATTGAAATTTATATAATACTGTCCTAAAAATTTAAGAAGGTGGTTTAGAAATCCAACTTTCAAAATTGAATATCCAAAGATTAATTAAGGTTGCATTGAAAAAAAAAAAAGAAGAAGATTAATTAGGATTGACAAATGCATGGTAGGTAGGTATATATTGCCCTTCTTCGTGGAGGAGTGAGGACATGTCATAAATAATGGCAGGATAATTATGATGTAAACACATTATTATTTGATTTATTTGAAATTAGATAAATGATCATGCAGAAATAATTATTATTGTAACCTTTATTAACTGGGATTATTTAGGAAGAATAAAAGTCAACCGGCTCAATTATTCTAATAATTATTATATTAGTATTATTATATATTATTTTTTATCTCCATATTATTTATAAATGTCAAATGACAACTTTCGTAATTATCTAATTGTCTCTATAAACTTGAAATAAAAATATTAATTAGTAAACATATACAAAGGTATATTTGGAAGTAAAAAGTTCAAAGATGAAGTTGAACTTTTTCTATTATATATTAGTAGAGATATCTGCATAACCAAATGACATCTTTCATAATTTTCCAGTTATTTCTATTAACTTTAATAAAAAATATTAATTGGTAAACATATGCATGGCTACTGGGAAAAAAAAATTCAAGGGTGAAAAGAAATATTCCCATTAAACACCACAAAGTATCAATTTTTTTTATGGCTATATGTTTAAAACTTGTCAACAGATTCGTAACTAACCTGCTTTGCAACAATACCTTGATATGTTCGTCCTATTTGCAATCGACAGTGCCAAATGGGATAAATTTCAAAGTTAGGATTATTTAATGTAACAAATTTGAAAGTTGATATTAAGCAAGTTGTTAATTTTCAAATTTAATTTGATAATACTTAAATGCAAAGTTGATTGTTCATGATATATTTTAGTTGCAAGTGAGCAACTCCAATGGAGGTGCCAAAACTGGTTGCATTGCTAAAATGCAACCAGAAAATTAATGCAACAATCAGCTCCAGAGTTGTGCCAAATCCAGTTGGAAAATGGAAAAAAAAATGAAAAACTGGTGCCAAATTTGGAACCAAGGATGGCTAGAGCCATTTTTGACAGCTCATCAATTTTTCAACTGCCATAGTACCTTGGCGGGAGAGGGAGCTGCCGATCTGGACTTCGAGGAGGTCGAGGAAGGCCGAGGAGGTTGAGGGAGCTTGTCCTTTTTTGGGTTGCAACGGTCAGATTGCAACGGACAGATTGTCCTTTTTTTTGAAAATTGTTGCAACGGCTATGTGATAAATGAGTATAAATATGGGTGTAATTAAAAAATGCATTAAAAAACGTAATTAAAAAAAACATAATTAAAAAAAAACCAAATTAAAAAAACGTAATTAATTGGGGTTTAAAACGTAATTAAAAAAAAGTCGAATCGGGGTTGAAAACGTAATTACATGTGGCGTGGCGGGAAAGTTAGCTAAATTTAGAACTGTTTGGTTCTATTTTAGAACCATGCACTGGAATGGAGTTACATTTTGGCACCAAAATGCACTATTTGGTGCCAAATTTTGGCAATGGCTATAGCCATTTTGCAACTACCATTGGAGTTGCTCTAATTTGGTAGTAGAATGTATTATTCAATAGTCATTTCCAGGGCCATTTCTGAGCATATATAAGTTGTGTTAAAAAAATCGAAAGGCGCCAAAAGTTTGAAGTTTCGTATATATTATTAATATAAAAATTTTATTTTTAGATTTATGTTTTTCTACTTTTTAGAAACTACATAAACGTGATTATATTAGATTTTTTTTTTTTTTTGCTACATCGCATATTAGGGACGTGAGCAGCTACTTGTACTAGTATAGCTGCTGCTACGGCTGCAAACGAGTCGAGCCGAGCCGAGCCGAGCCGAGCCGAGTCGAATCGAGCTTTTGCAAGCTTGACTAGAATTATTCAAGCTCGAGCTTGATAACTTTTTTTTATTTTGAAGCTTGAGCTTGGCTCGAGCTTGTTAATATCAAGTTTGAGCTTGGCTTGGTTTGAGCTCGAGCTTGGCTTGATAAGGAAGTTTGATTCAGGCTTGATAAACAAGCTCGGTAAGCTTGAAATCAACCTTGCCGTGCGACTTTATTTCAAGCTTGTTAAACCTGATTTCAAGCTAGTTAGATTTGAATTCAAGTATCTAAAATATTAACAATTTATTTATAAAAATTTAATTTTAAAAAGTTCCCTAATATCACTTATTAAGGACATAAATATATAATACACACACACGTATATATATAATTCAACGAGCCAGCTTGATAAACGAGCCAGCTCGCGAGCTCAATCGAGACGAGTATTTCTAAGCTTGAGCATGGCTCATTTATTACACGAGCTCAAAAATAAAGCTTCAGTTCAGCTTGTTTACTAAACAAACCGAGCTCGAGCGAACTTTTCTCGGGCCGAGCTTTCGAGCAGCTCGCGAACGGCTTGGCTCATTTGCAGCCCTAGCTGCTGCCTACTTGTACTCTACAACGTATCTACCATTCCATTTTCTTCTCTCCCCATTCCTTTCATCTCCAACCCACAAACAAAAACCACCACCACGGCCATTGCCACCGCCACCGAGCACCCTTCGTGACCACTGTCACCACCACTCCAAAACTAATCCCAGCCAAAAATGTTTAATCTAATAATAGGTTAAAATTAGAGCAAAAATGTGTCTGTTGAAACAGTTGTATTCTATTAGAGAAGTCCCGATCGGGTTCGTCTCAACAAATTGGATCACACCAACTCGAACTGGTTGCACCGAAAGACACATACGGTATTCTTCGACGTATATGCCAAATATGAAAGAGCACTATTAGATGTAGTTGACAATGAAGATATCATTTAATATTTTCAAAATATGTCGAAGTATTTTATTTCAAAGAAAATAGTTATATAATAACTGTAATTGTTTATGATATTGATGTTAATATATATGCTATTTTTTATTATAAATTTATTATTATTCTAATAGTAAATATTGTACCCGGCCCTGATTTATAATTCTGGCTACGTCACTGCCTAAGTGCTAAATAGTATTGTATAGTTTATATATTTTATTGCAATAATAGAGTTGATGGAGACAATACTGTTTCATTTTGTTGTTCTTCTTTCCATTATTGATGTCCATTATGTATTGTTTATTATTTATACAATGTTGAATTTTTGGACCCAATAATTATTAGAATCAAACCTGAAATTTATTGTGACGTTGATTGATATGTAGGGTTGAGAGACTAATTATGGAGAAGAGCACAAAGTACTTGTAAACTCAAAATAATTATAATTAACAAGGTTTGGGCTTGGGCTTGCTTTGTAGAAGAGTCGAGAGTGTTCCTTGAATCAATTTACAAGTACAAATTGAGTAGAAACTATCGTTATCAGTGTCACGTTTCCATCTTAAATTAATGCAATAATTGGAACAAGGACAGACAGAAATGTGAAACCTAATTTAAAATTTTGTAAATTGCGACATTTTTTTTATAGAAATTTTGATTTACCCTTCACTTGAATTACCCTAATTCAAGGTGCACCCCACAGTTTTGTAAAAATGTATAGTATCTCCCATTTTGGACGAAAACCGTCAAAAAAATATTTTTTGGACCAAAATGTCCCTGCCTTCCTCTTTCCTCTAACCCACTCCCTCCCTCCTGGCCCCCTACAGCCACCGTCCCTCCCGCCGTCGCTGCTGATGCCGCGCGGAAGCCGCTCCCCCCCTCCCAGTCCCCGCTCCCCGCCTCCGTCCCCCCCCCCCCCCCCCCCCCCCCCGTGGCCATCGCCCCTCCCGCCGGCGTTGCTGCTGCCGGAGGCCGCTCCCCCCTCCCCGTCTCCGCTCCCCCCCCCTCCCCGCCTCCGCCCCCTCACCTCCCTGGTGGTAGCAGTAACAACAACAACAATAGCAGCGGCGGGAAGGGACAGTGGCTGCGAGGGGGGGGAGGGGGGAGCGGCCTCCGGCAGCAGCAGCAACGACAACGGTAGCCGTATAGGGGGGAGCGGAGGCGGGGAGGGGGGAGCGGCCTCCGACAGCAGCATCGACGACGACAGGAGGGGTGGTGGTCGCGCGAGGGGAAGGAGTGGGTTAGAGGAAAGAAGAAGGCAGGGGCATTTTGGTCCAAAAAAAAAAATTTTGACGGTTTCTGTCCAAAATGGGAGGTACTATACATTTTTGCAAAACTGTGGGATGTACCTTGAATTAGAATAATTCAAGTGGGGGGGTAAGTCAAATTTTTTTTTAACTCCTATATATAGGAAGTGAAGGAAAATTGAATATGAGTGAATATTTTAGGGTTTTAGAGGATTCCACTATTTCTAAGGGCAAGAACTCATAGCTAGGTTCTTATACTTTAAGAAGGAGAAAGGGTATCTAAGAGAGCGTCGTCTACACCGTCATGTTGAAATCATCAATGTCAAGATGTTGGGTTAATCATTATTATATATGTAAGAGTATCTTCTAAGGTGGTTGTGGGTTTTTTTTTACAATATTATCTATTGTATCCGTCTTTTGAGAAGTCTAAGGGATCGAATATTGGGACAAGGATGTCAATGTATATTTTATATTTACATTCCTTAATTATATAAAAGGTTTGTGAATTGTCCGAATGACCATAGCCATTATATAAACACATGTGTTTGTTCTTGCTTTGCTTCGTAGCAGGTTGCGATTCATATTTTCTTATGAGATGGAGTTGCTTGTTCTACTACAAGTATCTAATTCCAGCTTTTTTATCTAGCACCAACATTTTAAAGTTTTGGTCGTTAGCGTCGAATGGTTAGTTGAGCAGGTAGAGACGACATATGATGTGGAGGCGCACATGGATGCGGGAATGATGAAGGCAATGAGCGAGAACTCTGCCGTGGACGATATGCATGGAGTCTTTTTGAGGAGTCATGGAATCAACATCGTATTATTAGACTAGATGGTGAGTTTGTTGGGAATCCGGTCTACGAAAGGTGGATTGATAGTCTAGAGAGGTCATGAATATACGGAAGAGCATTCACGATTTAGCATGGGGTTGTTTAGAGCCGAAATTTTGGTTTTTGAAAATGGAATTCTGGTTCTTAAAAAATAGAAATTTCAGTTCTTGAAAATCTCTTTGGTAATATATTGTATTTTATTCTTTAAAAGTTATAAATGAGCAAATCTTGAGGGGGGAAAAGTTGAAGTATATTAAATTTTCAATAAATAAGAATTTTTTTGCCCAAGTGGCCAAAACCATCACTACTGTGGGTATTGATCTTTGGTTGATTTTGCTTGTGGTTCATGTTTTAGTTCTTCTCCCTCTCATTTACTGATGTACCTAACAGACCAGCTAGTTGCTACTCATGCACATGAAAATTTATAACATAATGAAGTCCCTGGGAAGTACTTGAGAGGTTGGTGAATTTTTTTGATGTACTATTGAAATGAAATCATCATGTCTATGGAAACAGAACCGGTTCCAGGGATAAGCTAGATAAGACTTGAGTTGAACAACCTCCTCTGCTTGGAACAACCCACACAGCATATTTCTACAAGAGGTCGGAGACGTCAATGGCCCTCCAGAATTAGCCCATAACAAAGCTCAAGGGACAACCAAATCTAGCTAACTCCCCCCCCCCCCCCCCCCCCCCCCCCCCCCCCCCCCCCCCCCCCGGCACGCGCGGGGCCTTCTGTGGAAGCAATGAATGGACAAATGAAACTATATGGCAACTTTTCTAAACCAATTTAAAGAGTGCATGTTCATCCTCTAAGCAAACTTCAAACGTATCTTTGCATATTTTATTATTTAAATAGAAGACACAAAAGACAAAGCTAACATATATGTATTCTCTAACTTAATCTACACTTCTATATAAGTGAAAAATAATATTTCAAATTTATGATAAATTTATTCACTCTAAATATATCGAAAATGCTAAATGGTCTGTCGGGGGTGGACTGCGGCTGTGCCCGCGCCTACGTGTCCACCCCCCATTCGTCCCCCTGCACTACACGGGGCCCACACCCAAAAAATTCGGAATCCCTCTCCAACGGGGGGGGGGTCGACGCGTGGCTGCGGGCCAGGACCGCAGTCAGAAACCGCGGTCCATGCAGCATCGTCGTAAATATATAGATGAATAGTTAATGAGTTTAGACTTTGCCCTTATTTTATTGCAAGAAGGAAGAAAGAAAAAAAAAAAAAAAAGGAAAAGAAAGTAGCTATTATGAATCAAATAGCAATTAAGGATCATGCTACATTTGATTGGAGCAACGTTCTATCAAGGTTTTAATGGAGGCTCAACTTCAACTTGGAATGGCATGTCAATAATAGATATTGGAAAAGGAATGCTCAACCTCCCAAAGAAAAAGAAAAAGAAAAGGAAAAATCATTATGATAAGGTCAGGAAGTAATGTTTTCTAGTGTCCGTGTTTAGTTTGGATTGTAGTTTGGGGATGAACATTAATTTATTGATATTTTTTTTTTTATGTATGATCGAGAGATTAGTGTTTCAAAAACGTTTTGACTTTAAAAAAGAAAAAGAAAATTTTAAGCACTCAGTTGCATAATTCACAAAAAAAAAAAAAAAAAAGTTTTGACATAAAAAAAATACAACCGTAAATTCAATTTCGTACATTTTATTTCGTATATGGCACTCTAAATCTCAGGAACTGCAAAGTACTCTCTTAGTCATTTGGAAAATAGTAATGCTATGTATACCTCCAAATTATCCCTCCAAACTATCCTTTCTTATGTGACAGTTGACATGACATATTAAACAATATTATGTATCATCTGACATGGCAAATAACATTTAATCCAAAAAATTAATTATCCGATTTTTTTCATATTAATATTAATGTCAATATTAATATTAATGATAATATTAATATTAACGTCAATATTAGTTTTAATGATAATTTTAATAATAATATTAATTTTAATATTAATGTTAATTTTAATAGAAATTAACTTTTAAATTTTGTTATATCAGCTGTCACATCAATATGTCATATTAGCTGGGTATGTAGCAATGTTTATACGTTTTATCCTTTGCCTTGTAAACCTGCTAAGCTTTATGCCGCTCATAGTTGAGCATTTTAAAGCTGTTCCATGCATGCAAAGCTAGAAAACAAAACTTACACGTCATACGTACAAAATTGTCAAAATAAATTGATAAGAACGTACGTCAAAGCGTAACTTGAAACCAAAATGCATGCATCTAGAATTAAAATGCTCAACCCTAATGTAAATATTGAAGAAAAATAATTCAACATATAATAGCTTTGGAAGATACCTGCACGGATATTAGATTCTTAAATTATCTAATTTTTTACAAAATTTTGATATAATATGCGAACATTCAAAAAAAGACAGATGCAATTGCTGCTATTTCGGAGATACTTAAGAGTAGAAATTTCAACCAAATCGAAATGGTCGCTCGCTCTTAAGTATTCCCGAGTGACGTTTCGACAAACTTGATGTCTTTTTCGACGATACAAATTAGATGTTTAAACTATTCATTTTTTGTGAGATATTAAACTAATTTGTATTGTTAAAAAAAGACAATCTGATAACTGTAAAATACATTTATATATGGGTGCTGTTATTAGCATTCCTAAAATATCATTTGACACTTATCTTTAATTTTTTAACATTCAAATTTCAAATCTACCCCTGCATTAACATTATTGGCACTCCTAAAATGTTATCCTACACTCCTCCATCCATTCATGCACAAATTAATGATATATTTAATGCAGGAGTAGATTTAGAATTTAAATGTTAAAAAATTAAAAAGAAGTGTCGAATGACATTTTAGGAGTACTAATAGCATCATATTATATATATATATATATATATATATATATATATATATATATATGTGTGTGTGTGTGGCCCAAGTGGTCCAAGTGGTCGGAGTTCGAGCCCCAGTTGGACGAGTTTGCCACAATTACCCATTGCTTCAAATCTATAATATAAAGCACAGTTGGTTTTTGGTCCGACCTTGGTTCAACGATGATGAAAGGACTAAATTGTCCCTCTCTCTATAAGAGAGAATGAGGTCACACGTTGGGTAAGGAGCAACCGGTTGTTCCAACGGCACCCCCGTCTTCAGCTCCTCATGCACCGCCCCTCCCTCCGCCGCCTCCGCTCCATCCTCGCCCACGCCGTCGTCGTCGGCATCTTCCGCAACCCCTTCGTTGCAAGCAGCCTTCTCCACCACGCCGCCGACCCTTCCTTTGCCGTCTCCCTCTTCTCCGCCATGACCAACCCCAACCCCTTCTCCTTCAACACCGTCATCGTCATCTCCGCCGACCCACTCTCCATCTACTCCCAATGATCCGCCGCCGCGTCCCTCCCCGACTCCCACACCTTCTCTTCCTTGCTCAACACCACCGCCGCCGCCACCAGGTCGCTCCACGCACACGCCCTCCTCCTCGGATTCCGGCCCGACCCCTCCGTGCAGAACGTCCTGCTCACCGCCTACTCCCGACGCGGCTCCGCTAACCACGTCCTGCGGGTGTTCGACGGAATGTCGCACAGGGACGTCGTCTCCTGGACCGCCGCCGTCTCGGACCTCGCCGCCCTCGGACGTCCCGCGACGGCCCTGTGCGTCTTCGCCTCCATGAGGCCCCATGCCGCCTCGAACGCCGCCACCGTGGTCATTATCGTGTCCGCCTCCTTCGGGCTCGGGTCCCTGGCGCTGGCCCGGTGCCTGCACGCCTACGTCGAGAAGGCCGGGTTCGAAGGCCGCGTCTCCGTCCGGAATTTCCTGGCGCTGGCTCGGTGCCTGCACGCCTACGTCGAGAAGACCGGGTTCGTGTCCGTGCCATTATGGCACGGGTTATCCACTAGTGTGTGTATATATATATATATATATATATATATATATATATAAAGCATTATTCACATGTCTGAATGTAGGTACATACAGATGCTAAGGTTTCTGTTCAGTTGACAATTATAATAAAAAATGAAAGATACATCACTTTCCATCGAAATAAAGTATTCTTAGTCCCGAAACAAGAAGAAACGTAAGGGTTAATATTGGATGCAAGAAACACATGTTTGTTTCGACAACTAATAAAATTATCTTGCTTAAAATTTGTCAGTCCCACCTAAGCACAAAATTGTTTCGGTTGCCAAACATTTCCTCAACGTATATAATTATCAATATTAGAACGGAAATTTTCATGTGAAGCATTAAAATTTTATGAAATTTTATATAGAGCACAATGTCTCAATAAATTCCATACGAAGCACAAGAACGCCCTTCGTAAGGGCGTTCTTCTTTTTAAAAATAAATTATTTTTTTTCCTTCCGTTAACTTAGCCTCCGTTAAAAAAAAAATATTAAAAAAAGCAAAACGCCCTTAAGAAGGGCGTTCTCCTTAAAATATAATATTTTATATTCTTCCGTCATTCTTCCGTTAATACTTGCCGTTAAGCGTAGCGGAAATTATTTAAATAAGCAAAACGCCCTTAGGAAGGGCGTTTTGTCAGAATTTTCAGACGAAAACGCCCTTCGTAAGGGCGTTTTCCTGACAGGCTGACGCGTGGCGTTCGGTCGTATTCGGTCGTGGCTGCTGTCAGATTTTTCGGGGAATAGGAGGGGAGCTGTCAGATTTTTGCTCGAGAACGGGGAAGCTGTCAGACTTTTTTGTCGTCTGCTGCGTAGCGGTTTCTCGAGAAGCGGGGAGCTGACAGCTTTTTTTGGGAATAGATGGGAGCTGTCAGATTTTTGCTCTCGTGAATGGAGAATAGGGGAACCACATAGCATCTACTTGTTGCATGATCAAATATTTCAAATAATAAATTATCAAAACGCAACAACTGTAAATGGTGTGCCTCTCTCATGATACGTGTCATAGTCTTAAGCATTCTTGGACAAAAGTCTGTTTGCATATTTTCAGCATTTGTTCGATGCTTGTCATGCAATGTTATAATTTTAGCTCTAATACCATCAAGCAAAGTTGTTATCGGTTTGTCACGCAAACTTTTTTGTCGTCTGCAACATTTACGGTCTAGCTGAACCACATAGCATCTACTTGTTGCATGATCAAATATTTCAAATAATAAATTATCAAAACGCAACAACTGTAAATGGTGTGCCTCTCTCATGATACGTGTCATAGTCTTAAGCATTCTTGGACAAAAGTCTGTTTGCATATTTTCAGCATTTGTTCGATGCTTGTCATGCAATGTTATAATTTTAGCTCTAATACCATCAAGCAAAGTTGTTATCGGTTTGTCACGCAAACTTTTTATCCAACCATTAAAACATTCAGCAATATTTGATGTGTTGATATCTAATCGTGGACATGGTGCATAAGCAGTGATCCAGTGCGAGAAAATACGATTTTCATCATTTGAACCTACAAGCCAATTGAAAACATTTATATCTGCAGATTTTATTCTCTCGAACCACTCGTTCGCATCAACCTCATTATAGGATCGGGCAAGTTTATCTAACCATTCTAGATACTTTCGCGAACCCGAACCAGAAAAAATGACCTTTCATATTTTGTTTGAAGTGTTGAATGCAAAAAAAATGGGGAGAGTTTGGAAAAATTTCTCGCATTCCACGAATTAATCCTTTCTGCTTATCTGATATAAAAGAAATACTATCCCATCGTTCAAAAAAACTTTCAAAAGACATTTTCAAACAATTCAAAAACCATGTCCATGAATCAGTATTTTCTTTTTCAGCAACACAATAAGCAATGGGATATAATTGATAGTTTGGATCGTGAGCACATGCAACAAATAAATTACCTTGATATCTAGATGTAAGAAAAGTAGCATCAATGCTAATAACAGGTAAACAACCGCTCAAAAAACCATCAATACATGCTTTGAAACAAATAAAAATTCTTTGAAATTCATTATTTCCAACTGTTTTTAGAAAACATTTGCTTCCTGGATTGGTTTCCATAATTGTAAATCCATATTTTTCAAGACTACCATACGCATCAATGTAACTACCGTTAATTTCTGATAATGCAAGTTCCTTAGCTCTCCAAGCTTTGGAATATTTAATATGCAAACGATGGTCTCTAAGTATATCACGCACAATATGTGCTGGACTATAGGAGTTGTCATCTCTAATTTTACCAATTATTTTATTTCTTACCCATGCGGTAGTAGCTAGTGGATGATGTCCTCCTATAGATCCACCTGAACATGAATGCCTTGCTTCAAATGTACGAATTTCAAAAGTATTACCGTTGCCGACGGCTCTAGCATATACTCTCCAACAACAATTTGGAGAATCACAAGTATATACAATTCTATGGGGATTATTATGTTTAGATGAACAAGTAAAATTATATCTAATTGCTAGATCAGAAATAAAATTTCTAAATTCAGATGGAGAATTAAATGATTTACCAACAAATAATTCGGAAGTGGAAGAATCTAAATTATCATCATTTGACAAATAATAATCTAAATTTTCAACTAAATCATCACTATTTTCATCATCAACATCCATATTTTCAGTGTTAATGTTCTCTTCAATTTGGTCCACATTGCTAGGGCCAGCACCAAATTGATCTTCCAGGATTGGTTGACTACTGGAAATAATATTTGTGGTAGTATTTGATACCGAGGAATTAATGTAAATTTTAATGCAAGATGAACTTAAACAATTTTGGACAACAAAATTCCATGCTTCCTCACTATCTACTACTAAAAAAGTATCTGTAAAAAACCAGCTTATTGTAAAATCATAACTAATAGAAAAACGATCACTAATAATATTACGTAAACTAGCTAGTGAAATATTATAATAAGTAGAAATAAGATGAGTACTACCTCCTTGATAAGATAATCCATCTAGTATACCTCCATGGTAGCAAATTATTGTTAAATTTGGATCCATTACCACAAACTTGTAACCTACCGATGCTAAAAACTAAGGTGAAGAACAGCTTCTGACTTCTGAACTGAAGAATAGGTTGAGAGAACTTCTGAACTGAATACGTCCACAATAAAAGATGAAGAAGAAATAGTTAGAAGAAGTGAATGTGAACCTCTTCCTCTGAACATTGCTATATACAAGATGAAAAACTTACCGTTTAAAATTATCCGTTGCCTACTGAATTAATATGATGGTGAACGTTACCTATCCTATATTCTAGCCAGTTAACGTTAGCTAGTGAGCCACTTTATATCCCATCTTATATCCCATCTGTACTAATGAGCGGAAAAAAAAAATAATACAGATTCTACTTTATATCCCATCTCTTACTATCCATTTAATAAATAAAAAAAGCTAACGGCCGACTCAAACTAACGTAAATTTTAACGGATTAAAAAAGTAACCGTAACTTAACGGTGTAACTTAACGGTGTTAAGTAAAAAATGTTACTTGACGGACTTAAAGAAGCCAGAAGGAAGAAAAAATAATAAAAATAGAAAACGCCTATACTAAGGGCGTTTTGGTGCTTTACATGAAATTCCCCAAAACTTGTTGCTTTTGTTAGAATTTTATAAATATTTTATGCTTTATATGAAAATTTCCGATATTAGAATTTCATGTAGAATATCAAGTCCTACAATTCAATCATCAATCCATTTCTTTCCGTTCTACATCAATAATCAATTCTCTCTCTCTCTCTCTCTCTCTCTCTCTCTCTCTCTCTCTATATATATATATATATATATATATATATATATATAATATATATATATATATATATATATATATATATAGTTTTTTTTTTTTTTTTTGCAAATTAAGACTAAATTCATTCATCACAAAATTATTCGACCACATCATTATGTATGTGGACCAATATACACCATGGTGGCTGTTCATGAAGCTAAGTGACAAACGAAAATTCTTCAAAATTCATAATAAACATTTGAGCATTAAGCACTGAATTTGCCAGGACATGAGCTGCATAATTAAGTATCATTTTATTTCTAGAGATTTTGAGTTGTCTTTCGTCTTCAATCGGATATCAATTATTTCTATATGAAGTGACCGAATCCATTTATTTCTACATCAATAATCAATTATTTCTATATGAAGTGACCGATTAAATCCATTTATTTTCTTTCTACATCAATAATCCATTATTTTCCTTTCTACATCAATAATCAATTATTTCTATATGAAGTGACCAAATCCATTTATTTTCTTTCTACATCAATAATCCATTATTTTTCTTTCTACATCAATAATCAATTTTTTCTATATGAAGTGATCAAGATAGAATTAAACAATCAATGTTTGAATTTATAGCCTCTTTGAAGCGTAGACGAAATTTTAGTGAACACATAGCATCGATTGTTGAGATCAAACTTGTATGCTAAGCAAAAGTGTAATATATTGTTGACATATCGGCGGTATTTTTGAAGGTGCATAAAACATCTAACAGTTTTTTATACAAATGGTTTATTTTCAACAACAATCTGGACCATCGAACTGGACTGGTCGATGACCAGGATTATATATTACTGGAACTATAGCAATTTTTTAAACCTAATTTAGGTTTCCTTAGTCTAGCTAAGGGGGCTCACCTTCTGGTGTGCTCATTGAAGGACGATCAAGGATCGAGATGTCCACCAAATCTACTAGAAATTTGTACTTCAATCGTAGGACTCGCTCTTCAAGACATTTAGAGGAAGGAGAGATGGTTTATATATATATATATATATATATATATATATATATATATATATATATATATATTAACATTAATATTAACATTAATATTAACATTAAATTACGGATTAGAGTGAGAGAGGTTTTTGGGGGACTTTCTAAGGGGGGCTTTTGATCCGCTTCATATATATATATATATATATATATATATATATATATATATATATATATATATATAAGCGGATCAAAAGTCTCCCTTAGAAAATTTTCTAAAAACTCCCTCACTCTCAGCCGTAATTTAATGTTAATATTATTGTTAATTTTAATATTAATATTAATATTAATATTAATGTTAATATTAACATTAAATACTAAAATTAACATTAAACTTAACATTAAAATTAATATTAACATTAATATTAACATTAACATTAATATAAAAAAAATTAATATTAACATTAACATTAATATTAATATTAATATTAACATTAACATTAATATTAACATTAAATTACGGATGAGAGCGAAAAAAAATTTAGGGGGTTTTCTAAGCGGAACTTTTGATCCGCTCCCTATATATATATATATATATATATATATATATATATATATATATATATATATATGGTGTGTTTATCTTTTCAATATACAGTTTATAATTTGTCCATGTGACGAAGTCAATATATATATACATATGGTGTGTTTATCTTTCTTTGCTCTCTTGTTCGAGTACTCTACGTGATCTATATATGTTGCTTTGGTGTCGAGAACTCTTAATCATTCTCACACTCTCTTTGCGAGATAAGTGACATCAAAACTAAAGATTATCACTTGTTAACTTCTCGTTGCGTACGCAAAGAATAGTTGTAAAGTGTAGAACTCCTTCAATTATGAATTAGGAGAGATATATATCAATTAAAATTCCTAAGTAGTTACTAAATCAACCCAATAATTAATGTCGAATCCCTATCCGACAGTGAAGATGGAGCTGCATCGATCGATCCAATAATTAATGTCGAAAGCTATGTATATAAGTTATCAACTTAATTGTCCAGCGCTTCTCGCACGCGCATGCGTGCGTGCATGTCAGCCAAAAATGGCGATTAAGAATCGAGTGAACGTAAATATAATTAAGCTCTCCCTCATGATTGCGTGAGATTAATGGTCCACAAGTGGAGGCTAAATGACTATGATAGGATTCAAATGCATTTATAACATTTTCTATATGGACACTGCTATTTTGCCTGTTGTTTGTGACCAACGGCTTCCCATTAGCTCTCTTATCCGAATTTTAAGAAGGTGAGGCCACACGAGGGACAAAAGGTTGGCTACTATGTGGTCCTCCCCCCCACCCCCACCCCCACCCCCACCCGCCGGCCACCCACGTCTGCGCCCCCCGCTGACTCGCCCCCACTCCTCCCACCTCCCCCCTCTTTCTTTTTTTTCAGGATGTCAAGTTGTCACAAAAAAAAATTAGGGTATCAAGTTAAAAGACAACATAGTTGAAGGTATCAAGTTAGAATTAAGTCTATATTCTTTTATTTTTGAGATGCCCGACGCTGCTTTATATATCCTTTGGATCCACTATCTTTAATTTTCACACACACCAACGTCTTTTCCGTATTTCGATTCAGAGACCATCCTCCGAGCTAGCCAATAAAGTTATACATCTTCTCGTTGTGCACAAGAGCCAGCAATTTCAGTACAAGTATATAATCTCGAGATGAAACAATTTGAATTGGACATTTTACTTTGTTTCATGAGTTACATCATGTAGCGATTTGTGCGGGAAAAAAAAGGTTCTTTTAACTGGAGTTGTTATTGTATTATTATATTTTATGTATATGTTTTTTTTTAAATTTAATTTAGAATAATAATTATGTGTCTCATTAATAACTAATTCTATACATTTTATTTCACGTCTCCGAAACGTGACAATCATCTATAGGAGCAGCACAAGTAGGGTCACCTATCGTTGGCTCGTACGTCTCAGGTGCCTTGTTAGCAATCACCCGTATAAAATTCGTATTATACACAAATTTTTTCGCATCTTTCATAAACGTATAAAACTTGCGTACTTTTGACAGATTAAAATCAATACATAAATTTTAAGCATGCAAAATTTTAAACATGTTTTGTATAAATTATTGACAAATTTGGCACAATAAACATGCTGGGAACCTGTTTAATTAACCAAATTTGACAATATATTTAAGAATGTGAAGTTTCTAATCTCAATATTTGTATTTTTCAAATATTTGACCAAAATTTTAAACGTATTTTATTTGCACGAAGCCGATTTATACTCGTACTTTTGCCGTCCCAAATTTTTTTCGTTTGCCGAATTGCTAACAAGGCTCAGGTGTGTGATCGCAACACTCTCCTACCAAATAGTTTAATTTTGGACAAGTAGTTTTAGAGAAGAACTTCATAGACTTCCTTGGATGGTCAATAATCCAGCTTCCCTCTCCTATATCAAATTTGGTGTTGATATAGCATGTCTCACCACTACCAATAGGCTAGGGATCATTAGCAATATATATTGTTATTCCCGAAAATAGATCTAGATGGAAGAACGACCAGACGCAAAGAAATTTGCTCTCTTTTCTCAGTTGAACGATCAAAAACGGAGACCTTACGCAAGCTTCCTCTCTGTTCTGAGTTTTATGATTTTGGAGATTCCGGCAAACAAGTTTGCCCTCCAAAAGATCCTAAAGTCTCTAAGGAACAAATATTAAATTCTGGTTACAACTTGATTGAATAACTTCACGTTCTTTCTTGCAATCGCAGTTAATGCAGACGTACAAAAAGGATTACAATTAGAAGAAGAAAGAAAAAAATAATAATAATAAAATATTATTAGTCTTGCTTGATGGTAAAGACTATCTTTGCTCAAAGCAAGAGTCACCCACCGTACGATCTACTCCCAGGAACCAGCAAGTTCTCAAAGAACTTCTGGAATACTCGTAGTCAACTCTTTTTGTGACTCGAACGGACTCCTGGACTCAAGTGGCTCCCTTCTTCTTTTTTCCTGTATTTTTGTGTCTCAAAAAGGATGTCAGGTGACTCTATTTATAGGAGTAAAAATTTCACCTCTTCTCCTATTTGATGTGGGATTAAAATACCAACATTGAAAAAATGAGTTTGATATTTTATATCATCCCGTAATCAGCGGAGTCGTGTGCCAGTCCACGCCTACACCCGCGCATGGGTTCGTGTGTGTGCGACGAGCCATTATGCGCGCGCCATTGAGTCTGTATCCGAGTCCGACCCACAAAAAGAATAAACATGGCACCAACATGTGTCTCATTGCCACAATCCATGTACACACCTCAACATATGCAAAATAATATATTGAGATACTCACTTTGTGGTGTAGTCGATGTTGAACTATATATATATATATATGTCGATGTTGAATTATATATATATATATATATATATATATATATATATATATATATACACACACACACACACACACACACAAAGTGCTAAATCCAAAAGATGTCGAAAACTATGACTTATCCACTCTGAAATACTCGTTATCGGCCGAAATAAATACTTGACGCAATTCTCTATCTAATGTGTTGAAAGTCTCTGCCACTGTACCTAAACTTTTAAATGTATGTTTAGATTTTTATATTATTGTTCTTCCATGCCGTCAAACATTGCCATATGAATTTTTCATGAATCTTAATATTGGCACTATGTTTATTCATTCCAACCGATCCAAAGTAGTCATAACGGAATAAACCAGACATCTAAATTTTCAAAAACTAAGTCAAATCCGAACGGCCGAAATAGTCGTAACCGAAATCGAAATCGGAATGAACAGAAAATTGATTCAGTTTGTTCGATTGAACTATTTTTATTTTTATTGGACATAAGCAAAAGTTGAAATTATACTTAAATTGTATTGAAAGGAAAAATATATATATATATATATATAACTTTTATGCGTGCCTTCATTGTATTTCAAAATTTGGTCTAAAGTTGGATTAGTTGAGCTTTAAAACACATATAACGTTTACATGATGAGGTTTTTTGCGAGCCGCCTACATGAACCAAATCACCAATTTATATATATAATAATTTGATCTAATTTAAGGGAATTGATGAATCACGTGTTAAATGCAAAAAACGTAGGGTGGAAAGTGAAAAAATGCAGGGAAAGTTGGGGGTGCAACTCCAACTTTTTCCCCTTCGAGTCAGCATCTCCGTGTAAACCCAAACCACGGCCACCCAAATTTGCACCCTACGGCTGCAGTGGGCCCCATGGGGTCGCAACGTTTGTGGGTCAACCTATGAAGGAGCCGACAGGTGCATGTCGTCGAAAAGGAAGGACATCTGAATTTCTTGCTGTATGGCAGTAGGTTGTATTCTCCAATTACAACCACCCACGCCCCCTCCCCCCACAACCCCCACTCTATCCCTACATGCATGATTTTCCGCCAAACAGGCTGACATAAATTGAACACGTCCAATTTTTACCGGTCTATGCGCAAGATGCAAAAGACTGACTACTAAGGATACATGGGTTGTACACACTCCACCATCCATTCGATCTGACTGACAGAATTATTCTCCATTTGATTTTTTTGAAAATAATACTGTTCTAAATAATTCTTGAAAGTTGAGTATGTTATAACAAATTTTCTGTTTATTGTTGGCCGATTTAGCGTTTAGACCCTTAATTCTATTGTATTTTATAATTTAATTTCTAACATGTTCAATTTTTTATTGTAACTTGAATGTGACTAAAATGATGATAACAAATACATGGTAAAAATAATAGTATGGTGAAAAAAATAACAAAAAAAGAAATTTAGGATCAAAACTTGCAATTCAACATATTATGACTTAAATCTTAAGTTGGTGCAAAATTCAGGGCCTAAACACTAATTAGCCCATTACTGTTTGGTAATAGTGAAATGTGCATATTTTTTATTAGTATTTTTTTTAATGTTCGAATAGATAATATTTTATATATTGAAAGTCAGAAAAATAAGCCTCACATGCACCACTTCTCCAAGAATGCTACCAAAAGTCGAGCTCCAGCATATAGAACTAAAACTTTTTGAAAAAAAGAATTCCGATATCATTCTGGAGATGTACTTGCTAGCATGACTGCACTGATCGTGAGATAATTAAAGATAATTCATAGTTCATTTACCAAATTGTAAATATTAATTTTTGTATTCTAATTTAATATTGTAACCTCAATTAATATTGTTTGGAATTTTTTGAATCTTTTGGATTCAGATACTCGAATTATGGCTTCATCGTAGATTTTCTTAGTTGTCTTTCATAAAATTTTATCTAACGGACAATACTTACATCAATTTATTTGAATATAGTATTTTAAATTTACCAATTTTAACTTATTCAAAATACACTTTTATGATTTTACCTTACGAGAATGAACTTTTTTTTACAAATATAAAACTTGAAATTTTTTCTAAATGTACTTATAAATTTATAAACAAGAATTGGTCCCACAATTTCTTAAATATGACTCGTATATTTATTAATAAAAAAATCAAACTAATAAGGTGATTATTAAATAATATAAATATATACTATTATATAATAAGGAAAGTAGGTTTCACCATAAAAAAATTTATTCTATAAATACCTTCATCTATATTTACTAATTAAAATTATTGATTATATTTAATATGAATAGTTATATAATTATGTATAGAAAAAAATTTAAAAAAATTTATTTTTTAAAATATTATAAAAATATATACAAAACACGTGTATATATACTAGTTATATTAAAAAATAAAAATAAAATAGTTTGGATGGCTTAATGGCAATTTCTATGAAAAATTCATGGATCTTGACGCCGTTATGTGCAACTTAATCGCCGCTCGCACTACAGACAAAAAACTGTGGGTCCCACTATTTTGTTTGCTTCCTGGTTTGAGTCCCAGGCGGTGGAGCCCACAATCAGAGCCGTTGAACAATTGCTCTATCAACGGATCAAAAAAAAAAAATTATGTGTTGGACGATTTTGCCATTGGTTCGGCAACACAACAGAGGCGGCGAGACGTTTCTAGCCTTTGGAAGGCATATTACACTAAACACCCTTGTACTTCCTAAAATTATATCATTACTGGTTCACTATCCCTGCGATTGCAATAATTATTTTGACATTATGTCCTACCTAATTTGGTACTACCCACTCAATTTGCAAAAAAATACAGCAAATATTTGATAGCATAATAATAAATTTTATGGAGAGCGTACACAAATTGATACATTATTTTTGTCAATCTTCTTTATATTGTGTCACAAATAATAATCAACAAATATTATAATACGACGAAGGATTCGTACATAGGTGATATTCATGTCAACTTTATTGTCTTTAAAGCTAATTTTAATTATTTGTAATTTTGTAACCATCTATATTATTTTACCGTTCTTGTAAAGGGATTTAATTAAATAAGAAAGATGATAACACTTGGTAGAATTCTTAATAATATAAAAAAAAGTAAATTAAATGGTCAAAAACTTAGGACATTCAAATGCAAAAAACAGCAAATATTTGGTAGCATAATAATAAACTTTGTGGATAGCTTACACAAATTGATACATTATTTTTTTAGTGTATCACAAATAATGATCATCAAATATTCTAATATGACAAAGGATTCGTACATTACATAATTCTATAACCATCTATATTATTTTACCATTCTTGTAAAGGGATTTAATTAAATAAAAAAAAGGTGATAACACTTGGTAGATTTCTTAATAATATAAAAAATCAAATGAAATGGACAAAAACGTAGGACATTCAAATGTATTTACTATTTTACTTGAGATTGAGTGTAATACAATAAACACGATCTTGACGTTTTATTTCTAATACATGCACAATATTTTAAGAATTATATTGCTTCCATTTTCGTTCTTCCAACATAAATGTTAGAATCGTTAAACCGTGTCATGAAAGAAAGTTTTCAACATGATCACAAAATAAATAAATAGTAACTTTTTAACTTTGTAATTCAAACATTCTTACTAATTTTGGGAGCAAGATAGAGCGCAGTCTAATATGTCAAATAAATAGTACGTTATCTACACATTCTATTTAAATTGTAAAAATATTGTTGGTAAAAATATATTCGATTTACTTTTTCAAAATAAGTGTGCAATTTTTTTTTATATGAATCTATACTTTTATATAATATAAAAATTAGGCTTCGCCGCAAAATAATTACGTTCAAACATTTTCTTACATATGTTTACTAATTACATTATTCACTAAATTTAACATGAGTACTTAGATAATTACATATAGATTTTTTAAGTAAGATTATTGTTCTTCAAAAAAATTAAGAGTATTGCTTATGATATGTCGTTATTGGCACTAATATAATGTCAGTCTGTACTCTTTTTAATTTTCTATTATTAAAAAAAATTAAAAGACTATGGTTCTTAAAAAAAATTAAGAGCTTTTGCTTTTTCATATATTAATATTATTAACACTCCTAAAATGTCATCCTGCATTCATTCCTACATGCATGTATAAATTAATGTTAGATTTAATATATAAGTAGAATTAGAATTTGACTGGTAAAAAAGTAAATAAAAATACAAATGATAATATTCTAGGAGTGTCGATAACATCACCATTTGTATATTGTTTTCAAATAATATAAAATAAGTTACTGGTAAATAGACAATAATGAAGACCCATATAAGCAAAACTCCCTAACGTCGCATACCAATCACAATGTCCACAACCGTAATTGCCACACTTTCAAAAACACCGGGGGGCAATATCGTAATCTAAACCCCTGCACTGTCCTATATAAATAGACCAAATGAATTATAGCAATTGTTCACTCTCTCTCTCTCTCTCTATAAAACTTTGACTCTCTCTTTCATAAACTCTCTCAAAATAAAATTAAAATTAAAACCACACTCTGACACTCGCTCGCTCACCGACTCCGGCCGCCGGGGAATGCCGAGAGATGAGGAGATCCGATCCTGACCTCGGCGGCAAGCGGCGGAAGAAGCCGTCCTGCCGGACCTCCCACCGCAAGCACGTCGAGGACGGGTAGCCTACTCCCTACTAGTCCCTAGTCCTCTCTCTCTCTCTTCCTCTCTCTCTAGCTCTAGCTCTAGCTCTATAAATCAATGGAAGAAGCCACCTCCCCGACGGAGGCGAAGAGCCTCCTCGACGGCCGCTACGAGCTCGGCCGCCTCCTCGGCCACGGCACCTTCGCCAAGGTCTACCTCGCCCGCAACCTCCGCACCGGCCACAACGTCGCCATGAAGGTACATACACATTATTTTCGTGACAATTATATCCTTAAGCCAAATTTTTAAATAAACTATTTTAATTTGTCCAACACAATTAATTTTACATGTGTGGTCCCTGTTTATTGAATAATAATTTTAAAAGGTGGTCGCCAAGGAGAAGGTGCTCCGCGTCGGCATGGCGGAGCAGGTCAAGAGGGAGATCTCCGCCATGAAGATGGTCACCCACCCCAACATCGTGGAGCTCCACGAGGTCATGGCCACCCGCTCCAAGATCTACTTCGCCATGGAGCTCGTCCGCGGCGGCGAGCTCTTCTCCCGCATCGCCCGCCACGGCCGCCTCCGCGAGGACCCCGCCCGCCGCTACTTCCGCCAGCTCCTCTCCGCGGTCGCCTTCTGCCACGCCCGCGGCGTCTACCACCGCGACCTCAAGCCGGAGAACCTCCTCCTCGACGACCGCGGCAACCTCAAGGTCGCGGACTTCGGCCTCAGCGCCTTCGCCGGCCCCGACCTCCTGCGCACCGCGTGCGGGACCCCGGCGTACGTCGCGCCGGAGGTCATCGCGCGGAAGGGCTACGACGGCGGGAAGGCCGACCTCTGGTCCTGCGGCGTCGTCCTCTACGTGCTCCTCGCCGGCTTCCTCCCGTTCCAGGACGACAACGTCCTGGCCATGTACAGGAAGACCCACCGGGGGGACTTCAGGTGCCCCCCGTGGTTCTCCGCCGACGCCCGCCGCCTCGTCACCAGGCTCCTCGACCCCAACCCGGCCACCAGGATCACCGTCGCCGAGATCCTCGACACCCCCTGGTTCAAGAAATCCTCCACCGACCCTCCGCCGCCGCCACCGGCGGCGGCGGAGAAGGACTCCGCCGAGGAGCCCGAGAGGCTCAACGCGTTCCACCTCATATCGCTCTCGCGGGGCTTCGACCTGTCGCCGCTCTTCGAGCAGGGCGGCGGCGCGGGGGGAGGGATTCGGTTCGCGACGACGGAGCCGGCGAGCGGGGTGATATCGAGGCTGGAGGGGCTGGCCGGGAGGGGCGGCGGCGGCGGGGGCGGGCTGAGGGTGACGAAGAGCTCCGCCGCGGGCGTGAGGCTGGAGGGCGGGGAGGGCGGGGGAGGGAAGGGGAGGCTGGCGGTGGCCGCGGAGATATTCGCGGTGGCGCCGTCGGTGCTCGTGGTGGACGTGAGGAGGGACGGGGGCGACTCGCTGGAGTACCGGTCCTTCTGCAGCAACGAGCTGCGGCCCGCGCTCAAGGACATCGTGTGGGCGGCCGCGGCGGACGCCCCGGCGACGACCGCCGCGTCGTGAGTGGTCGACGATATTGTTTGTGCAGTGTGATATGCGAATGCGCGCGCGCTGCTGCTCCGCTCCCCCGTGATTTTGTGCGTGCGGTTGTGTTTGTTGCATATTTGTTGTTTTGCAAACAATAATTGAGTAGGGGGTGGGGTGGTGTATGCGTTTCTCTTGTTCAAATCATTTGTGTTTTGTCCAATGCTAATGCTCTGTGCTATGCTATGTGTACTACCATATTAATCTTATTAACATCTCAGTTGTCGCCAGGGGTGAGCATATAACGGTTGAAAACCGAAAATCAAACCGAATCGAAATATGACAAACGGTTCAGTTTTTCGGTTTTTGGTTCGATTTTCGGTTTTAAAATTTAAAATTTTAAAATAACGGTTCGGTTTTCGGTTCTTGATCCGAATAATCGAACCGAACCGAAAACCGATTTAGATTTAGTAATTTATCAAACTACCTTCAATCTACATATACTAATATTTTGTAACTCATAAGAGAGCAATCTCTTCTCCTATTCTCTGTCGGTACTTCTTTGAGCGCTCTCTCTCTTTACCCTCAATCTATATATAGTAAAAAAATTTTACACTATGTAATATAATAATTAATAAATATAATAATGTCATATTTTTAAAATAAGGTCCGACACATTGGCTCACGAAACCGAACCGACAAAAAACCGAACCGAATTAATTCGGTTCGGTTTTGTTCGGTTTTTATAAAAACGGTTCGGTTTTCGGTTTTGAGAAATACGGTTTACGGTTATTTCGGTTTTCATATATACGGTTTGGTTTGAAACGAACCGATGCTCACCCCTAGTTGTCGCATTATATTCCGTATTATTATTGTTTGATTTAGGATGTTGCTATTAGCACTACTAAAATATTATTTAACAGTTCTTTTTAATATTTTTAACATTTAAATAATAAATTTATTCCTACATTAAATATAACATTAATTTGTTCTTGTATGGAGTATAGGATAACATTTTAGGAGTGCCAATAATGTTAATACATAAATAAATTTAAAATTTGAATGTTAAAAAAATTAAAAAAGAGTGTCGAATGACATTTTAAGAGTGCTAATAGCAGCATCCTTGATTTATATCTTACTGGTATTTATATTAACATTAACTAACTATCAATGTTAATTTTTAAAATATTTAATTAATTAACTATCGATGTTAAATTTAATGAATGATATTAATTTGTAAACATAGGTAAAAATACTTTTTTAAGAAAAAAAACTTTCACGGTGAAGTCTCAACTTTTCATAGTATAGATGCCTAATCATGATCATGCCTAGCTTAGCATTGTATATATATGTAGAATTAGCTAAGAACTTTTAATGTGTACGTGCATTATACGCACGTATAAAAATTGTTAAAATAAATTAAATCATAATTTGTTATAAATAACACCGTCCTATGGGATCAAATCGTTCAAATAAAAAAAAATTCCACCTTAACCACAAACATTTGACTATAATTAGATAGATTAGATAGTTAAATAATTAGTTAAAATATAGGCTTAATTGCAATTTCATACCCTCAACAATTTCAATTTTTTTACTTGATATTCTAAACTTTTTTTTTTTGTAACAACTTGATACCATGAAGAAAATTATGACCAAACTATCCTTGTTTAAAACTTAAAACTACCCATAGCCCCAACATTCCCTCCCCGGCCATTTTCAACCACTCTTGCACACCCCTCCGCCAGCTATGTTTCCTACCACTACCCCCGCTACCCCGCCTCCCGCTCTCCCGCCCCTCGGCTGCACCCCCGGCCCCACGCTCTTCGCGGTGTTGCCGCCAACGGCTGCGCGGACGTCGGAGAAAGGGGTCCAGGCATTTGTGCAGTCGGGGTGGAAAAAGTAGGGGGTGGATGGGGGCAACCGAGAGAGGAGGGCGGTGGAAGGGTATCGACAGGGATGGGTAGGCCGACGAGGGGAGCGGGGGCTGGGCAGCGGAGAGGGAGGTTGAGGGCAACTGAGATAGAAGGAGGAGGGTGGACTGTTGGGAAGACATGGATAATCTTACCTTTTTAATTTTTTTTGTATCAACTTGAAAATATTAAGGGTCTGCTTGGTAACGGTGTTTTCATCGGTTTTGGGGTGTTTTTGAACCGGTCGTTTATGAAAACCCCTGCTTGTTAATTTTTTTTAGGCACCGATTTTGATCGGCTCAAAAATCCCCGAAAACCGGTGTAATGTATTTTTGTGCGGCTTTATAAACACCCCAAATCGGTGGGTTTTGAGCGACTCTATTTTTTATTCCATTTATATCCTCACAAAAATATATATAATTATAACTACTGATACCCTTACCTATTTAATTTATTCGTGTAAAAAAATTTTATAACCGCTCGTTAGTAAATTACCAACCATGGATTGGATTGGTTTAAAAGCCGCTACTTAAAAACCATCCAAAATCGGACCCCTCATAACCGCTCATAACCGGTACTCTAAAAACACCTCATAACCGCTACCCCTACAATTGCCAAGCAGACCCTAAATAGTTGATGGAATCAAGTTGTGGAGTAAACAAGTTCAGGGCATCAAGTTGAAAACTGGAATAGTTTAGGATAACAAGTTATAATTAGGCCTAAAATATATTTAATTTTAAATTTTAATTATGTAAAATATACATACGAGACCCCATTTCAAATCTATTTATAATGAGTATAAATAACTTGGCTTTGATGTAAACTAAAGAATTTTGGCTAAATTATAACTTAATACCCTCAAAAATTTAAGTTTTTCAACTTAATATCCTAAACTTTGAAAGGTACTAACTTCATATCCTCTCTCAACTAATACTTTCAACTTTGTACCCTCCGTCACACTAATCGTTAGTTTCAACGTTAAAAATAATAATCCTAAACTACCCTCCCACCACCCTCTTCTCCCCCCACCCCTTCTCCATCCCTGCCACATCCCTCCCCCCCCCCCCACCACGTATCATCCCCTCCCCCATCGCGCCACCCCCGCTCCCCCGCCGCACGCCACCCCAATCCTCCTCCACCGCGCGCACCCCCCCATCCCTCCTCCGTCGCGCGCAGCCCTCCTCCCACGCGCGTAGCCCGCCCCCCGTCCCGCGCACCCTGTCGACGGTGGCTGCTGCTGCTGTGATGGCGGCTGCTCGCAGCTGTGTAGCCCCTCTTCCGGCTGTCGATGCCGGAGAAAGAGGAGGGGGAGGGGGGCTGCTGGAGAGATAGGAGGGGTTGGAAATGGTATTTTTGTCATTTGCTAACTCGGTTAGCACCGTTTGGAGAGAAGGTATCAAGTTGATTCATATCAAAGTGTAATGTATAAACTTGCAAAATTCGAATAGTTGAGTTTATCAAGTTATAATTTAGCGAATAATATAGGGTCCGACTATACGCACCCCACCTATTTCTAAGTTGACCCCAACTTTTATGAGTAACTTAAGTTGTATTGTTAAATGACTGATTTATCATTTTTCTATTTCTAACTCTACACCCCAACCTATCTTCCTCAAACCCAAAAATCCTAGAAGACATTATTTGAAGCTTAAAGAAATTACAATGGAGGGCCAAAGTAATGATAGAAGATCTCCCTACTAATGTTTTTGTTTCGAGTAGCGATTGGGCTGTTTCGATTTTGACAAACAAAAAAAACAAAATTCGCGAACTGTTCAACCTGAACGAGTCGGACAAATTCGTACTGTTCGACATACACAGGTCGAACATATTAAAAGTGTTCGACATACACAGGTCGAACGTACAAATCCATATTGTTCGACCTGTGATGGTCGAACAAATACAAACAGTTCGGCAGGATGTTGTCGAACAGAGTAGGAAAGTTCGACTGTCGTGAGCTGAACAGTTTGACATCCGTCCGACAAACCAGGGTCGAACAGTGCCAATGGAAACCCTAAAAAAATTGCGTTTTCGTTCAAAATTTTAGGATCGTACAAATGGGAGAGTTCGGTTCGAAAATGGGGTGGAGGTGGAGGAGGAGGAGGAGAGTTTAGGGTTAGGTTGGGATGAGTTTGAATATGTGTTTGGGGTAGACTTAGAAATAATTGAATGATATGATGGATTGGGGTGGGGTTATGTTTCATTTGGGTTAGGGGCATTTCTGTCCAGAATTGGGGTAGACTTAGAAATTTGTCCAGTCTAGTTTTCTATTAGTGGGGTAAACTTAGAAATTGGGGTCAACTTAGAAATAGGTGGGGTGCATATAGTCGGACCCATAATATATTTGGTGGATAAATATACAAATCCCTTAATTATGAACCATGAGCCCGGTGAAGAAATGGGTTTGATTAGACCGTACCCGACCCGATCCGTTTCAAGACCCGGACGCAAACTATTACTTTTCATGTTTTCTTTTCGTTTTCCTTCCTTCGTCTTCCTCGAAGAGAAGCCACTGGCGTCCAAAACCCTAGCTTTCGATTAGGGTTAGGGTTTGGTGCGCGAAGGAAGAAGGAATGGAGGACGAGGAGATCGAGAAGACGGTCTTCGCGTATCTGAAGAAGAAGGGCTTCAAGCATGCCGAGCTCGCCCTCCAGGAAGACCGCAGTCGACTCTCTTCCTCCTCCCACCTCGATGCCAGGTCCGATCTCTCTCTCTCTCTCTCTCCTGAATTTCCTTACCAGAAATTTGTAAATTTTCCTAATTAAGATTAAGATTTGGTTGTCCCCCTCTTCACGAAACCCTATAAAGAGGTTTTTTTGAACTAATTCAGCAATCTACCTTGTTAGTAATTTACTGACTCAACGATTAATAATGTTTGTTGAGAAGAAAGTTGGGGTGATTTTAAAACTACGAGAATTCGGAAATTGGCTAAACTGAGCTTTGATTGTAACCCTAGATTGCGTTTCTTCTTTCTTTCTGGACCTCGATAGTAAATTGGTAGTGCCAGTGAATTGAAGAAAGGAGAAATGTGGGTCTTTTTTATTTTGACTAGTTTACCACTCTACTTTATCAAAATTGATTGACATTGGCCAATAACACTAAAGTATGCAGACTGCGAAACGATTTACTGGCATCAAATTTGTTTATATAATTTATAATATTCTCGAAAATAAATCATGTTAGTGACTTTTTTTCAGAACCAAAGCCCTTGTTGTAGTCTCGTTGGTTAGGATAATAGTCTCTTAACTATAATAATTAGGTTCCATCCCACTAGTGACATAGAATTTTAATTTTAAAAATTAATTTTCTGTTAGTTAGTTGATAATGTGATCCTAACTCGAATCTGGACCTGACTTGAACTGGATTGACTCAGACCTGAGCCCGACCCTGACTGACTAGGGCTCATACCTGACCCGAAAATTATTCTATCCTCATGGGAAATGAAAATACCCACATGTTTTGGTACCTGCAATTTAATGTCCTGGTAATTTTTTTTTATAACATGAAATAGTAATTATTTTCCCATCCTTCGGTTTCCAGGGAATTTTAAAAAAACTTCCCTTGTACCAAAAGCACCCTAAAGGAAGTATTTCGGTCGGTCAATGATGACTAATGTGGGTAAACAAGAAAATTGGGATGATTGTAATATAGTTCTTTGATGATATGCATGATTGATTGCTTCATTGAGCAAACCCTTTTTTTTTTCATGTTAACATTCTTCTTCAATAAGAAGTTTTTTTTAGGCTCTTAGATCTAGTGGCTAGCAGGTGAAGACATAACGCATCATGGCTGGGTGGGTTCGATCCCACGGGGAATTGTATTATTCCTTCCAATTAATGGTGGGAGTTAAAAAAAAGTGCTACCAACTTGGTGAAGTCGTTAGTAGTAGGATATTTCATTGTAAATTGACGAAGATGTCGACAAGTTCAGTTAATGAAGAGAGATATTTTCATTTATAATTGGATATATTACTGCTCACAATATTACATGCATATTTAGATATTCAATTTATCCCAAAATTCTGCTAGTTTGTGATGATATAATGCTTTGTGTAAGATAGTGCTTTCTCTCAAATCTCAAAATTGTTATTTTGTATGAACAGGTTAAAGAGTGGTGCGGCACGATATCACGATGGCTATAGCAAACTAAGATCATGGGCATATAGTTCGCTGGATTTGTACAGGGTAATCACTTACTAAATTTACACGCTAGGTGTTATATTTTCATAGTGGAATAATTCATAGTGCATGTCAGTCTATAATTCTGACTTAAACTAAACTGGTTTGAACTAAACTGGTTGATTTACTAGAAAATGTTCCTTCTCCAAAATCCTCCAGTGTTGCCTCTTGTATGAACATTTGCCCAAAAGGGTTGATATTTTTGTTCCTATTTTTCCTTTGCTTTTTGATATTTGGATAGCAAGCAGATCAGCTGTTTAGTGTCCTAGTATTGCCTTTTTGCACTAGTTATTGATGAACTTAGTAGGCACATTCAATACTAGGTTCACGGGTGTACGTTGTTTGCTGATGAATTAATGCTAGTTGAGAGGGTTAGCTTCTAAAGTAGACACATGAAGAGAATCTTTTGGATCTAATTATTAAAATTAGCGTGACGATAAACTGAATGCATGAGATGCAACTTTATCAATACTTCTCAAGGAAAGGAGGGAGTTTGTCCATATTAAAGGGAAAAACATATCTAAGAGATAATTTCTGCTGTCCAGGATTAGTCATTCATTATGCTTGAGGTTGTGAAGGATGTTCGTAGAGATTTTCCTTTTGTGAGATTGTTTCTAGAGTGCTGTGTGAAGTGGTGTTTCTAGAGATTGTGAAGGATGTTCATAGGATTGTTTGACGGTGGCAGGAAAATTCTACAAAAAACTATAAAAGAGAGACTATTCTGATGTCCCAGAAAATTGGGAATCAGGAAACATGCCCAAAAATGTAGCTGAATTTAGGATGCTGAGATGAGTGGATACTTTAAAAGACACTAAAGAAATGAATGAAAATATTGGGGGAAGCTGGAGTTGCTGGCAATTGTGGAGAAGATGAAAAGAAAAATTGGTTTGAACACGTCCAACAAAGAGATCAATAGATGCACCATATTGAGGAGTGACAAGATCTTAATATAGGAGCTGCTATGTGTAGGAGTATACCTAAATAAACATGGATTGAGGTTGTAAAGGGGATATTCCATTTGCTCATGTTAGAGAGAGGAACCGTAAAGAGCCGAATGGAGGAAATAAATAATTCAAATGCAGCCGGACTTGATAATCTTTTTGGATGGAGGCCTTGTTGATCATGCCCTTTAATCTTTTATTTGCTTAAATAGTCCAGCACAATCTTAATATAAGTTTGAAATGCATAGTCTAATTGCTTCTTCAATTGGTTAAAAGTAAATTTCAAATTTTTAGAGACAACTTCTGGGTTAACCAAAATTCAGGTAGCATTTCTATACTTTGTCTTGTTAATAAAAATTTGATTGCCTTTTGTTTGGATAGACTGTTATTTGGATCAGGCATCATACTTTATTATACTTGAGGTTGTCGTAACTCAAATTTAAAGTTAGGAGACATGGAAGGAGTGAATAGGCTTAGCCATCACTAGATCCCTGACTGTATCTTCTGAAACTTTCAGAGGGAGAGAGAGCTTACCTTTACAACTTTAGACTATTTCACATCTGGGTAATGATGGGAATATGCAGGGTTATTTTTTTTAAAATGAAATCATGGCAATTAAGGAATACTTTAGCATTGTGTAGTTGCCTTAGCGTTCAGCGTTTTTATGTATAGTTCATTCAGTAGAAGTTGATATATTATGAATCTGTGGACAAGATAATATACATATTAAGGAACTTCTTTCCCCTTTTTTCGGGAACTATGACATGTAGTATGTTCAACTCTAAAAAGACTGCATCACAATAGATAATCCAAAAAGAATTTGCTTAATACACAGAAGCATAGCATAAGTGCATTCTGCAGTCAACTCGATACACAAGCTACTTATTGAGCTTTTCTGCTGTATAGCTTAAATTTCCATTCTTTATCGCAAAATTTAGTCATAGCATCACTCATATTTTTATCCACCAGCAGTGAGACCTTCTGATTCTTATTTTCAACTTTGGACAGCATGAGCTGCTCCGAGTGCTCTATCCTGTTTTTATACATTGCTTCATGGACCTTGTGGCAGAAGGGCATATGCAAGAAGGTACACTTCTAAAGTTTGATCCCCCCTCTTAATTATAGAAATGTCAAGTGGCTACATTGTATGTTTTCTTTGCTGTATGTTCGATTACACACAGCTCGTGCGTTTTTCCACGCTTTCCGCAAAGATCATGAGCTGATGCATTTGAGAGACCTTCAAAAATTGGAAGGCGTTCTTTCTCCCTCGCACTTGGAGGTATACTGTCATCAAGCTGCTTCTTGTTACCATTTTTCATTGTGCAGTAGTTTCCTGCAGCAGTGAAATCAAAATAACGATATATGTAACTTTTGCTATTGATGCACAGGAGATGGAATTGGCTCGTACTCTTAGGCAGAGCAAAGTTAACATTAAACTGTGTGAGGTACAATCTTCTATTTTCAGTTTTGTGCAGAATATGCATTCATTTCATCCTATTTTTTGCTATATTATATTCGATAGTATAGCTACCAGGGGCGGATCCATTAAGGGCACAGCAGAGGGGGCTAACCCCTCACCCTTTGAATTTTCATGAAAAAGGAAATAGTATATGTGCTATTTTAAAAATGTAAAAAACATTGGCAATTTGAGGACTCGAACCATATACAATGTACTTATAAAGTATAGACCAATTTATTAACACATCAGGCTACCCAACTTTTGTTGATAAGTCACATTTTTACTATATTTATTCTTGTTGCATTTTCAAATTGAAAGTAGCCCCCTCTGGCTAAGGCTCCTGGCCTGTGGCTATCTATGCCAAAACATGTAACTAACAGCCAGCATCTAGTACATTCATATATGTAGAAGATAATTGAGATTCTTGAAGTTAGATATAAGATGGTCATCATTGATTGTTTTCTTCCTACCTTATATCGTCTGGTGATGTTAAATCCAGCAAATAGCATACTTTAGCAGTTCAATAGAGTTAAATGCAGGAAAATTTCGTTTTAATGGTGCTTTTCATCTACATCTTGATAGGCTTTGGCATATAGAGGAATTGCAAAAACTATACAGCTGTTTTCTGGTTATTGCTTCAATTTTATGTATCGACACTTCATAAAGATTTTCCTCTTTCCATCCATACACGACTCTTTTGCTCCGTTTTGTATGTAGGTCATCTCTGCTCCAACCATATTTAATATTGCCAGATTTTATTTTCTTGTAGAGTGTAAGCTATGTTACAGTTCGACACAAGACGACCTAAGTCACAACATAATGGGTAGTCTGCAATTTGCGGAAGCTAATTTTAAAGCAATGAGAATCACTAGTCTAACAAGTGAAAATCCTAACAAGTATTCAAAGTTATTCAATTGAACTCAAAATACTGGTTCAAATTTTACCCAAGGGCACAAAGTTGATCCAACTAATCCGAATGAATCTAATCTCTCCAAAGATGAAGATCCTTCATGAGGTTCTTTCGTTATGCGGGTCCAAAGCATGATCTACATTTTGAGATGTAATAGTACCTAAGATGAATATGACAAGAGAGTGATGAGAATATGGTAGCAGCGGGTTGACGGTAGGGGTCCCAAGAAGAAAAAGTTGCAAAAGAAGGAAAGTGAAAGGGGATTTTGGGTTTTGTAGAGATATATGAAGAAGATTTCATTCAGAATAGGTATCCCCACAAACTACATAAAATTCTCAACTTCTCTTCGTTAACTAAAACATTAGATTACAATTCTTTTTATAGCCTACACACATGACCTCTAAGAAATTAATCCTAATCCTAAATACCAAATGAAAACGAAACCTAATGGACATAAATAAATAATGTTGATGTACCGATGAAGTGCACCAAAGTAAACACCTAACAGTCTAAAGTCTCAAAATCAGACCTATGTGATGATTTACTCCTGCATCAATCACCCCTACTGAGAAAGTTCACCACTTGGTGAATGTGGTGATTCTACTCTTCAAGCCTTGCACAGATCGCTTTGTTACTTAGTCTCGTGTGAAATTGATCTCTGTCTCGTGCCGGACTGCCTCCAAAGTGGTGTCAAGTAGATGAGGAATACTGGATGTTCGGGCACAATATTGGATTGTTCATTTGTAGACTTGTAGTTCTGGGCATGATTGTGGAAGTAGACGAAACACCTGATGAAATATTAGTACCTGTTGCAGTCTCTAGATGCAGGCTTGTTATAGGGTGTCAAGTCATCACATAAAATACTTGGCTAATCCCAGGTCCTGTGGAATCTCCATCTCGTATGATTGGAACCCATCACCCACAGAACTTGATTAAGACCCTTTCCTCTTGCATGGAACTTCTTCGAAGTTTCTCAAGGGAACCTTTATGAAGTCTGATGACCCTCTCACCATTATCCTGTCTCCAGCAAGTAAGTCCTGCATCCTACGAAGATTATCTGCTGAAGCTTGAAGATATGAAATGATCACCGTTCGCAGCACTGGTACAAATTTAGACTGTTGATCATAATTAGGCTGCATAAGACTCAGCAGTCGCATTTGGTATGACAGTCTCTACTCTTTATTAGTGCAAATAAGGTAAGCAAGCATCTCATTATGTGCACTGGCGTATCGATTACTTTCCTCACGATGACTCGCACCCTGCTCTGATATATGATGGACCTCTTGAAATTTTGGTCCATCAACATCATGCGTGTCATCTGATCCCGTCCCAAGTGCAAACTTCTAGAAGAATAATAATGTGCAAAGTGACCCTGCCCATGACAAGTGTAGTTCTTTGGACCCTTACCAGCGGCTTAATTGACTCAGTAGTTTTCCCCTTTTCCTTTTCGACAATGTCATGAGATTTAGAATAACTAGAGTATTTTGCTGTGTGTATTCTCCCCTGCTTAAGAAGGCTTCTTATAGCTGGATGCCTTCAGTTATTGCTCATACTCGGGTGCTAACTGATAAGACTCTAAAGAAGTCACTCGGCATGCCTAATGCTCTCAATCCCGATTGAAGTAACATAATGTGTTAGGGGGGATCTTTAGCGGTCAAAAAGTCGTCAAATTCTGTCAAGTACTCGTGAACATACAATCTTCCCATATTAAAGCATAGACAACTGGTCCATGAGCTGGTCCTTGTAGGATCTTGGGAGGTATTATCTCACAAAAACTCCATCATCTTGTCATATATCTCTACAGATAATCTTCTTAGGCGGTTCTGGTCTCTTTCTACCAAAATCCCAATATCCTAGCTTCCCCTATTAACTTTATCATGGCGAATCTAATCTTATGCTCGTCGCTCATCTTATTCGAGTTGAAGTACTAGTCTAGGTCGAACAACCGGTCGCTAAAAGCCAACAAAGTTAGAATCATACCTATCATCATGTGTCACTTGTACGACATGTACCCTAAATAATCTTTAACGAGTACCCTAAATCATCTTTAAAAGGTAGTGAAACATGGATTGTGGTGTCGTGCCTATTAAGATGATGAGCAACTCTCATGTGTCCAAAAATCTACCATAAATACCTTACTACTACATACTACATAATAAAACAAAAGTCTAGTCTAGGCGCTAGTACGAAATTGACACATGCAAGACCTAATGGGCAGTCCGATGGGTTGATTCACAAATACATATGTAATTTGCTAAAGCTATTTTTAAAGCATAAAATATCACTAATCTAAAGATAGAAACAGCTTATAAACCACACACTATATTCATAACTATTCAATTGAATTCAAAATGTTGGTTTGGCTTACTAAAGGGCAAAAAGTTGACCAACACAATTTGCACGTATTTGTGTATTGAATTTTGCTCCAAAGATGAAGACACAGGGATCTTTGGTTCCAGGGTCTTAAGATCTACCGTGAAATATGCTTCGATATTTGATAGTAGCTGAGACAAAAAATGATGATAAGGCGATGGGGTTAGTGTAGCAGCGGGTTGTCGGTTGCATCAGTGGTAGGACCCAAGAACAAAAAGTCACTAAAGAAAGAAAGTGAAAGGAAATTTAGGGTTTTGTAGAGATACTATGAAGAAAAATATTTTATTTAAGAATCGTTACACACCAAAACTCAATTCTCAACTTTTGTTCTCTTCATTAACTATGTTGTATTAAGCGTGAGGCGAGACGACGAGAATGTCGCCTCGCTTAATGGCGCTTAAGCGGCGCTTAGTTAGCGCCTCACTTATTTTTTTGCTCCTACATGTAAAATACTCTATATAATATATACACATAAATTTTAATATTTTTTTCATACAATCCGACTAGTATATGCATGAATAACAATACCAATTATCAATTAAGCAAAGTAACAATATAAATACTAGAATCAAATTGCAAACTACAAGCCACACAATGCATACTACATAGTCATCAAAATACCATAAAACATAAAAGTTGTCTCTAAAGTTCCTACTTAAGGTTTTCCAACTATCCAACTATGTAAATAACAAAAGATTCGGTTCAATTTATTAAAAAAATCAAAATTAAAAAAAATCAAAATAAAAAATCGTTAAGCGAGACGATACTAAGCGACGCCTAAGCGCGCTTAAGCGTCGATCGCTTTTCTGGGACGAAAATTCATTAAGCGAGGTGCCCTAATTCTAAATCTCGCTTAAGCGCGCTTGTTCACAACATAGTTCATTAACTAAAAATATTTCAGATCTCCCATTACGGCCTACATAAACTTTGCCTCCAAGAAAATCAATCCTAATGTTAAATACATGTAAAAACCAAAACATAATTCCCATAAATAAATTATAAATAAAGTAGATGCACCCAAATAAACACCCAATAGTCTCAAAGTCTCAAAATCGGACCCATGATTATATGGTCCTCCATCACAGTTCACTCTTCTTGCATGTTTTAAAAGATTTAACTTCCATTGCTTGCATTATCATGATGTTTAGTTGGTAACTTTACTCATGTTTCACATTTAGTAAATTACTGTTGAAAATGGAGTTCTAGATATACCCTAAATCCGGCCCTTTTAGGATTAATTGACTGTATACGTCATAATTATCAAATTACCTATCATAATGACTGTATATCTGGACTAGGTGATGCTCCGGTTGAGTATCTCTTATAGGTCCAAGCACCCTTAAACAGTTAAACGATTTAATAATTCACATTGAATTCAGAACTAAAATCATCAGTCCGGAGGAATCATCCTGAATTTATTTTGTAGTCTGATGTCCAAATCCATGCCAAACTCCAAAATGTGTTACCGGCATTAGGAAATTCCTTATTCTGGATGTGGCTTAACTTAATAGCCGCATATTGAAATAATGAAAAAAAAAACTTCAAATATGAGATTTGTCATATATTTTAGTATCTAATCAACAGAACTTATTTATTATTGAAAAACATATATTAGAAAATAAGTAACTTGGCCCATTTTGATATCTGTTTAACAAAATAATATATAAACCATAAAATCATGAAAATTCCTTACATCTGTTGATTATCATACATAACAGCAATGTTATACATATTTCGATACCTAGATATCAGCATATATACATGTTACTGGGTAACTGTTCCATGTAATGCTAAACTAGAGTTTCATAGATTGGTTATACCTAAACAATAATTTAGACTGCATGGGTATTTCTCCCCAAAAAATCATAATATTGTATCTTTGGATGATGTAAAAACATATAGAATAATAATAATAAGAAGATTTTAATATTGACTGTTTTTGTTGTAGATTTGGAATTAAAAGTGGAATTGTAATGATAAATAAGAGCCATACTGTAGAACTCCTACATCTCTATAATACTGCGAGTATTTCTGTAAACGCTTTATTATGAATTCTAAATTTTGTGGGAAGATTGCTGATTGTATAGCTCAACAAATAGTGGATTCGTGTAACTGATGTAGAAGATGTTGGATTAAAGTTTTTGGCACTTATTACTGCTTCATTTGTTATTTTGCTTCTAGCAGTTCTGTATATTTGCTCATTGTGCTGACCACTCACCCACTGAAGTCCATTGGATGATATCTAATAGATTAATACATGAAAGTAAATGTTTGGGTTGTGGCGATGCATGCTTTTCTTCACCACCTGAGCAATAGAGACTGGAGCATAATCCTGTTTGTATTGTATTATGGCTAATGCAAGCTCCTAATTCTTGTTTTGAACTCAGTATTCGTACAATCTTCTTCTGCAATATATTCAAAAGACACAGGCACTCACAATGCTTGGAATACTCAACGAGCACATCAACTTTGAAGGTACAGTACTATTAGACATGGGGTTGTTCACCTCTTCGATATCCATAGATATACAGATTCTAATTTTATTGAAATGATTTCTGAATTCTGTTAGTTTTTTGTTGACAGTTTCCTCTGGGCAGCCAATCTCAATAACTGACGACGAGGATGTTGTAGCTCTAGTTGGAAGTAGCCAGGATATAGCTAAACAGATAAATCAGAAGGAAGTACGATGGGGGGTAAGTACAAAGACACAACCAAAACCTGGTACCTTGCCATGTTTAGTCATAAAAAATTGAAGCATTGTCTATGTATCAGGTGCCTTTTAAAGTAGAAGAGATCTGTCACCTTTAGCTTGTGTCATGTTTCGGTGGGAAAGACTAGTTGAAAGTAATGTAATTCAACCAGTCTTTGAGCTTCCTCCTCTTGGCAGTCGTGTTTAAATTGTCAGATACTTAATATAAGCCTCATAAGCTAACTAGGGGAATGCATAATTGTAGTTCTCTAAATGCCTGCTCTGTAAGTTTGGCGCTACACATGTACTGTAATGGTTAGCTGAATGCAAAAAAAGAGAGGATTAGTGTAGCTGTCCCGAAGACTTGAATGTAAGGAGCAAATGAGTAATACCTATTTAAGAGCAAGCATCATTGCTTGTATTTTTCAGTTGTATCAGGAATAGTAACATCAACTTGCAAGAAGGGGTTAAGGGTCTTGCAGATTATGATGCCTTTTTTTAGTTTCTCTACCAAGAGCTTGATTTATGTCCACAACCAATCTCTTCTGATACCAATGTAATCAGGCAACAGATGGATATGCTGCATGTTGCCAGCTTTTATCAATTCAAGCCTCTCTTAGTTTGAGTCGATCCATTTGATTGTTTGTACGTTTCATATTTATCTTCTCTCTGTAAGGTGTGTTCTTGTGCTCATAGTTCCTCTTGTTCGGATACATCCTACGACATGTATAATGTCCTTTTAGATACGTCCTATTACATGTATAATGTCCTTTTAATTAGTCCTTTCAGATGTTGGGAGATTCTTTCGTGGGCCATCTTATTAGGGATTTGGATATTTTGTATTTTTTGGGTGTTTTTTCTTGAATCACATACCTACATTAAAAAATGTTTTTGAGTAAGTTCATGTATTTTATACATTTTATTTGGAGATTGAAAACTATTTGGAGTTTATTTTAGTATTTATCAAGGGATAATAATGAGGAATATTTGGTTGACTGCTTACTCAATATCTTGTTTTTTGTGGGATATAATATAGATCTCTTGTTATTATATCCATCAAGATGGTATTGCAGAGCAAAAACATTACCAGGGTGATGATATTCTTACACATTGTCTATTAATCACTTGCCTACTCCAGTACTTGAAGGGAAATCTCTACAAGAAATCTTTTCCTTTGTGTCCCTCAACTTCTTTTTAGTGTCCAAACTTTTTGGAAGTATTTGCTTTGTTCATAAAGTAGATGAGGCGATAAACTTGAGCCCGAACGACACAAGTTTTTCTTCTTCTTCTTTGGATTCTAACATGTAGCCGAAAGAATTTCATTGCTATCTATATTGCACGGACATAGATTTGACACGCCACATTTAAGACACGGCGACAAGGATTCGGCACCTATTTTGGTGTCCTAGTGTATTTTGGAGTGGCTATGCTGTCCGATACACGTGTTTGACTTGACCCGATAAGGAGACGGCATGAATTTTGGAGCGTCCGTTCTTCTTATGTTGCTATGGTCTCTTCTCAATTAAACATTTTCTGTCTGAAGATCATGCCTTGTTTAATTTATTCTCTAGTTCAGTTTTGGTCTCGTACATTAACCTATAGTAAATATTGATCCCAGAGATGAGTGTACTTTAGTTATGCCAATTATCACCACAATTAAAGGTGTATATGTTAAGAATGAAGATGACGCCTGCTACTAAATGTATTCTTCATGTCTCAATTGACAATACTTCGGTTTCTCAATGACGATATATGCTATATTTTCTAGTGTATTGTAGTACATTTGATGTCTTGGAAATCCCTTGGTGACAGATTCTTTAATTGTAGTTGCTTGAAGATTCTGTTGAAGAACGTTTGGAAAGAGCACTCTCAGATTCTGAGAAGGCTGATGGTGAAAATAAGGATGTTGATGCAGAAGAAAATAAGGCAAGTACCTGCTATTGAATATATAGCTTGAAAATTGAGAAGTTGTCAAGTTACTTTTTGATTATTTGTGCAACATGCATAAATTCATCATTACATGCACTAGATGCATATTTGGCACAGTACACGTGGAAGGCATATTATATTCTTCATTAGGAATTTTATTGTAACTGTAAAAAAGGTAAGCCGGATATACAAATCCAAATTCGGGATGAAACAGCCAGATTCGGCTCCAAATCAAAAGAAGGGTAAAATCGGACTGGATTCGGGTTGTAAACGACTGGATATTGCACGCAGACGAAATCATAGATGGACTAATTAGGAAAATCTGATAAGTGAAACTTAAACTATGCGACAGTGACCATGAATTTGATGCCGACCTTTACCACAAGAAAGAAAAGAGAATATACCAGTAGAGCCAAACTTGAGGCTAGCAGATTACCAGTGTATTTTCTCTATGGACCAGCTGCTCCAAAAACTGAAAGACGTGATCCAATTTTTAGAGAATAGAAAAGAAAAGGACATCGAATGAAAGATGAACTGCCTTCAACAGATCACATATGTGAACTGTTTCCCCTTCTGAAAAATGTTTCTGAAATCAAGGAAAGCATGCTGAGTTCTACCTCATTATACTCTTTCATGTTTCTTGATGGGATCATCCAGGGCCTGGCTTTTTGTTAGATACAGTTAAACCTCTATAGCTTAATAGCCTTAGGACCAAGAAAAGTATATTAATTTAGCAAATATTAAATAATTGATAAATTAATAATTTATTAAGTTGTCGATTAGTTAAGAACTTAATAATTTATAAAGGTATTCATTTTCTTAAATTATTGTACATTGTATTTAGTTTCTCGTTTTACAAACTAACAGTTCCAAGTATTTGTTTAACCAACTAAAATTCATAAGCAGGTTCATGCTTTACATGCATGCTATCTTACTAAATAGAGTTGCGTCAGTCCGCAAAATAATAGATAATTGTGTGTACCAATTGGGTGTTGATTTTAGCAAGTTATTCCCTTATTTCTAAGCCTATTATAGGAAAAAAATTTTGGTGCCTTTCAATTCACTGCTTAAGCTGTAGGGATGTTGAGACTTTTTCTGGATATTTCTTTTGAGAACTTGTTGGCCATGTTGGAGTTTCTGGTAATTAAACCAGCTGGAAAAAGTTTAATATGAACATCTTATAAAGGAGCCTAGTAATGTTTGTGTTAAGTGTTATATTAGAGTTACTAGTTATTGGGCTTTAGTCCCACATTGCTTAGAGTAATAGGAGAGGAGGCTAGCCTCTCCTATATATATGTGTAGTCTCTCTTCAATAAAGAAATCATCTATTTTATTCTATTCTACATGGTATCAGAGCCATAGAAGGAAGAAAAAAAAAATTTCCACAACAAAAATTCTCCCCCCCCTTCGCCAACCCCCCCCCCCCTCTGCCCCCCCCCTTCGCCGACCCCCCACCCTCCCTTGTTGTCCAGCGCCCCCCCCCCCCCCCCCCCCCCCAGTCACCCCCCCTTTCGCTGACCCCCCCTGCTGCCCCCCTTCGCCGACCCCCCCGATCCAGCCCCCCCTGTCCGGATCTGCTGTGCAGACCTCCGGTTCTCTCCTCCTTCCCGGATCTGCTGTGCAGACACCCGGCTCTCCCACACTCCGGATCTGCGGCGCAGACACCCGGTCTCCCACACCCCGGATCTGCTGTGCAGACACCCGGATCCCCCCCATGCCCCGGATCTGCTGTGCAGACACCCGGATCACCCACGTTGGCTCAAAACCTTAACATTTTTCATCAGCCACCACACACCCTCCGAACCCTAGTTTAAAAAAAAAGAAAAAAAAGAAAAAAAAAAAGAAGCAAAAAAAAGAAAAAAAAGGAAAAAGAGGGAAAAAAAGGAAAAAAAAAGAAGCAAAAAAAAAAAGTCAGTGGTCCAATGCTTTATTCCTAGATTAAGCCGTTTGGACTTAACAAATGCTTTTCCTACCCTAATCTTCACATCCAAATCTACACAGAGAATAATCATGTTTTCTCCTGTATCCTGACGTGTTTACTTTCTATGTGCGCGACGGTGTTGACCACGTTTATAGCACATTCGTAAAGTTGGTGTGATTTTTGGGGTTGGAAAGAACTCGCGACGGTTGCTTCAATTTCAGGATGACAGATTCGAAGGTAGATGATGATAACGGTGTCAGTAACACGACGAGCACTGGCACGACGATCTCTTCGACTCGACTTGTCGACCGTCGATTGGACGGTCCAGATGGTTACTCAACATGGCGGAAGAAAGTTGAGAAAACACTTCGTGGGATGCGGCTATCTAAACATTTGACTGACAGTCCTCCGGCGACGACTGATCCCACATTTGAACAGTGGGAGACGGATGATAGTCGACTGTTTACACAGTTGATGAACTCCATGGAACCGTCCGTCGAGGACATGGTTCAAACCACGGACACGGTCAAGGAGCTATGGGAGGTCCTAGCAACGGCGTTTGATGGAAAACGCGACTTGTCTCGCATATACGACTCGGTTGTTGGCGTTTACCGAGCAACTCAAGGAGACAAGTCTCATAAGGACCACTTCCGATCCTTCAAGGCTATGGTGGATGAAATTGATCGTGTTCTTCCTCTGACGGCGGATATCAATGAAGCTCGGGCTCAACGCGAGCAGCTTCATGTTATGGCATATCTTGCATCTCTCCATCCTGATGCGGACTCGGCTCGATCCCAGATCATTGCTGGATCTGATGTTCCATCTTTGATGGAGGCCCACTTTCGTGTTCTTCGGGCCGCAAAGGTGGTTGAGACCACTCCGGGAGATACTCCTGCTGATCGATCTGCCCTTGGTAGCGCTGCTCGTCCTGGCGTTCGTGGTGGACGTGGTGGACGACGAGGTGGTCGGACTTATGGTCGCGATGGCGGACGCGGCAATGGTGGTCGTGATGGGGGACGACTACGAACATGCTTCCACTGTGGCCAACAGGGACATTTCCAGTGGCAGTGCCCTAAAGCTCCTGTTGCCAATATTACTTCGGATGCTACTGATAATAGCGTTCGTTCGGTTCAGATGAGCGACGATTCTTACGCGGAATTTCTTGAGTTTCAGGTTCAACGTCGTGGTGAAGCATCAACGTCTGGTTCCACATCCGAATATTCCGCAGCATGCATAGTAAAATCCAAGCAGTGGGTAATTGACTCCGGTGCATCCTCACACATGACTGGTGACGCAGGTATGATAAATGATTATGTACCTGTTCGTCGTGCTTCTGGCATTACTGTTGCTAATGGCGGTTCTCTGGCAGTCCGCGGCCGTGGAAGTGCCACTCTTTCTCCCGGACTGTCAGTTACCTCTGTTCTACTTACTCCTGGGAACCCGTTCAATTTACTTTCTATCAGTCAACTTACTCGTGAATTTCATTGCTCGATAACCTTTTTTTCCTGATAATTGTGTTTTTCAGGACCTGACAACTGGAAAGACTATTGGTAAGGGGCATGTGGCTGGAGGCTTGTACCTGGCAACTCCTTCTGTTGTTTGTGCAAGCTTGAAACTTGATCCGGTAGAGTTACATTGTCGGTTAGGTCATCCGTCGTCTCCAGTTCTCCAGAAAATGTACCCATCTTTAGCTATTCCCTTTTCTTTTCATTGTGAGCCTTGTAGTTTAGCTAAGCATCATCGGGTTTCTTATCCGGTGAGTCCAAATAATCTTGCAACCGCTCCTTTTGAGTTGGTGCATTCTGATATATGGAGACCTTTGTCACGCCCCAGAACCAGAATACTGGAGAGTGGGGGCAGACATAGCCATCTACGTATATTGAAGTGCAACTCACCTCGCTATACGGTCACGGCTGTCTAGATACATGAGGGTTTAACTACAAGCCAACAGCCTCTTATGGTCATGAACAAGCCTAGTGTCTCAATCACAAGTAAGTAAGTGTTACAAGATGTAAGATCACCAAATATACAATAGTAAGGCGTCCCAAACATTACATATTCAGCTGATCATGAAGCTAGTCGTTACAAAATGTCAGGACTAGCAAGAGTTTAGTCATACATGATCAACCCTATGATCTGTTAATCATGTCACAGCCCGTAGACATACAGTAAATAAAGGTACAACCGAGCTAACAAGTGCTCGTCGGCTAAACGTCTCAAAAGAATAATTTTACAGTAAAGTGGGAGGACAAAAAGAAACCCACTCGTTGCCAGGGTTACGCCTAGTGGTCACCATCTGGCTGGAAGGTAGGTAGATCCTCTGGAGCTGCTCCGATATCTGGCCATACAAAACCAGCTGGGTCAGACCCCAGAAAGAACAAGTGCCACAAAGGAGGCTTCACTTAGGAACTAAAACCAGCAAATCACAAATAAATAGTAAAGATAATTAAAAGATACTGATACTAACTGAGATAACAATAATATATTGAGCACGAAGAAACCATTCAAGTAGCCAAACTGCAACCCTTAAACCAAACAAGGACCGGGGTTGCAGCCCTTCACCTGAATAGAAACCCGTCTCAAATACTATTGGTACAGTAAAGACAATAAACGAAGAGAGGACACAGAACTGCTCCGGGAGCCAGGTTACAACCCTTAAACCAAACAAGGACCGGGATTGTAACCTTTCGCCTGAACAGAACTGGATCCCTGATCTTTATTGTTAAGGCCAGCATAAGAAATAAATCATACTGTTGAAGTGAAGTAAAACATGACGAGCATGGCATGGGGTACACTATGACAATAAACGAAGAGAGGACACAGAACTGCTCCGGAAGCCAGGTTACAACCCTTAAACCAAACAAGGACCGGGGTTGTAACCCTTCGCCTGAACAGAACTGGACCCCTGATCATTTATTGTTGAGACATGCACAATCAATTGTGTCATGTCACAGTCTTGTACAGGATCAAGATAAAACTAAGCTGGAATAAACTCCATCCAATCAATCACGGCCAATCAAGAGTACGGCTTGATACTTTTAACTAACTAGGGTTATTACAGACCTAGTTACTAGCAAGATGCAATGGGATTATCCCAACAGCCACAAGCCCTGCAGACCATCCGGTTATCCGGGTCGAATGTCCATTTATGAAGGGTGCACTACATGACTGTGTGCTGGAAATGTGCCCTACTCGTCGGTAGGCTACAAGTTCACTGAATGCGCCCAGATAACGGGATTGCCTGTAGCTGGAAATCTCTTCATGTCTACTGAATTATTCTAGTTTATTAGCCTTAGTCAATTACTGTAGGTATCCCTGACCGTGGTACTCAGGGATCCCCCATCCTAGACATGATGCAAGACAGTACTAGTTTATTTGTACAAACACAATCGTCCACGGTGTCCAGGTCATTCGTACTTGTCATGTCAGGCTAGCTGTCGTAACAGCATGTCCTGTTATATCATGTCAGTTTACTTGTTAAGAGTGCGTCACGGCGGGCCACTATCGTGTTCAGGAATTATGCCAGAATTTACATGTTATAAGCATAAAGGTGATATTTCAATTTAATAATAATAATAATAAAAGGGACGACTATTGAGGGAGTCACGCGGCTATTAGGTTCATGCGACAGAAGACGCGCGCCTATGCGGCTGGGAGCGGGCGGCGCATGCGGCAGCGGGAATTCGAGCTTATGCGGCTGCGGAAAGGAGGGGCTCATGCGGCAGCGGGATGGCAAGGCCTTATGCGGCTGGAAGTGCAGGAGCTTCATGCGGCTGAGATCCAAGGCCATATGCGGCTGGGACTTAATGCGGCTTTATGCGGCTAGAAAGGCAAGTGCTTATGCGGCTGAGGGCCAAGCCCTCTCATGCGACTGAATCAAAGGCTTAGCCATGCGGCAGAGTTTCAATTGGAGTCTTATGCGGCTGAAGAATGTAAATCTTTATGCGGCTGAGATGAGTTGTCTTCAAGCGGCTGAGAATTAATGCGCTAGGCGACTGAGTCAAGTCAAGGCCTCATGCGGCTGGGTTGCTGCCCATGGCCTTATGCGGCTGGAAATGCTTGCCGCATGAAGACTCATGCGGTCAAGTATTTCCATGCGGCCAGGACAGCTATACGGCTGTACTGTTCTTCTTCACTGATCCGAGAAGAAGAACACCATGAATCCAAACTTCCAAGCTCCATAAACCCTTCATCCGGAGTCCAAATTCGAACTTCCATAGGTCGAATTGGGGCAGAACGAAATGCTCTACAACATGGAACCATCAAAACTTGGAAATAACAATGTTAAGTAGATCAAAATCCAAGAAATTCGAAAATAAAATAAACTTAGTTCTAGAAGAGTTTAGCCATGGAAATTGAAAATGCCAAGCACAAAAGAGTCTTAGAATGTTGCAAGGAAGAAAATGGAACAATAAATCTTGAGTTCCCCCATGAAGCAAGATGCACTTGCCTAAGCTCTCTCTCTCACTCTCCTGGTGGTTGAAGAAGTAATGGTGGAGAAGAAGAAGTAAATGAAGAGAGAGAATGAGGGGAATGGATTAAATAAGAAGGGTGGTGGTAGGTAGGAGGGTTCACCTTTGGTTCATGATGAACCAAAGCAAACCAAGCCAGCCGAACCAACCCAAGAATAAACCAGCTAATGAATTGCTAGAATAAATTAAGCAGGGAGACATGCAATACGGATCAAATTACGTATACGTATTCCAAGATACGCAATACGAACCACAGGCATTACAACCTTGTCCGACTGAATCTGTAATGGGTTTTAAGTACTTTGTCACGTTTGTCGATGATTACTCACGTGTCGCTTTTATTTATTTAATGAAAAGTCGTGCTGAATTATTTAACATCTGGTGTAACTTTCATGCCGAGATAACTACACAATTTGGTCTTCCAATCAAAACCTTTCGGAGTGACAATGGTCGTGAGTATTTATCTCGTGATCTTGATAAACATCTGGCCAGCAACGACATCATCCACCAAACTTCTTGTGCGTACACACCACAACAAAATGGTGTAGCCGAACGCAAGAATCGTCATTTATTGGAAATAACACGTGCTCTTATGTTTCAAGCACGTACTCCTAAGAGATTTTGGTCGGATGCGGTCCTTACAGCTTGTTATCTTATTAATCGCATGCCGTCGTCAGTTCTCCATGGTAGCACTCCCTTCTCTAGGCTCTTTCCTGGAAGAGAGTCGTTTCCTCTTCCTCCCTGCATCTTTGGTTGCTTATGCTATGTTCGGGATACCCGACCAACCCTTTCTAAATTGGATCCTAAGGCTATACAATGTATTTTTCTTGGGTATCCTAAAGATCAGAAAGCGTATCGGTGTTTCTCTCCTGTCTTAACGCGATATTTTTTCACTCGGGATGTTACCTTTGTCGAAACAAAATTTTTTCTGTTCCCCCAATCAACAGGTCCGGCTCCCCTGATCTATCCCGAAGAAGATTTTTTGTTGTTTCCTCCTCAAACACAACAATCCTCCGTACGGGTGCCCTCTCTTACCGAGCCAGTCTCCCAGGATGATGGTCCACATACACCGATTCAGCCATTAACGACATCAACCACAGAATCTTTCTCCTCTGGTTCCACCAGCAGCTCCGGCTCCAGTGAGTTGCCTCCATCTGTCCCTCTAGCAGCTCCACCAATTCCGCCAGCAGTTCCGGCGATTCCGCCTCCAGAACGTCCTCGTCGTGCATGTCGAGATCATCCCTTATATGTTAACAACTACAAAGGACTTACCAGTCACACTCAGTCTCTGGTAGCTACTATTGATGGGATTCAGATCTCCAAGACCGCTGAGGAGGGTCACCGACATCCTGGTTGGCGTGCTGTTATGCACGAGGAGATAAAGGCTCTCCAGGAGAATCATACCTGGGACTTAGTCGATCTACCTCATGGTAAACAGGCAGTCGGCTGCAAATGGGTGTTCACGATTAAGGTAAAACCGGATGGCACTCTTGACCGATTGAAAGCTCGTCTGGTGGCCAAAGGTTACTCTCAAACCTATGGTGAGGATTACTTCGAGACTTTTTCTCCTGTGGCCAAAATGACGTCCGTTCGTGTCCTCATGGCCTTGGCCATTCGCTATGACTGGCCTTTACTTCAACTCGATATAAAGAATGCTTTCCTCCACGGGGATCTTGATGAAGAAGTATATGTGATGCAACCTTCCGGGTTCGTTGCAAGGGAGGGTAAGGTGTGTCGTCTAAGGAAGGCTCTCTATGGCCTGAAACAATCACCTCGTGCATGGTTTGGTAGATTTACACAGGTGGTTACTCAATTTGGAATGTGTCAGTCGAAGAAGGGCCATTCAATCTTCTATCGACACACATCTGCTGGAAGAATACTTCTTGGCGTCTACGTTGATGATATTGTAATCACGGGAGATGACAGCCAGGGTATTGCAAGTCTCAAGAAGTTTCTTGGAGAACAATTTCAAACCAAGGATATGGGATCCTTGAACTATTTCTTGGACATTGAAGTCACACGGGGTAAGCGGGACATTGTAATGTCTCAAAGAAAATATGTATTGGATATACTAAATGATGCATGCATGATGCAAGCAAAGGGAGCAAACTCACCTATGGATCCAGGGGCAAAATTACTCCCAGACAAAGGGGTCCTGATGACCAATCCAGATCAGTATCGTCGAGTGGTTGAAAAACTCAACTACTTGGCAGTCATGGCGCTTCCGGATATTTCTTTTGCAGTAAGCGTCGCAAGTAGATTCATGGCTTCTCCAAGAGTTCCACACTGGCAGGCAGTTCTCAGAATTTTGTGTTATCTAGTAAAGAATCCAGGAAAAGAAATTCGAATGGAGAATAATGGACACACTCGCATTGAGTGTTTTACTGATGCTGACTGGGGGGCAAGTTTTGACAGATAGATGGTCTACATCTGGCTACTCAGTATTTGTTGGCGGAAATCTAGTATCATGGAAAAGCAAGAAACAAAGTGTGATAGCACGCTCAAGCTCGGAAGCAGAATATCGAGCTATTGCTCATGGCACGTCAGAGATATTATATATGAAGCATCTCCTACAAGAACTGGAAGAAGACGCAGGATCTCAAGTGGCAGACCTATGGTGTGATAACCAATCTGCTATTCACATTGCTACCAATCCAGTATTTCATGAACGGACGAAGCATATTGAAATTGACATTCATTTTGTTCGTGATAAATATACAAAAGGAGTGATAAAGTTTCAACATGTGCGGACCGGCGACCAGATAGCTGATATCTTCACAAAGCCTCTTCTGGGTTCCCGGGTTCAATTTTTATGTAACAAGCTGGGCATGATTGACATCTATGCTCCAGCTTGAGGGAGGGTGTTAAGTGTTATATTAGAGTTATTAGTTATTGGACTTTAGTCCCACATTGCTTAGAGTAATAGGAGAGGAGGCTAGCCTCTCCTATATATATGTGTAGTCTCTCTTCAATAAAGAAATCATCTATTTTATTCTATTCTACAGTTTGTATCAAACAACTCTCCTCTAACTGAATTCTTGATATCAATCACCCGGCTTATTGAAAAGTTCATGTTTTGTCCCTAGTTACACACACACAAACTATTGGTTTCCTCTTTACGAAGTCTCTTTGTTAAGTGGGCAGTCCATTTATATACTTTTAGGTCCTCCCATGAAACAGGATCTGAGGCATCACCAATGGATGCTCGAATGCAGTAAGACTTCCTCATAGTTTGTAACTTGTGAAACCCTTCTTCCGCAAGAAAATTTTTACCCACACCTCACTTGCATCTTCTTCTTATGAATACCTAAACTAATTATTAACATGGTATTTCGTCTATATTAACATATCACATTTAACATAGAATATGTGATTGCCTTTTCTTTTAGCCCTACGGCTTGATGTGCCTTAGAGACGAATGATATTTAGATATATAGCAATTTGTATCATCTTACCTCTTCATCTAGACTCTTATATTTAAGTGGAACTTGGAGGGTGCTCCTTGATTTCATGAGCTTAAGAGCATGATGAAGTTAAATCTACCTATCCGTGAACTGGCCTTCTAAGTTTTAAGGAAGGACCCTCTCATATTCATAGGGCATTGGCTTGGAATCTGGCATCGACATGTAGAGGGTTCCCTTGAGCTGAATGGAAGAAATGATTCGAACCCCAGACCCCATTGAATGGAAGAAAGGATCCAGACAGCCGACCCCACAAATTTGGGATAAAGTTTTTCTTCTTTTTTTATAAAAAAAATGTTTATAGAAGTTCAAGTCAGCATGACTTCTAGTCATAGAATCTTTGTCAATTCTCTTAAGGAGCTTTCTGCACCATTCCCGACACATTCTGATGGGAGAAGGTGAGGATCATGATGATGATTGGAAACGAATAATCATCCGTAAGAAGATGCTTTATTTCTTATACACAATATCTCTGATATTCATTTTGTAGAGAGCATAATCCTGGGCCGGGTTGCAGAGGCCATATTGCTGTGTCTCGTTCTGATCTTGATGAAAAATTATTTTTTTTGGCACAGAAATATTTGTTGGTAGGTGTTACTGTTACAATGGGCATGATCCTTAACTAATTTGAATGGAGAAAACAAAGGATTCAAATAGCCGACCCAAAAATATGGACAAGGCTTTGTTGTTGTTGTTGTGTTGAATATTGTTGGCAGATCATACATCATAAACCATTTACATTATATTTGACATCTGTTTTACTTGCACTGTGAATATTTCTTAATCACCCTAACTCATTTGCACTTTGCTTTCTCAGAAGAGGCCTGCGGATGGAGGAAAACAAACTGTTCCGCCCAAGAAGATGAAAAAGGACAAGCTTGTTGGTGCTATGGGAAAAAGCATTCGTTCTGAAACAAGTACTGTTTCTACGACACCTCGAGTGAAACCAGAGCTCACTTTGCCCTCGATGTATTAACCATATTTATCTTATCCTTATGCTTTTATATTTTTTTTACCTTTTTCTGTACATATGTGAATCCAATTTATCATCCACACAATTTTTATTTCTCAAACTATATCCAAGATACTAAGGATGAAAACGAGAAACATTAGTGTTACTTCTGGAAGGCTTGATGAGAGGAGACAATTGAATGTTGAGCCTGAACATACAACATTAGACTTCAAATTTCATATATTCAATATCTACAGAAAGCCTAAGCTCATTCTCGTTTTCTCAGATTCAACTGTTACTGGAAGAAATTGACTGCAATTGTCTGCTGCTTGGTTAACTTGTTATCATGGTCCTTAACTTAAAAAACCTTATGAATTGGATACAGTGGTCAATCTTCGTCCCAGTTAGTTGGACTAGCTTCTAACAATTTGTTTGGCAAGCTTTTTGGACCACAAGTTTTGTCCAACATAGCATAGATCCATGACAGTTAAGCTTCCTACTAATTTGTTTGTCAATGTCCACTTAGTTTTACCATATTAATAATAAACTTCTCAATTGGAAATAATTGCATTCCAAACTTCTTTATTTAGTCTGGGCAAGATCTTAGATGCAATTAACAAATTTGTAGACATGGTTAACTGAGAATATTGTTTCTGGTATCAAGGTTATCTTATGTACAAGCACAAGCTGAATACTGCACCAGTACTACCAAATGCACTGATTATCTGAATATTTCTTATTGATGCTTCATCATAAGCTTTAATTATTTCAGAAGAATGTGCTATTCAGATAAGGTTGTTTAACGTATTTTGAAATGAACATAAATTGTTTGAGGTGCTCTTTTTGTAAAAGCAGTTCAATGAAACATTTATATGTCTGAACATCTCTTAGGGTTGGTAATACATGTGTAATGCTTATTCAGTCCCACCTCTATATCTGTGCCTCGACACCATTTTTCTGCCCTATCCTTTCTATCAGATAGAAACGTACATTGTGGTCAATTTCAGTCATTAAAGTTTCATGCATCAAAGTCTCTGACTCACTTTTGATACATTGGTTAACCGTTGTGAAATATCTTTTTGTTCAAATTTGCTCGAGGTCACTTTGAAATATGTAACTTACTGTATGCTTTAATAGTTACATATGAAAGAGGTCCTGCCTGTTAAACAATGCTCTATGGTAATATAAGTTTTATTTTTATTACACAGGCCCATTGAAATAGAGCAATCTATTCTTGAGGACCTAAGGAACCGTGTGCAGTTGAGTAGCTTAGCATTACCATCTATCAGCTTCTATACCTTCATCAACACACATAATGGGTAATGTCACCAAATTTTGATGTTATTATTATTATTATTTTTGTATGTGTCATGTACATCTTTTTCTCTAGCTTAATTATTTGGCTAGCTGGCCTAATTTTTGTTGTGACTGTGGGTTAGATTAAACTGCTCATCCATATCACAAGATGGGTCACTGGTTGCTGGTGGATTTTCTGACTCGTCTTTGAAGGTTAGCCTTTCTCGTTTAATATTATCGATGTCTTGTTAGAACTTTGCTCTTCTATTATATGGTCAAGGTCGTCGTCTCCATTTTCAGATTGTTAGATAACTGTTGTTTCTGTTTGCAGGTCTGGGACATGTCAAAGATTGGTCAACCTACGAACACCTGTTAGTACTAATTTCAGCCCCTGTATTTAGTGTTGATACATTTCCTAGTGTATTAAACTATTAATAAGTTTATTTTGAGGGCAATTTGGTGGCAAGAATCAGAATTCAATAAATATGAAAATTTTGGATGGCAGGAATTTCAATTCTATTCATGGAATTTCATTTTGGTGTTTGGATGGTGAGAAATGGTATTCCAGGAATTATAATTTTCATTGTTTCGGTTAAATAGAAGTGCTGATCATCTTATTTTAGTATAAGTTGAAGTGTGAGTCCCACGAAGCTTTCATTATGACGGTAAAGGATTCTAGAAAATTGTTTTCACATGTTCTGTGAGAGAACTCCAACATTGTATGAAAATTGTGAAATGAGATTCTTGGGTGGGAACTGCAATTCTCGCTTTCCTGACAAACAAATTACAGATTTGGATCAATTCGAACTAGGAATTATGACTTCGTGCAATCAAGCAGGTCCTAACGCGTATGATTTTTTGAACAAATTGTAATCGATTACCGAGCACCTCTAACAATGCATGCCATAATTATCAATCCAACCATAGTTCAGAATTCACTAGTAATTTCTCTACAGGCAACCTTCAAACTTTAGAAAAAAGTCTGGAAATTCACCAATAATTGCAATTAACAAATAAATCCGAAACTAAAAGGATATATAACAAATGAAAATAGTTGTAACATTGTAGTAAGGCTGTATGAGAAAGGCGTAGTGATGAACCATCCGTGGTAACATATATGAAATAGACTGATGGTAAACATTAATAATCCAGCTACAGTAGCATCATACTCATATCCTCCAAGTATTACATGGAAATACTTCTTGATTCACTTTTGCTTCTATCTTTTACGATATTTGTATTCGATCTCGTCACTCAGTTGTGAGAGCCCCTTGTCTGTACCGAAACAATGTTTTCACTGAGAGATAGGTACTCTGGCGGAGGGAGAGTAGGGCAGGTGGAGCTGATCCACTCAAAAATAAAAGGCTAAATTACAACTTGATACCCTCAATTATTCGAGTTTTTAACTTGATATCCTAAACTTTGATAGGTACTAACTTAATACCCTCCCTCAACTAAAATTTTCAACTTGGTACCCTCTATCAGCACAACGTTAAATTTTTGGTTCAAAAACAAATTACTAAACTACTCCCATCTTTCCCAACACCCCCCTTACTCACACCCGTTGCTGCCACCCTACCTCCCCACGCCAACAACCCATTCCCCGCCGCACCCTCCCACAAGCAGCCCCCCACCCCCGCGACCCCCCTCCCATCCCACAAGCATCCCCCCACCCCCCACGTCCTCCTGCTGCCCACGACAGCCTACTGCTGCTGCCCGCGACCCACTGCATCCCCATGCCGCCCGCGACCCACGGTGCCCCCTTCCCCGTGCCGCCTGCGACCGCTCACTGCTACTGCTGCTGCCCGCGACCGCCCACTGCACCCTCGCCCCCACCCGCTGCCGGTGCTGGAGAGATGGGAAGGGCTGTCAGAGAGAGGGGGAGAGAGAGTGGGTGGGGGGGGGACATTTTTGTCATTTGACTTCTTCAATTAACAATGTTAGAGCAAGAATGGAGGGAGGGTATTAAGTTATCACCTATCAAAGTTGAGGATATCAAGTTGTAATGTAGCTTATATATATATATATATATATATATATATATATATATATAACACAGGTCAACAAAGCCAAGAGGGGGAGGCTCTCCTGCTGTGCCTCTCTCTCTCTCTACCGTACCTCTCTTTCTCCGCCGTACCTATCTCTCTTATCGCGTCTTTCTCTCTCATTCATCATATATTTCTGTCCTAATTGATTACTTATTGTGTATTTTTTTCTTTTAATTTTGTATATCTGTCCTAATTTTATTTTAGTGAGTTGTTTCCTAACTTAGTTCATTCTTGTTCGTTGTTGAGAATATCATGTTATATGTGTTCCAATTTAGGCATTTCAGGACTCTTTGCAAATGATAATTGTTAAGTACTCATAAATTCTAAAATTTATTGAGTCTATTTCATTCTATTTTGAAACATAATGGAAAATTATCTTCTAAAAAATCTAGAGCTGAAGAAGCTTCTTCTTCTGAACCCGAAGTTTAATGTTTTAAGAATTCAAGGTCTAATGATGTGCAACTCAAGTACAGCAAGTTCAAGCACAACGTCACACGGTTAATTTAGATGAGCTTCCATCAGATCTTGTTTTTAGAAAAAATATTTATGAGTACTGTGATCCTAAAGTGATAGAGATGGTTTGACGAGCATACCTTCATAAGGGACCATGTCAACAACCTAAAAAATCATAAATTTTCTCATAGGACATTTTTCGCGTATTAAAAGGAGATTCAATCCTCTATGGTTTACTAAATTTAAGAGCCTAAGAGGTTGTTAGAGTACATCATAGAAAAGGATTTTTTTTGTGTTGTTATTTGTTTAAACCGATGCTAGGGGGGTAAGCAAGTGGTGATTCGTTTGTTGGTGAGGGTTTTACAAATTGGAAAAAGAAGGAAAGGTTGAAGGAGTATGTTGGAGGTCATTTGAGTAATCACAACAAATGTGTGAAAGATTGTGATGATTTAATGAACCAAGAGTAGCATATAGAAGTGTGTTCGTCCAATCAATCAAATCAAACGTAATTGGATTATCATACTCGTTTGACTGCATCTTTTGATTGCCTTAAATATCTTTTACGCTAATGATGGGCTTTTTGTGGGCTTGATAAAACTGAAGGATCTTCAAATCGGGACAACTTTCTTGAACTTTTGTACTTTCATGCAGAACACAATGATAATGTTGATCGAGTTGTCTTTGAAAATGTTCCTGACAACCATAGAATGACTTCTTCCGAAATCCAAATAGAAATTATCAATGCGGCTTCATTTATGACCACAGAAGCTATTCTCCAAGAGATTGGACATGAGTTTTTCTTACCTTTAGTTGATGGATCACGAGAGACTTTACGTTGTGGACAAACATGGTTGTGTAGTTGAACATTTTATCGGCATTGTACATGTTAGGGAGACTTCTGCAGCGAACACTATAGGCAACCATTGATTATTTTTTTCCAAGCATGACTTGAGTGTAGCAAATCTACGAGGACAAGGCTATGATGGCGCTAGCAATATGCATGGGGAGTTCAATGTCTCAAAACTTTTTTTTTGAAGGAGAACAATTCCACTTTCTATATATATTGCTTTGCTCATTAATTGCAATCAACACTTGTAGTCGTTTGAAAAAAGGATTGCCTTATATTCTTTTAGCCAAGTTGCGATTTTGTCAAATATTGTTGGAGCCTCGTGTAAACGTCGCGATATTCTTCTAGAGAAACAATTTGAAAAGATCATTAAAGAATTTATATGCTGAGAGAGACGGGGGAGGTTTGAGTCAAGAATCAAAACTGAAACGGATACGTGGTATATCTCCGAGTATGAATTAGATAGAGAAGGTTTGAATCTTGTCACTAATCGAAAAAACTTCCATCAGTGAATCGATGTTCCATTTGTGCGCTTTCAGCAAGTAGGGAACGCAAATCTTTGCTGAATATTTTCAATCGGATACCAGACGATTTCATCCGAGCATTGGTACGACATTGTCATAAGATTGGGAGATCCCTGTTAAGGTTATTTAAATATACCCTGTCCTTCAGCTCTAGGAACAATGAGATAAACGAATTTAACCTTTTGAATTGCAATGCTCTTCCACCCCTCTCCTCTCCAGCCGCTTCTTAGGAGGTAAGCATTCCGGGTTGAAGCTTGCTAAGACTATAACTACCTCCAACAACAACATGACATAAAACAACTACCAGCTGCAACAACCCTTCCATTTCTCATAAGGTGATCATTGTAGGTTTCTATATCCTCACTTTCAAAGAGGGAAAGTGGCTACGCAAGACCCGAAGCCTATTGAGATAGGAAGCTAGTGAGCCTTGTGACTAGAGCATCGAAAGGTTGCCTGTGGACGATCTACTTTGAGCGGTTGAAGAGCCTTCAACGAGAACTTGAGTTTTTTTAATGTTTCTAGTGGGGGAGCTCTTTCATTAGCTTCGCTATAACATCTTGAGTGCTAAAAACGGCCATGAGCAACTCTCCTTTAGGAAGGTAGTTCATCGATGGACTAGCGAGTCCTATCCCGACGATTGAGGACTTCTAAAGGAGCTTCCTATCCTGGAAATACTAAAAAGGGAAGCTTTTTGTACCTTTGAGTTATTGTTGAGTCACGCCGGTGACTTTGGGGGGGGGGGGGGGGGGGATTCTCACTTTGATATATCTTGTCTTCCATTTCCGTCAAATGATCAGCCTCCCCTTGATCTTTCATTGTCCGGGCTCTCTTTCCTCCCTATGCTTTCTCGATGCAAGCCTGCCACGCTTTGTGCTTGCGACGTTTTTGCCAGATAGATAGCTGCTTTACTATATCATTTGATAGAGGATTTGGCTAGTTTTGGTCCTAATTCTCCCAACTTGTGGAGTGCTTGCTCCTTTGACCTCGTTATACTCTGTCCACTTTTCTTAGTTTCATTTGATTGCATTGGGCGGATCTAGGACCTATTCTTTTCTTGGTATTGTATTTGCAGAAGTCAACCGACTAATCACTTTTTTCCCCGAATAACAACCCCAATTGATTGTTTAAAAGATAATACATATATTCTTTCCTTTCATTAGTCCTTAATGTCTCAACGTTCGTATCTATGTCATCAAACGGATTGATCAATAAAATTCGAAGGGCGGGTTGGGGGGAGGGGGAGTGCATCCATAGTAGAAGGAAGAGGACAAGAAGTGAATCGAATCTGGCCAGGCCTGGAGTTGAAGGAGTGGCTTTGAGAGAAGTGTCTTAAAGGTCTCTTCTCGCACTTATCCAAGGATAACTGGCTCAAAGACTTCTTTCTTGTCTTCCCTGGTCTTTCGACAACAGGAATTAAGTTCAAAACACTCATTCTAGCAGACTCGTCAGTGGTCTTTCTTGTTGCATCCAAATTTTTAATGCGTAAACTCTTGCATGTTACTTATTTTTACTATCCTTGGGTTACTTGAGAACTATTTAGTCTATTTTGCACTTCTATTTTCTATACTTGAGTTATATCTAGAATATATGTTGGTTATTCTGTTTAGCTATCTGAACTCAGATGAGGTCCATGTAATAAATATTCTCCTTTCAGCCAATTTGCAGGGAGAAAATGGATCTGCTCAGAGTGAGCATTTAGTGGGATCCGATGATCGGAGAAAGTCGTACACATTATTCCAAGGTCACGCTGGACCTGTTTATTCAGCTACGTTTAGTCCTCTTGGAGATTTTCTTCTGTCATCGTCGTCAGACTCAACAAGTAAAGCTTCCTTCAATTTTTTATGCAGTTCTTTTCTATGGTCTGAAAGTTATGCAGTAAATAAATGCTTTTACATTTTCCTTGCTACAGTTCGATTGTGGAGCACCAAGCTGAATGCAAACTTAGTCTGTTACAAAGGCCACAATTACCCTGTGTGGGATGTTCAGGTAACAAACCACTAATGAGATTCTTAAATTTTTGACCATTGACTTGTTATTCCTCAAACCTTAACTGAAATCTTTTTCATAAACACAAGTTTTGCCATATGCATGCTTGTTGCTCTATCTGGTGTGCCTGTAGGTAGTACTTACATGGGAATGCACAAGTTTAAAAATGGTTCGCCACCATTTGGATGATCCTGAATGTAATTTATGGATGGGTTGAAACATATCAAAAATTTCTACTACATAATATTACTTATGTTTCTACTTTCTACTGTTCTACATCTCTTTTTATTTTGCCTAATTCGATAAGCTTGATTGCGTCATATTCTGGAGAAATATGCCAAGAGCATTTTCCAGAATGCAGTTTGTACCATTCCTATTGATATCAAATTGAAATCAGTATTACTATAAACACACTGAGTTAACAACATATATGGTATGCCATTAGCATCTCTGTGAAAGTGTTAAGTTTAATCTGTAATCACGTATAACTCGCTCTATAGTCTCGATAGAGAAGTTACTGACAATACACGGCAGAAAAGTAAGCGCCGTTGAAAAGTTAAGACATGCAAATACTGGCACCCTGAAATTCGGGCTGTACCCCGATTCTGTAATATAGACTATCAATATTACTATAAACACCCTGAGTTAACAACATATATTATGCCATTAGCATCTCTATGTAACTGTTAATGTATAAGCTCAAGCTGACACATATAACTCGCTCCGTAGTTTCGATAGAGAATTAGCTGACAGACACGGCAGAAAAGTAAGGTCCGCTGAGAAGTTTATAGACCTGCAAATACTGTAACTGAACTTGTTGAAGCACAATCTGGATATCTGGTTAGGATTAGGCCTGTCAATGCTAACCGATAACCCGATAACCTGACCCGATTTGTAACTAAAAGATGGGCTTTGGATGTAAAGAGTAAAACACACTTGAATGTTGAGTTGTGTTTGGGTACAACCCGGAAATATTTAGGGTTTTCTTCGGGTTTTGTATAAATATGAGAATCCTTCTTTATATATTTATAAAAACTGATATGGACAGTTTAGAGGGTTGAGTGTGTTTTGTGGGAGGTCATTGGTTCAATTTACACCAGCTGCGCTATGGGTGATCTTTTTTTCTTCTTTTTTTTTATTCACGCCAGCTAAGCGATTGGTGATCCTTTTTTTTCTGATATACAGCACGTCAACCTAGCCCAATTTTTAAATTGGCTTTGGATGCTAAAACCAGAACCCGAATAAAAATCGGGTAGAGGTCGGATACTAAAAACTTTTTTTTCCGGATCGGTTTGGATTTTGCATAAATCCTACCTAACTCGACCTGTTGACAGCGCTAGTTAGGATACCTCTTAAACTCCAGCAATTTATAACCACATATGGTAATTTATTTCAGATTTGTTTTTGAATTTCCTTGGACATTATTTGATGCTTAATTTGTTTACTATTGGTCTTTCTTATGAAAACAAGAAGTTATTGATTTATGCAATTATGGGAATGCCTCTCCATTTCACTATGTCGGAATGTGTCGAATAATCAAATCCAATTTCCTACAGAAAATCATATCGCCTTTATCTTTTCGTGTAGACTCTTTATAGTCTAAAGGAAACTAGGAGGTTTCTCCTTTGTTGCACGAGTTTAAACTCCAAAGCCAAAAGGTAGGTCTACCGAACCAAATTAGCACTTTAGGTTTTATGGATAGTCCTCGTGGTGTAGCCAAAGGTTTTTGATGTAGCATGTCAGGTTCATGTTGGATTGGGTTTTGAGATGTTGAAATTCGGACATCGGGGACATAGTAAAATGTTGGCTATTCACTTTCAGCTACACCCCAACCCCAACTCCCCCCCCCCCCCCCACCCAAAAAAAAAAAAAAAAAAAAAAAACCCAACATTTAGCTAAATGTTGTAGCTAAGTGTACAAAATGGCCTAAAACTGACAACTGTAAGTACAAATATAATATTTTGACTAACATTAAAAATGTCATATCAAGTAATTTAATAATCTAAGCAAGACAATTTACAAATATAAAAATATTATCTAGGAGCTAAGTATAGAGTCTACTTTTGGAGTTTAACTAATTTAACAATTATCATTTATCTCAAAAGACCCTCAAGAAAAACCCAGTTAACTAAAATGCTGACATTTGAAAAATTGTCTCATTTTACTTGTTAAACTGACATGTTACTGAGTTCTATAACCATGCTCGTTACTACTTGACACCAACATAGACGTTTGATGTCATGTCAACAGCCAGCCATAAATTATTTATGGAGCGTACTTATACTCCATAGCGGACCTCACAAGGACCCCATATTTGTGATATGAGAAGACTTGCATGATGATGATGATGATGATGATTGATTTATGTAATTCTTGGATATCTTAAACTTTTGTATGTTATCTTATCTTCCGATTAGTTACCATTACAATGATGTCAGATCTTATACTATTTTGTGTTTTATATGCTGGCAGTTTAGTCCTGTGGGCCACTATTTTGCTAGTGCTTCACATGATCGGACTGCTAGGGTATGGTCAATGGAAAGAATGCAGCCTCTGCGAATAATGGCTGGCCATTTATCTGATGTTGATGTAAGTTTCTTTCTTTCTACCAGCATATTCTTTTGTTTTCATTTTTATGGAGGTTAATATTGGACACTATTTATACGTTGTAATTTAGGGCCCGTTTGGTTTACAGGTTTGGACAACATAATGTTATTGGCATCTGAATACAGTACTTGTTTACCTTTTGTCAATGACAATCACATTGATGTTTTGTTTCTTCTGATGTTGGAAACATAAAACCTTCATATATTTTTACCATTTGCATTGATATAAATGAGAGTATGGAAAACAATGTCCTATTGTAGATAATCGTATATAAAATGCCTCAACCTTGATAGCATCTCTCTCGGAAACGTTTAGAAAATGAACACCAAAACATAAATAGTTGTCAACATTGGTTTTTTTTATTACGTCTTATTTCTGCCTTAAACTTGTGTCCTGCCATGCCCGGTTCTTTATGTCGTGGAGTTAGATCAAATGTAAATTGAAGTTCCATCCCCTTGCTAAGGCTGAGGGTGCGATGCCACCATCTCCACTGCTTAACCGTCCACCAATAATTGGATTAATTGGCTGAAAATTTTCTAGTTAAATCCAATTTCTGTAACAATATTAAGCACTAGCAGCTTTCATGCAGATAAATTTGTATCAAGCTATCTTTCTTGGTTCTTCTTTCTTTGAATATTGTTTTCTTAAGTTGAATTATCATCCTACACAATTATTGCTAATGATGTTTAAAATTACCCTATTATGCAGTGTGTACAATGGCATGCTAATTGCAACTACATCGCAACCGGATCTAGCGACAAAACAGTAAGACTCTGGGATGTGCAAACTGGGGAATGTGCTCGTATTTTTATTGGTCATAGGAGCATGGTGACATCATTGGCAATGTCGCCCGATGGGCGATATATGGCTTCAGGGGATGAAGATGGAACGATCATGATGTGGGATCTCTCCAGTGGTCGCTGTGTTTCACCATTAACAGGGCACAGCTCCTGTGTTTGGACACTTGCTTTCAGGTGAATGTTTGAAGTTACTTACAACCAGACTAGTCTCAAGTCCTTCCAAATGATTGAGACTTGTTTTCTACTACTTTTGAAGTTTGTTCTCTGTTATTGATTTTAGTATTGGATGGCTAAGATCAAACATAATTAATTGCTCGTCACCAAAATGATTTTGGCTTTCATATTTATTCTGTCTTGTTTGTTTCTTTGCCTAAAAGCTAAAACTTGGGTTTGACCCTCACAAGTTGCTAAAGTCTAAAATGCCTAGAACTCTTTAATAGATAAAAGGGAAATTTTCTCCTCTTTCTTTCTTGTTGCTTCACCTAAATACTAATAGAATTGGGTTTTTGATCCCCACAGGTTGCTGTACGAGCCTAAGAACTCTTTATAAGATCAAAATGAAATTCTCTTTTTTTTTTTTTTTCTACTAAGCCTGATACTAGGTGGGGAGCCTTTAATCTTAATGTAGTAGGGTTTCACAGTGGATATTCATTAATGAATTTTCCTTGGAGTAACTTACGAGTCATCATAGCGAGTGAAAAAACAGATAGCAAGTGGCAACTTGTCTTCATGTTCCACTAAATCCAGGTTTGAAAGTCTGACGAATTCCAACTCCAACCGACACTGGTTATTTTAGGGACAATCTGGTGCTATTGATGGGTCTACGGTTGGGAATCATTTAGAAGCATTCCTGAACACTTACTTAGTGGTTGAGTGTTTAATTGAAATTAAGTGCATCGGTAGATAATAGCCAAAGTGATATTTCTATTTATGGTTAGGAATTTCTTCTTTTGCTACGTGCAAAATAGTTTTTGAAACATCCCTCGGTAGTGATATGTTTCATAATGCATCTGTTGTATTTAAATTATTCCATGATTGTCTCAGTTGTGAAGGTACCCTTCTTGCATCTGGATCTGCCGACTGCACTGTTAAGTTATGGGATGTCACCTCCAGCACAAAGGCACTAAAAGTAGATGATAAGTAAGTCCATCTGAACATTATTATCCAGAACTGAGTTCTTTTCTTTTCTTTACACTGCTGTCAACATTAAATTGTCAACTGTTAATGATCTTATTTTCAGCAAAGGAAGCAGTGCAAACAGGCTGAGATTACTGAAAGCCCTTCCAACCAAGTCTACTCCAGTCTATTCGTTGCAGGTAAGTGGCCATCACCTGTTGACAAAACCTACTAGTTTGGTATTTTTCCGTAAACTTGAAATAACCAAGTATTTTTTTTCTGGCAGTTTTCTAGGAGGAACCTTTTATTTGCTGCTGGTGCACTTTCAAGATGCTAGTAATGTTGGTGACGAGGGAGGGCTGAAAGGATGTGCTCAGAGTTCAGTTCTTTCATATATGTTCATGGAATCATTTGTTCCTGGAAAGCTCCCAATATCTTACCGATTTCCCTAGTTGTAAATTATTTTTCATATTCATAAGCATTGTGTATTAGCTTATACAGTTTTAATTATAAAGATGGCTTTTTTAATGTTAAAAAGATTCATCATAGCATTTCCCTCCAAATCACAATGCTCATTAGCAACCTTAGAGTGGCTGTGTAATTGTCAGATATTAGCGATACAATTAATCAAAGTTCAATTATTAGATTGTGTTCAACTTGTTACGTGGTATATTATGATTGAGGCATGTTGTATGTACCATGTCTATTGAATTCTGTTGTACTAATTCAATTGAACTTGACATATTACTTCTAGTACCACCAGTCTCTCTAAAAAAGCACAAGAGGGAGTAGCTGTTTCTTTTGTTCATCTTGCTGTACTGGTCTTTGAGATTTGCAGTAACAAACTGATTTCTCTATGCAACATTATGGTGGTGTGTGATTATGACTGTGCCTAGAGAGATTTATGCGATTCTAACAGCTTATTTTCTTCCTTTTTCTAATAAACTCATATTTATATATGGGTATATATATATGTGGCTAAATTACAACTTGATAACCTCAACTATTTTCGTTTTTTAAATTGATACCCTAAACTTTTTTTTTTCAACTTGATACCCAGAATTTTTTTTGACAATAATACCCTTGCTCAAAACTAAAAGCTACTTCCAACCATCTCCCACTCTCCAACATGCCCCCCCCCCCCCCCCCCCCCCCCCCCCCCCCCCCCCCCCCCCCCCTCCCTTTTTCCGGCCATCCACCCCCACCTCCGGTGAACCTCTTCATGGTAGGAGGGAAGAAGGAAAAGATTACCTCCGGGAACCAGATTGTCTGCGAGCAACTACTGGATTATCACGATTTCAAATCTGAGAGTTATCGAGTCCCTATTTAATGCTTCATAACACTGCAAGCAGAAGGAGACATTGGAACCCATTTTACTCTCCGCCCATACCTTGATGTTCCCCCTTCAACCTTAAATGTGAGTAAAGAGAGTGCTGTTGGGTTCTTAATCATGCCACAAAGCATAGTTGCAAACTTGCAATACTGAACCATGTTCGATTTCCCGCGCGGGGGGGGGGGGGGGGGGGGGGCGGGGTGGCTGGGCTGGGCGGGGCGGGAGGAGGGGGCTAGGGGAAGGGGGTGGGAAGAAAGGACAAGGGTATTTTCGGGTTTTTTAAATTTTAGGGTATGAAGTTGAAAATATAAAATAGTTGATGGTATTAAGTTGTTGAGTAAAAAAGTTTAGGGTATGAACTTGAAAAATCGAAATACTTGAGGGTATCAAATTGCAATTAAGCCTATATATGTATGGGTTCGGAAGGATCGGAAGCTCTATTGTCCTCGACTGTTGGATCGATCAAGCGCGTGTGTGGATCCCACGCGGCCCCAATCCAATGGTGCGGTATATAGAAAGTTTATGTAACGTTAATGGGCTAAAATTGATAGTGTAGAACATTATCCAAAGTCGGCCCAGATATTTGGGCCGAAGGAATAGGCCACGACTGGCCCTGCCATCAAAACCTTTTTTTTTTCTTTTCCTAAAATTGGTATTTTTGGCTTAGGGGCAGCCTTCAGTTTCTTCTGGTAGATCAAATTATCTTTTATTTATTTTGAGAAAGAGAGAGAGAGAGAGAGAGATCTATTGTAAAAATACTAACCAGAAATATTATCGGAGCGAACGAGACCAAACTTCAAAACAATTAATTTTCCTTTTTTCTAACCGTTTACAAATTACTTGCACAATTCAACCAAACTCATCCCTACTTAATATAAGTTGGCTTGAAAATGGTTAAAAATTAGGCCATTTAAGCTGTTTGTAAATACTTTATTAGTTATTTAAAAATAATAATTAATCATTAACTATCTAATATAACTTACTTATAACTAAATAATTCTAACTCAAGTATTAACTGTTGTTTTTTATTTAGGAATAGGAAGAGAAGACTTGGACTGAGGGATATTGACCCTTAATTATAACCATCTCCATAAGAGACGACACAACTTTTTTTCTCCCATGAAAACGAAGACCAAATTATAATTAATGAATTAATATACGACAATAAATAACCCTTTTAATATATATATATATATATATATAGATAAATGATGTTTTTGTCATGTTCCCGGGGCATGCAATGATGATCCATGGTCCGGCATGCAATGATGACGACGTGGTGGGGTTCTTATCCACGTTTCGATCCACTGGTGACTGGTGGAACCTCCTATATTTTGTCGGCTCCTCCATGTTTGCTACTTCGGATCCGATCTCACTCTTTTTCTTTTTCTTTTTCTTTTTTTATTATTTATTAACATTTTAGACTGCCTTTTTTATTTTTTATCGATCTCAACGATCAGCCTGTGATTTCGTTTGCATCAGTCTCCCTCAACAGATGCGACTGTCATCGGGAGCTATATATATATATATGGGTTATTTACACTAACTATTCCTATGTTTTTGATTTATAACACGGGGTACCCCTACTTTTTTGGTTTATTACACGGGGTACCCTTACTTTAATATAAAAATAAAAAATTATAACACTAACTACCCCTATTTTTATTTTATTTTTCTAAATGGAGGGGTGGTCAGTGTAATTTTTTGAAATCAGGGGTACCCCTTGTTATAAACCAAAAACATAGGGGTGGTTGGTGTAAATAACCCTATATATATATACAGTGTTTGTGGGAAGAAATTACAATTAACAAAATAAAAAAAACTTTTACAATGTTCTCGAAATCTTAAAATATTTTATCAAAACTGTTCTTAATTTATTACAGTGTTCAAAAAAAAAATTTATAGTTTTTTTTCTTACAAAGCACGAAATCATTTGATAACCTACTTTGAAAATTCGGGACATTGTGAAATTTTTTTTGGCAATTATAATTTTCTAGTGAGCCTTCTTTCGTTCAAAAAATTTTCTTGGTACAATCTACTAGACGAAGTCTAGATGTCACCTTGACCTACCAGCTGCACTTTCGTTTCCATTTGACATTTACTCATGCCATTTCTAACGGTCAACAGACGATAGGAACTTTTCGAACAAGTCATAGATTGTTGAGGTCTTTAATTACTAAATTTAACTAAAAGATCTTTCTACACAAAATGTATAAATTTAACGAGAATTTTTTTTTACTTTACCCTTCATTCTATATTTGTAGTGAATATTTTTTTAAAAAATAATCATTTCTTTGTGGCAACTATTTTTTCTAAACAAGACCAATGGAGTTGGAGATGCTCTAAGCTTCAGAAAGCTCACATTGGTGGTGTGTCGATGCACTTTACTTGCTGCATGCAAGTGGGTAGCCTCCATTATTAAGTTGTTATGATTTTTGAATGTTATAAAAATCTTAAGTATCAAGGTGTTTACTAGCAAAAAAATAATAATTTTTAAAGTTAAAAAAATTGAAATGGCAAGGGTAATACCCTTACCCACCCTACCCTGACCCTCAGCTACCCTGTGAGGGTAAAGGGCAAGGACGGGTAATGGGTATTGGTTTTTTGGAAGAGGGCTACCCTACCCTACCCTCACGACTCCCCTAGGATATCAAAAAAATGTCAATACCCTACCCTGCCCTGTCCTCTTCCTGCCCTTACCCTACCCTACCCTACCCATCGCCACCCCTACCTCGAGGACATCTGCTAATTAATTAGTAATTATCAAATTTTTTTTTTTTTACAACGTCTTCAAATTTTTAAGTATTTTTAATGATAATTGTATAAAAACAACCATATTGACATTATGTAAGACTTGTGATCCTTGTTAGCAATTCGGCATACCGAAAAAATTCGGAACGGCAAAAGTACGAGTATAAATCGGTTCATTACAAATAAAATACGTTCAAAAATTAGGTCAAATATCCAAAAAATAAAAAAATTGAGGTTAGAAACTTCACATTTTTAAATATGTTGCCGAATTTGGTTAATTAAACAGGTTCTCAGTACGTTTTTTGTGCCAAAATTTTCAATAATTTATACATAACATGTTTAAAATCGACTTGGATCTGTCAAAAGTACGCAAGTATTATACGTTTATGAAAGATACGGAAAAATTCGCGTATAATACGAGTTTTATTCGGGTGATTGCTAACAAGGCTTGTGATTAGATCTAAAACAATAATTAGCTAATCTTAATATAATATACTATGTTTAAATGTTACTATCTTACATTTAGAGATATATTATAATTGTTAACATATAGGGCTGTAAACGAGCTGCTCGAAGCTCGGTTCGATAAAAGCTCATTTGAGCTCGATTCGTTTAGTAAACAAGTTGAGCTCAAGCTTCATTTTCGAGCTCGTTTAATAAACGAGCTAAACTGAAATATAGAAGTACTTGGCTCGTTTAAGCTTGCGAGCTGGTTTGTTTAGGAGCTTGTTTAGAAGCTCGTTTGTTCTTTGTTGAATTCTAATTTTATATATTATGTATAATAATATTGTTGTGTGCATTATATAATGTGCTTAATAATTGATACAAAGAAACTTTTTTAATTAAATTTCTAAAATAAATTGTTAATATTACATGTACTTGAATTCAAACCTAACTAGCTTAAAATTGAGCTCGTTAAGCTTGAAAGCAAGCTTAATGAGCTTGAAATAAAGTTGAGCGAGCTTAAAATCAAAATTAACGAGCTTGGAGCTTATCAAGTTTATCAAGCTTGCTTATCAAGCCAAGTTCGAGCTCCAACCAAGCCAAGCTGAAGCTTAATGTAAACAAGCTCGAGCCAAGCTCAAGCTCTAAAATAATAAAAACTTATCAAGCTCGAGCTCGATTAATCCTAGTTAAGTCAAGCTCAAAGCTTACAAAAACTTGCTTCGGCTTGACTCGTTTGCAGTCCTATTAACATAATATATCTATATTTATTATGATAAGCATATACAGTATAAATCCAATAATTAAGATTAAGCCGATTAGGCCGATTTCTATTATGTTATAGATATAATTTGTTATAGTCTAATTTCAATTATATGAATATTTCGGTGCAGTCTGAATTATTCTATTATCACAGCTTCTAGAGTGAAACTCATGCTGTTAAACTTTATAATTTTTGCTAGCAGTAATATTTATAGAATAATTTCTGCTGGAAAATAATTGAGCATGCAAACTTGTGATAATCATAAGAATTGTTTCACAAATTCGTTCAATCATAAGAATTGTTTGTAAAAAAAAGGTTCCCTTGTCACATACATTTTTAACCGATTGTAGAATAAGTCGGGTTATGCGATGTAGATAAAAATTAATGTTGTAAAAAATATTGATGCTTTGGTATATATAAACAGATTCTAAAGAAATAAAGCACCAGTGAAGCATGGCAAATATTTGTCTACTTGTATCTCTGTAAACTACATAAATTTTCTCTTGCCAATGTGATAAAGATGCATAGTTTTGCAATTGCGGCACTATTTTGTATGCATAAGTTACAACAGTAGGGAATTTCTGAGTTCTATAACTAAAATGAAAATGAATTATTTTAGATGCATGCATGGGCTATCGATAACAAAGCAATAGGAAAATGAAGAATAGTAACATGAATTATTGGATAAATTATATGCACTCTCACTCATGTTCCCATATATGCATTGCAACTGCTTGTATATTTATATTGTTGGTAAGGGACTTAGGTAGTATTTAGAGTGTTTATTGGGGTCACCTCAAATGGATTCATGCATGACATATGTTGTGCTCCATGTCCGAAAAAACCCAGTTGCCTGTGAACTAATTTTTGCAGTTCGTAGCGGGTTGCTAACACTTGAAAAGCCAAAAGAAAATTGACAATCACAAAATATGGTTAGTAATACTTTACAATTTATAAGAAAAAAGGAAGATGTTGATGTCTAGTTGTCGTATATAATATCATGGACCCGAAATTCTATGTCTAAATAACTTACAAAAATCAAACTGAATGCTGGTATAATTTTATAGTTGCATATATTTTAAAGTTACAAACCTCGATAAGTTAGAAAATTCTAAAGTTTGTGCCATATGTTTGTCTGATCCGTAGGATGATTACGGATGTTTGGTTGTCCTACCAACTATCGTAGGCCTGAAGTTCTATAGATATATTTTAGTTGATAGTTTATAATATTGATACACACACTATCCTTAAGAATATGATCTTTTTCTCCAACAATAATACTAGATCGAACGCAGTATCCATGGTTGCTGGTCTTGCTCACATTAATTAAATATTCTGGTAGAGCATATTTTATCCAACAATTATAATGTCTCATAATTTCAGAAGAATTTTTCTGAATTTTAAGGATATAAGAACAAATGTGTATATTAAAATTCTGAGAAAGTAAAATAAAAAATATTTTTGTGTAACCACTATTTTAGAGAATCAAAAGTTAGTGTAAAGAACCAGAAGTTAGTGTAGTAAACCATAACTTAGTATAATAGAGAATTAGAAGCTCGTCTAAGGGAACCAAAATTTTATCTAAATAAATTCTTCAGCTATTCACTAGAGATATACGTTACTCACATTGGGGATGTCAAGTCACATGTTATGTTGAGCCAGAAGCTCGATCCTAAGGGTCCATTGTAAGTCAAAAGTCGAATGATCCTATAACTTTTAAATTTTGGCATGATCGACAAGGCATCCCAGGACAATGATGATGAGTATGATCAAAGCTAATTTGTATGGTCATCTCTTATCAAATTATAACATACCTAATGGTCAACTTGTGTCCTTCATTACAAGGATAATTTTATTTCCAAATCATCAATTTTGAAGATTATATTTGAATAATTAATAGATTAGTTTTATTTATTTAGAATTGTATTATTTTATATTTTATGGCTTTTGTTGGTATTATTTGAAACTATAGTTTCAGTATCTATGTATTGAAAATTTATATGTTCATCTTCTTAAATTATTAAACATTTCAAATATGAGATATTTTTGATATAAAATTTATAATTTGTCATTGTCACTTTGAGAAGACATAATTCTCGTAGTTAGGGGGAGATACAAAGGAGATAAATATCTTGCTCCAGTAGAATGTCATGAATTATTGTTCCAGAAGAACGTCATGAATTATTATTCCAGAAGAACGTACGTGCATACTTCCACTTTACCTAATCTGAACTAAATAAGGATAATTATCCCTTAAAATTTATTGCAAATCATTAATCAATGCCTACGTGATTACTTTAATAATGTTGCATAAATAATTATATAAACTATGAATATATCTTCTAGAATATAAGTAAATATCAAAATAACCAAATAAAAACAACAAATGAATAAGTTCTACATTAAGAATGTGTAAGACCTAAAGGTTCTAAAGATTCAGCTCTCCAGAAGAAGAGACTGAATAATATAACACACCATAATTGCTCTTGAAGAAGCAACTCCTGAAGAATCATCTCCTGTAAAAAAAAGTTCATGACAGTCCAAAAGATGTCCCGAACCAAAGATCCAATGTATCACAATATATCGCTCCGGTCGAAGATATACCTCATGTCCCAAAAGAGACTAAGAAAGATGTACCGGTACCCAAAAAATTAATATTTTATACATATTCAAAAAAAATTGGAATCAAGTTTTTTTCTTCCATAAATGACACTAGCAAATGAAAATAAAAGGGTGACATAAATGATAACATAGAACCACAAATAATCTTTGAATGTTGAAAAGAATAAAGAAAAGATGTGATTTCTCTCGCAAAATGTTGAGTGTTTGATCATATAGTACAAAACACAAAAGGAATAAACCTGTTATGTTTGAAATGGATATTTGTAACAAATAAAAAGAGAGATCCAAATATATAGAGTAATGTTAGCTCAAGGATTCTAGAAATGACAATGAGTAGAATGTGAAGAAATATTTTCCCCGATCATGATAACCTAAATGATAAGATATACATGAAATCCTTGAAAGATTTAAATTTTCAGATATATCATTGTCACGTCCCAGATTCAGAATACTGGAGAGCAGGGGCAGACACAGCCAGCTATGTATATAGAAGTGTAATCCACCTCGATATACGGTCACGGCTGTCTAGATGCATGAGAGTTTATCTACAAGCCATCAGTCTCTTATGGTCGAGAATAAGCATAGTGTCTCAATCTCAAACAAGTAATAATAGTCACAAGATATTAGACCATCAGATACTCAATAGTAAGGCATCCCATACATTTCATATACAGATGATCATGAAGCTAGTCGTACAAAATACGAGGACTAGCAAGAGTTTCAGTCATACATGATCAACCCTAGAATTTGTTAATCATGTTACAGCCCGTAGACAGACGAGAAATATAAGTATTCAACACGAGCTAACACTTGCTCGGCGGCTAAGCGCCTCAAAAGAATAATTTTACAATAGAGCGGGAGAGCAAAATAAAACCCACTCGTTGCCAAGATTTCTTCTAGTGGTTGCCATATGGCAGGAAGGCTGGAAGATCCTCGAGAGCTGCTCCGAAATTTGGCCATACAAAACCAGCTAGATCAGACCCCAGAAAGAACAAGTGCCACAAAGGAGGCTTCACTTAAGAACTAAAATCAGCAAGTTAGAACACAAAGCATAATAATAACAAAAAAACTGGAGGCATGAGAGTAGGTGATAAATGATAAGATAACCTAAGAAACTATTCCGGTAACCAAGTTACAACCCGTAAACCAAACAAGGACCGGGGTTGTAACTCTTCACCTGAACAGAACTTAGTCTCTTACCAATTATCGACAAGTAAAGCATAAACTGAGAAATGTCCATAAGTAACCATGTACTGGCAGTGTCTAGACAAGATTAGACAAGACTAGACTCCATTCAAAATTCACGGCCAAGCAAAGAGTACGACTTGATACTTTAACTAACTAGGTTTATCACAAGCCTAGTTACTAGCAAGATGCAATAAGATGTTCCATCAGTCACAAGTCCTGCAGCTATCCAGGTTATCCAGGCAAAGTTCATGTAAGAGTTGGTAGCGGATACATCGTCCAAGAGACAAATGTATCCCTTGTTCATATAATAGTGGGTACATCGCCCAGGAGACAAATGTACCCTAAGTGACTTATTAGGGACTTGGAGTGCAATACATAACAGTGTGCATATTACTATTTATCTCAAGAAGTGCCCCACATAACAGTGTGCATGGAAATGTGCTCTACTCGACGGCAGGCTCCAAGTCCATCAGGTGTGGCCGGGATAACGGGATCGTCTGTAACCAAAAATATCTCTTTCTATATGAGCTACTTGATCAATCTAGTCATTAATCTAGTCAAATTCAGTATGAATCTCTGGCCATGGAAAACCAGAAATTCATGTCCTAGACATGATGCGAGACAAGATGGGTAGCTTACACAAGCACAAACATCCACGGTGTCTAAAAGAGTTACATTAGCAAGGAGAAATAGCCATCGCAACAGCATTTTGATTAAGCATGTCATGCTTAGATTTACTTGTCATGTCAAGAGTGCGCCACGACGGGCCACTATCATGTAAGCAAAGAAAGACATGTTCAAGAGTACACCATGACGGATCACTATCATGTAAGCAAAGGAAGACATGTACCAGAGTGCACCACAACGGGTCACTATCGTGTAAACAAAGGAAGACATGTACCAGAGTGCACCACAACGGGTCACTATCGTGTAAACAAAGGAAGACATGTACCAGAGTGCACCATAATGGGTCGCTATCGTGTTCTATCCCTACATTATCATGAATGAGAGAAACTTGCATAAAATAGCTAGTAACATATTCTTGAAGCCAAGGTAAAGATCTACAACTTTCATGTTGTGAGTTGGAAAAAATTCTGGCCACAAATCATGCAAATAAGACATAAAATAGCCAAAACAGGCACTATGCGGCCTATTCTGCGACATGCGGCCCATTCTGCGATATGCGACCTCATGCGGCCCATTCGCGACATCCATGCGTGTCACGCCCCAGTACCGAAATACGGAGACGGACTAGGCCAGCTACTCCATATGAGGTACGTAACGTCATACGGCGATCGTGGCTGTCGAGAGACTAGGGGGTACATGCTACAATCAAGTCTCCTATGGTCCCACAGAGTTCTATGTCTCAATCAATCAAGTCACATCAGCAATTAAATGAACATTAATGATAAAGCAGTAAGGCGTTCCCGACGCTTCATCAAAATGGTCATGAGAGACTAGCTTTATAATTTAGCTATCTCAGAGAGTCAGAAGTACAAAATTATACACAGCTGCAGCCTGTTTATTTACAATTCTGTACTGACACAAAATATCATGTAATTTGGCTAACAGGTGCCGGTGGCTAAATGCCGCACAAAATATAAGCAGGAGTGGTGGAGAAGAAACCCACTCGAGTCTCCGAACCGCCATGCTCCTAGTATGCACCATGGATGTCAGGAAGGAAGATCGTGTCCTCCGGCTCTGCTACGAGATCTGGCCAAACAAAACCAGTAGGGTCAGCCCCGAATAGCAAGTACCGCCAAAGGGGCACAAGAGTTAAGATTAAAAACCCAGTTAATAGAATGATTGATAATAGTAATACTTATGCTACTATTATAGGGTAGCGCAACATCTTCGAACCCATATGGCACCCTTACAACCAAACAAGGACAAAGGTGCCACATGGAGTCGGGACGTGTCGTACTCTATAACATTCACATAAGTTAAAAGGTATAAACAATAAAACCTCCTGATCGTGACTTCGGTCGATAGCCTATCGCAGCACAATAACCAACCCAACAATCAAACAAGAACATGGGTTGGATCATGCACCATGATAGACCATGTTCCTCAGTCATTCACAGAAGTAGCACTTCACAACCAGAATATCTCTTCCGTTCATAACTTCGGTCCACAGCCTATCATAGTACGATAACCAACCCAACAATCAAACAAGAACATGGGTTGGATCACGTACCATGACAATCCGTTTCCCTCAGTTATTCACGGAAGGTAATAGGATACAAGCAAGTCGTTTTCACGGCCAATCAAGTCTACGAGTTTCTAGTGGGACGAGGTTATCCTCGCATCATGTTATTAGAAAATTTTCAGATCGTATCTTTCCAGCAAGGCTAGCACACCCAGGGGTTCGCGTAGACAGGTATGATTGAGCACAGGTCCCTCGCAAGGCCACCTTGCTAAAACATATAATATATAGCAGGAATTAATCGGATACAGTCATCCACTCGTTGCAGATGACACAGTATTCGTGGAGACCAGCCGGCGCGTCAAGACAATATCTCAAGGCAGCTTGTGTAACACGATATCGGGATTCTGCCCTCCCCATGCATCTAGTGTGTTTAGTTGCCTAATTTAACCCTAGGTAAAATCTTGGACTCACATGCTGTGGCCTGCATGATTATCTTCCTAAAGTCGTACTTTAGTACGAGTACCCCAAAGAGGATCCATGTCAATCAGTATGTCAATATGTGCTACCCTCCTTAGTGTAATACATCATTACAAATACGCCACATGGAGTTACGAGTCATTTGTCGAGCATGAACAAGAACTGGGACATTCAGGTACATGTATCAGGTAGGAACTCTTTGTTCTCCGGGGTCACATTAGTGCTCATATCATGCTCGGGACAAAAGGCGTAAGGATATAAAATGGTCATATAATATCTGATAAAATATCAAAAGCGTACGCACAAAAGCACGCACGCTCAAGGGGTGAAAAGTCACGCAGGCTCATTCAAGGCAGCGTGCGTGAAAAGTCACGCAGGCTCAAGGGGGGAGCTGCGTGAAAAGTCACGCAGGCTCAAGAGGAGAGCTGCGTGAAAAGTCACGCAGGCTCAAGGGGAGAGCTGCGTGAAAAGTCACGCAGACTCAAGGAGAGAGCTGCGTGAAAAGTCACGCAGACTCAAGGAGAGAGCTGCGTAAAAAGTCACGCAGACTCAAGGAGAGAGCTGCGTGAAAAGTCACGCAGACTCAAGGAGAGACCCGCTTCCAACAGGAAGCGTGCTCAAACAGGAGCACACTGCTCACTGTCTTCTCCAAACAGCAAGAACACCATGGCTGAACCCAAGCTTCAAAGCATCATAACTTGGCCATCCGAACTCCAAATCTAGATTTCCAAGGTTCCAACTTGGGTGAAACTGAATGCTCTTCCACATGGAAGCATCAAAAACTCATAAAATCCAACTAAAGTGGATCAAACCATGTAAAATCCGAAAATGATTAAAACTTAGATCTACAAAAATCAAAGCTTCAAACTGGAAATTTCTAAGTTCTAAACTAGTATAGATTGAGGAGAAGAACATGTTTTAGCAAATAGTTTTGTAAGAAAATCATTGACAAAATTATGGATCCATCTCTTGAGCAAGTTGGTACTTGCCTTGGTTGGTGGAAGAAATAAATGAGAGAAAGTAAATGAGAGGAGAGAGAATGAGATGAGTTATATATATAAAGATCTTGGACCCATGGGTTCATGATGAACCAAAGGGTTCAAGATGAACCATTGGTGAACCAAGAATAGGTTACCCAAATGAGCCAAAACTGTAGGCCCAAATGCAGAAAATAAATTAGGAAATAATATTTTGTCGAATATTTTTGGGAAATGCATGAAGAAATACTGCATAATAAATATCGTATAAATACAAGGTAAATACAATTTATCGGTTTACGTATTAGAATACGTATTCCTGGATTGGGGAGTGACAATGCGGATCAACTGCGACATGCGGCTCATGCGGCCCATTCGCGACATCCATGCGGACCAACTGCGACATGTGGCTCATGCGGTACATTCGTGACATCATGCGGACCAACTGCGACATGTGGCTCATGCGACACATTTGCGACATCCATGCGGACCAACTGCGACATGTGGCTCATGCGGCACATTCGCGACATCATGCGGACCAACTGCGACATGTGGCTCATGCGGCACATTCGTGACATCATACAGACCAACTGCGACATGTGGCTCATGCAGCAGATTTGCGACATCATGCGGACCAACTGCGACATGTGGCCAGATGAACATAGAAGATGACCAAATAATCATTTGGCCATAACTTTCTCAAAACAAGTCAAAATCTAACTTTTCAAAGATCCATTTTGGGTAAAATTGAATTCTCTACAACATAGAACAATCAAAACTTAAAAATAATAAAGTTTGGTAGATCAAAACCCAAGAAAACCAAAAATAACATAAACTTAGATCTATAAGAAAATATCCATCAAAATAAAAAATGTCAAGTTCTAAAGTGTCTTAGAATCATGTGGGAAAAATAATGGAACAACAAAAATGGAGTTCCTCCATGAAGTAAGTTGCACTTGCCTAAGCTCTTGGTAGGTGGAGAGAGTTATGAGGAAGAAGAATGAGTAAATAAAAAGTAAGAAAGTAATGAAGAGAGAGAAAGGGTTGGTGAGTTTATAAAGGGGGAGGGTTCTCTCATAATGAACCCAAAGCCCAATCAAACTAAGCCAAACCAAAATAAACCAAACCAAGCTAAACCAAGATCAAACCAAGTCAAAACTAACCTAGACTAGGCTAGCAAGTCAAGTCCAACTACGGATCATCTGACAAACGTCAGAGATCTCGTATACGTATACGAAAATACGTATAACGGAAAACGGGAGTGACAATCCATGAATGATTTAAAATTACCATAATATCTCTGAAGAATTTGCAAAATGGACCATATATGAACTAGAACCATCCGAAGAAGATGGTAGGCTAATTGAGTATCTGTCTAGAAAATAATATAATAATAATTATAAACATTCATATTTATGAAAAAAAATCCTAAACGGATTCGTCAAAACGATCGTCTATGTACATGATAAGATCTCTTGAAGAGATTGAAAGTACCTTCTGAAGAAAAGATCTTCTGGAGAGAGAATCTCCCGAAGAGATAGAAAATATGACAGCCTGAAGAGATTAACCATATCTCCTGAAGAGATAATCTTCTGAAGAGATTGAAAATATGGCAGCCTGAAGAGATTAATAATATCTCCTGAAGAGATAATCTACCGAAAAGATATAATCTTTACATGAGATATATAATCTCATATAATCTCATATAAAAGAAAAAAGAAAAAAGAAAAAAGAAAAATATATAATCTCATATAATCTCCTGAAGAGATAATCTCCAGAAGCGATAATTTTTAGAAGAGATAGATTTCAAGAAGAGATCTCCTATAATCTTCCGAAGAGATAATATTAAAGGAAGAATCTCCATAGAGATATATAAATCTCAAGAAGAGATCTCACGAAGAGAAAATTCCCTGAAGAGATATAAAATGAGCAGTTATCATAATGGTCATGTCAATGAAAACGGATACGAGCTCAAAAATTGGAACATGTTCTGGGTTCTGAAGTACCATATTTAAAGAATATAAATACAAATTTTTTTTATTGTGATTCGTTTAGCATAATATATTTATGTGAACCTGCTGATATGCACCTACACGTAGACACTGAAATGACATACAACACAAAAATCATCCTTAATTTAATTCATATAAATGTTATGATCTTATGAGATATGCAGATAAATAATATTCACCTGATCTCCCTTAAGGGAATACCACAAAAAAGGTATGTTTTCTAAACAATGTTACATATATTTCAGAGATAAATAAAGCAAAACACTGTGGCAACCGCCTTCAACCATTCGTACACTTAATGAAGAAAATAGAGAATGTGTATAGTTATGATTTCAACAGTTTAACATATCATGGAGAGTTGCGAGCTTCAAAAAAATCACAAATAAAGCCTACAAACTCTTCATAAGGATACAAGTATATAAATGTCTAAGCAAATAAAGTGTTGGGATGAGATGTTATATTCAAATGTATTGGAGACATCTTGAAGCATGTTTTTGTACATTTTACTCTTTTTCTTCGATAGATAAGTTCTCATCTTTTATGCGATAGATAAGTTCTCATCTTTTACATGATTTTACAACCTTACTATATTTTTACACACTTTGCTCGTTGGTTTTTTTTGTTCAATTTACTTTGTCGAATTGACTGAAAAAGAGACCTCCAATGTCAGTATCGAATATCGGTTGGTATTGAATCGGGACATGTCAAATCGTATTAGTGTCGGTCGTATCGGATTGGTATCTGTATCGGATCGGTATCGTCCGATGCTGCAAACTACGGTAATAACTAATTATTATTCTTAATCCAATATATATATATATATATATATATATATATATATATATATATATATATATATATATATATATTAGTATTGGTATTGACACCTTCTTAGTATTGTTAACCCTAGAGCCCTATAACCCTAGAATACCTTCCTAGTATTGGTAACCCTATCGTAGAAAGCCTTAGCCATCATCCCCTAATCTTCCCTCGCCTTTCCACCACTACGATATCATCATCATCCTCTCCTCCACCCCAGGCAACAAAAGCTAAGAAAAATATAAAGCAAATATATCACTTTGACTCTCTTTTCTCTAATCCTTTTCCCAACTCTCCATTCCTCTCTATCAATATAAAGCGTATCTGTGTCTATGTCGTGTTCTCATGTCCATGCATGTCCAGCGTATCATGGCTGTACGTGTCCAATACCAAAATCCAAAATTATATACAACCCAAAAATCCTAAATACAATAATGAAACAAATAGCAATGAGGGTTAGCGTTTACCTTCGGTGGAGGGGGAAGGGATTTGTAGAAGCGCAGAGGCGGATGGAGGGAGGCGTCGAGGAGAAGGGGGTCGGAGTGGGGGTTCGACGAGGGGGGCGGTCGATGGTGGCCGGAGATGGTCGAGGAGAGATCACCGGAACAGCTAGTGGGGCGTCAGAGCAAGGGGAGATTGCCGAAGCAAGGGGGTGGCCGAAGCAAGGGAATCACTGGGGGGGGAGGGAGATGATCGATCGCAGAGAGGTGAAAAAATTTGGGGAGAAAATGATAGTGAAACGATGGCGCTGGAATTAAAATGTTTGGTAGCGGCGGAATACGTCCGTCGCTACATATATATTGACGTTTCAGGGACAGACTAGCGATGGATACACCGTCATTTGTTTCACATACTTAATCTGGTCGCTATTCAGTCGTCTATTCGTCACTAATCCGACGACAATTAGCTTCTGTCATTGAGGTCCGTTGCTATTTGACAATTTTTGTAGTGTCCACTACTTGGATTCCTGAAGAATCATATTCCAGAAAAATATTGTTAATTGTACTCTTTTCTTTTGACCATATTTTTGTAGTGTCCACTTGGGTTCCTGAAGGATCATATTTCAGAAGAATATTATTAATTGTACTCTTTTCTTTTACAATGAATTAATTTTTTCAAAGATGAGTTTTTTCCAAGTGGACATCCAATGGGGAGTGTTGTGATTTAGGATAAATCCAAATATGGATGTCGTTATCCTTATCTACAACCACCTCTATCATATTTTTCTCCATATATATTATCAATGAGAAAGTTCTAGTTGATTGATTCGGCTACCAATTCTTCGTTTAACCTCTCATTTTATAACATTTCTAAAATTCTACAACATATACATCTACATATAGTACCTGAAACTATCCGTATTGCTTTATCTCTAGATAACACAAAATAAAGTATTTTTATTCCTAATAAATAAAACAATAAATAAATAAACTATCAAACCTAACTAACATCCAATCTAAATCAAATTAAATTAAGTCAACTATAAACAAATTTCTCAAATTGTTCCCACATTTATTCCAAAATGGCCAACCAAGTTTTTAACAGGTTGGCCATCATGCACCCTCCACGTAGGACTGGGCCTGGGGTAAGCCATACAAGCCATGGGGCTTGGACAATCCTCCTGGTTAGGGCAACACCCCAGGCCCTAAGTCCCTATCTCTCCGTCAATAGATCTTTTACGGTCTATCCCAATTTCTCTCTGTCAATTCAACTAGTAACCCACTAGGCCTAAGTTTTGAGTTCCCACTAGGAATGTCTCGAATAACTAGCTCAAAGATAGGAACTCGGAATCTGAATTCTATGCCATCGTCAGAACTAAAGACTTCGACGCTATTTGTCAGCCAGGGGCACAACTGTGTTTTTTTGGTATTGCATTTCATAGTATTAATTAAGTTGCAGAATCGAAATTGAGGTCTACAACTTACTATTTTCAAACTTTAGAATATTTAGATACAAGCGATATATATCTAGTCGGAAAGTAGACACACGTACACTTGCACAAGTGGGCATTTGGTCTCCCACATGTCACCACCATGTATGATCAAAATTGTCATTAAAGAAAAGCAAGAGGCTGGCGATTCAACAAGTGGCAACAGCTTCTGCTTTAATTCTATTTCCAGTTGGTTGCTTCCTGTTTGTAGTATGTGCAGAAAGCAGAACAAAAGAAAGTAGAAGGAAGGAAGGAAGGAAGGAAGGAAGGAAAGAAAGAAGTTGGCGATCAACAAGTTGCAAAAGCTGATTTTTTTTCTTTTCAAAAGCTGCTGCTTTATATATAACATAGTTTGTAGATTAGCTAAACCACACAAAATGTAACTATTCACTTCTGTCTTCATAATTATCAAACTGATAGATTCTTGAAAACTCAATATATATTTAAGCACATAACGTGTCAAGAAAGATTATAAGTGATGTTGACGTACGGACATTGAGGGATGATGTAACTAGACTCGAAGACAGTCCTAAAAATATATAAATATCTTCTACTACATAATACGGCTTAGAAATCTTCTACTATATAATGCGGCTTGAAAACGGCTCAGAAATGAACCATCAAGCCATATATATGTAGATCATCAACTATTTAAATATACTAAAAATTAATAAAAAATATAACTAAATAACTGTCTAAATATTCCACTAATTATTACAAAAATAAATAATTTTAACTCAAATGGTTAAGCTGTGTGGCATTTTTCTTGGTTGTTTGATTTCAATTCCTAAAAATGACAGTTTTTATATTTATTTATTTTAATTTTTTTGTTGTACGTGCAAATTAATATATATATATATATATATATATATATATATATATATATATATATATATATATATATATATATATATAATTTGAAGCAGATGGATATATATATATATATATATATATATATATATATATATATATATATATATATATATATATATATATATATATAATTTGAAGCAGATGGAAACGGCGCTAGGGTTTCCTCTTCGGCGCAGCGACCCTGGGGCGGGCATCTCCGGGGCCTCGGGGCCGCCGCACGAGCATCAGCATGCCGGAATAAGGTCGACGAACCTAGAGGAGACAGGTGAAGGATTGGTAGGGGCCGAGCAAGAGAGCAATGGATTACAAGGGGAGGAAAGGAGAGATGCGGCTGGTGGGTGGACAACTGTGGAGCGTCGACGACGGCAAAAGCCATCGGTGGGGGCGACCCGTCTGAGGGTATCGGAGGAGGATGTCAACCGGGACAAGGTTCATCCGTCCCGCTTGGGCCAACAGCGATATATGTCTATAAGAAATCACAGGGATGGTCGTCAGGCTCCTCAAGGGACTCATACGGTGGGAATATCGGGACTGGTGAACAGAACGACGGGCTATGGTGGCAAGCACCAGTCGACACAAGCACCAGGGAGGATGACGAATGGAGTAGGAAGGGGATTGTCGACCGGAGGAGAGGAGTTAGACCGTGGAAAAGCCAGGGCGGGACGGGTCGCAGATGTACCTCAGCGTGGACAGTCGATGCCAAGAAGTGGTGGGTGCTCTCCCCCGATGTCATGGGCGGAGATTTGCAAGCCTATAACGCCTCATGATGGTACGGATCTACAATACATAGAGCCTAGTATTGTCAATGGAGTGAAGGTGGCCGAGATAACCAATGATGATTTACAGGAAACAGGAGAGTACTGGAAAAATACTCTTGTCCTATATGTCATGGGAAACCGGCCGTTTTATGGCCAACTGAGGGCGTTCGCCTTGCGTGAATGGAGACCTAAGGGAGAGATGGATATTTTTTCGAGGGAAAACGGGTTCTACTTCGTCAAGTTTGCGTTGGAGGAGGATCTCGAACGAATTATTGAGGGCGGACCATGGACTTTCGATGGCAGATTAGTAGTGCTCAAACGTTGGAGACCGGAGTCAAACTTCGAAAAAAGATAGGCTTACCTCAGTTCCGATCTGGATTAGATTGCCATGGCTCTCGCCACAGCTATGGAGCATGCCAACAATCATGAAAATAGCGAGTATGATTGAAAATCCGTTGCGGACGTACATACCCACTGCACATCGACAACGGCTATCTTATGCTCGAGTTTTTGTGGAAATCACAGTAAAAGATGCTCTACCGAGGAAAGTGAATATAGTTCTCCCCAATGGAAACTGGATCGAGCAAGAAGTAGGTTATGAATGGGTTCCCCCATCCTGTGTTAATTACAAGTGCTTCGGGCACACAAGAGTTCAATGCTCTGTCCCTCTGGAGGAGGACATTGAAGGAAGCACACAGTGTGTATATCCAGGAGTTGAGATCATGGAGAGTTCTGGAGGAATTCAAGACGACCAACGCATGGATCCTGCAGGGGAGGAGCAAGAAGCACAGCTCATGGACCATACTGAAGAAACTCCTGATTCAGATCAGCAAAAGAACCTAGATCAGCATAAGGAAGATAGTATGATAGTGCCACATGTCTCTATTCTTGGCAAAAGGCAAGGCCCCGACATCGCCCACCCTTCCCCCTGGGATAAGTCCTTGGAACTAGTTTTGGTTGGGGAGACAGGGACGACCAGCAGGTTGTCCCAACTGCAGCAAGACCGACCGCCATCCCCTCTTCCGAACAAGACGCATGCGGGAGCGAACCAGGGAGGAAGCTTGCACCCGGGCAATCCTCAATCGCAGACTGTACCAGGAAGGCAATGTGAGAGTGGCACATCGGAAGACCATAGGGTATTGACGATGGAGAATCCAGCATGGCAGAGACGCGTGGAGAGCCTGTCCGAAGTGTCCATACATGGTATGGCAGCGACTAAACTGAGTACGAGTAGCACTACTTCCCTCTTACGTCCCAAGGGGAGTAGCGAGACACAGAAGGACTCTCCTCGCCAATAATCCATGTCTCTTCTTACATGGAATGTCCGAGGGGCGAACTCAGTAGGGAGATGGAGGAAGATCCTCAATGTGGTCCGTAGCAATAAGTGTTCGTTTGTTTCTATCCTAGAAAGTAAAATTAAAGTGAAGGATCGAATTAATTCCCGTACTCCGTCGCATTGGTCGAGTGTTCACAATCTGGACATCTGTGGCGTAGCACGCATATGGTGCATATGGGACAACAGCGTATGGAACTGCCAGGTAAAATTCTCCTCAGATCAAATCCTAGTTTTGTTTTTAACTAACAAGAGTGGCTTGGAACTGGTTATTGGTGTGGTGTATGGACATAATGATCGGAGGTGCAGATTCCAACTCTGGAAAGACCTTGTTAGCATTTCGGCACAGGTAGCAGATACATACCCACTGGCCGTCTGTGGGGATTTTAATGCCATGATGAATTCAAATGAGAAAATGGGTGGACGACAGGTCCCGGCTCCTATTCTGGCAGATTTTTAGGACTGACTCCTCAGCTCCAGGTTACATTGCATAAGTCGAACTGGATCTATCTGGTCATGGAGCAACAACTCTTCTACCAATAGAGTGGTTTGCCAATTGGATTGAGCTTTATGCAACAACAGGTGGTTGGAGATGTTTTCGATTGTCAAGGCGGAGGGTCTTCAATGTGGCACCAGCGATCACACACCGATCCTTATTCGTCTCTCTCCGGCTGAACCACGGAAGAGGGGTCCTTTCAGGTATAATAATGCTTGGCCGCTGAGTGGAGGATACAAAGAGGTGGTGGAGGAGGCCTTCGCGCCTCCTGTTGCAGGCAATGACCAGTTCAAACTGGTCCAGCGACTGAAGTTGGTAAAATCTGCGTTGAAGCATTCGAACAAGACACGTCCTCCTAGCAACTTGGCGCAACTGGAGGAGACTCTTAAATCTGTCCAAGACCGGCTGCAAGAAGACCCGCTGAACCCATTGCTTGCGGAAGAAAAAATCAGGCTTCAGGAGGAGGTGAAGCTCGCCCGGTTCTGCGAAGAGATCCATTTACAACAAAGGGCTAAATGCGAGTGGTTGAAGGAGGGGGATCGATGTTCAAAATTTTTCCATGCCACGGTTCGGGCCCGCCAACACAGGAGCTCTCCTTATGGGCTCATTGACAGTAATGGTATCCTCCAAACCGACGACAGGGCCATGGCACAGGAGGCTATTGCGTACTATCAGGCCTTGTACAATCAATCGGATTATATGGATAACTTTTCGGACATCATTTGCAAACGCCTTGTGACGGAGGAGGGCAATAATATTCTAAAGAAGGAAGTCTCCTTGGAGGAAGTCGAAGTCATTATCAAGGCTGTAGATCCGAATAAATCGCCTGGACCGGATGGGTTCAATGCCGCTTTTTACAAACATCACTGGGATCTGCTTAAGCATCAGGTGCTAATTGTGGTTCAGGACTTCTTCAGGACAGGTAGGCTCCTGAAAGAACTTAACCATACTTTCCTGACGTTAATCCCCAAGAAGGAGGGGGCCACTGCACTGGGAGATTTTCGGCCGATTGCCTGTTGCAATGTGATATATAAAATTATTACTCATCTAATGTGTTCCAGAATGCAGGAGATCATGAAAGGTCTGATTTCTGAAAATCAAGCAGCTTTTATCAAGGGCAGGTCGATTGCAAAAAATTGTCTTCTAGCCCATGAGTTCGTCAGGGACTTTAACAAGGTCGGGGGAAGGAAGAGTTGTATCAAATTAGACATTAGAAAGGCGTACGACACGGTTAACAGGAGCTTTGTCTGCCACATTCTGATGAGCATGGGTTTTGATCAGTGGTGGGTGGATAGAGTTAGAGAATGTATCTCCACACCTACATTCTCAATTCTTATGAAAGGAATATCTTGCGGGTTCTTCGAAAGTAGTAGAGGCTTACGGTAGGGCAACCCGCTATCCCCATATCTTTTCACTATTGTTATGGAGTATTACACCTGCCTGATGGATTTTGCCACATTGCAGAGGCGTATCACTCCTCTCTACAGGAGTGTGGACCCAGTGGTGTCGCATCTGATTTACGCAGATGAGTTACTCGTATTTGTTGAGCCTGCGAAGCGGACCATGAGAGCTCTATTGGAGGTTTTGGAAGAATTTGTGAGCCATTCAGGTCTTAGATTGAACACTGATAAGAGCCACATATATTTCAGCAAAGATTGTCCCAATAAAGAAGAGATAGCGGCTATATTACAGGTTGAGATCGGCCAACTTCCTGTTAAATATCTTGGCTTGCCATTATCGATTAACTATACTCGAGACTCTGATTGTCAAGGATTGATCCAGCATATCCAATCAAGATTAGAAGGATGCCAAGCCCAGCTGTTGTCCTTTGGAGGAAGAATAGAACTCATCAGATCGGTTATTCTTGCTATCGCATGCTACTGGCTACAAGCGATTTTCATTCCTGAGAGAACAATACAGAAAATTGAACAATTGTGCGCCAATTTCATTTGGAAAGGAGGCCTTCAAGGGATTTCATGGGAGGAATTGTGCCAACCTAAGGAGGAGGGCTGTATAGGGCTTCGCTCTCTCAAAATACTACGAGACGTTGCTCTCTTAAAGATGGCATGGAGGCTGCTTGGAAGTCAGTCTATGTGGGCTAGATGGACCAGAAATAGGTACTGCCGTGCTAACAACTTCTGGATTCAACTAGTTGATAACAACTTTTCGGTCACGTACAAGAATATTCTTCGAGCTAGGCCTCAACTGAAGGAGGGAATTATTCGAGTAGTGCACGACGGCGCATCCACGAACCTGTGGTTCGACCCGTGGCTTCAACATAGCAGTTTAATCGACAGGTGGGGTTGGCCTATGTTCGAAATGTGTGGTAGGGACGAGTCATTGGCTGCTATCATCCATGAGGGTCATTGGCGGTTGGAGAACAGACATTTTTGTCATCGGTTAACTGCTGAAATAGCCAACATGGCTATACACCCTGTCGAGACAGAGGACAAATGGGGGTGGGAAGGATCGGTTGAGGGCTGCTTTGTAACAAAATTGTGCTATGCACAGATCCGCCCTCGTCGGCCTCAAGTTAGCTGGGCGAAGGTCATCTGGTACAAGAAGGCAGCGATGAAGATGAAGCTGTGTGCTTACAAAATGATTCGCGACTGACTATTCACTAAGGAGAGGTTGAACAGATTTGGAATCCTTGAGAATGATGTTGCATGCGTTTTATGTACTGGGGGCACTGAGAGTAGAGACCATCTATTCTTTCAGTGTCCTACCTCTGAATTTATATGGCAACATAGCTGGGCCAAGCTTGGCATTAGAGGCGGTCAGGGGAGAGCTACTCTGGAAATCGTGGAGGAGATCAGGGGATTGAGTAGACGAAGCTCAGACACATACAACAAAGCCCGACTTCGGTTGCTGTCAGCAGTTTGACACATTTGGAGAGAACGAAATCGGCGTATATTCGAGGGAGTAGTCACTGCTACTCGAGGGATAATAAACAATATTGAGACGGATATTCGGAGTATGGAGGATTAATCCTGTCCTGAATTGTACATAGTTCTGTAAGATTGTAAAGTCGGTTTTCTTCTTGTTTCAGCAATAAAAATTACCCTTTCTTCAAATATATATATATATATATATATATATATATATATATATATATATATATATATATATATATATATATTGAAAGAAGGTAATTGTGGCGAACGCTCCCACCGGGATTCGATCTCCTGACCACTCGAACCGCATGCATCTCTTTTAACCACTAGGCTAAAGATCATTTGCATATATATATTAACCACTAGGCTAAAGATCATTTGCATATATATATATATATATATATATATATATATATATATATATATATATATATATATATATATATATATATATATATATATTTGAATAATGGTAATTTTATTCAAAAGTAGCAGAAAATAATACACCCCACCTCCACTTTACATCTTCAGTATTCGGGTGTTAACCCAAAGTTTCTACATCAAACTCTACACTCTTAATGATACCTATATTCGGGGTTACCAACCCTTCGAAAATTCTACGATTTCTTTCCCTCTAAATGTGCCAGACTGCAGCAGCCAGGCGAAGACGCGCTTCTCTATACCAGCCGGATCCCTTCCTCTTTTCTCTCCTGATCAGTTCAGCAATACTCCTCCAACTACGATTTCCACCTGGATTAATCTGTAGCTTCTGATTCTGTAAAGACCAAATGTCCCACGAATAAGGACATTCAAAGAACAGATGGTTCAAATTCTCCTGCCCTAGTCCACATAAAACACAACCATGGGTGTCTACTCTCACACCGAACCTAGCGAGCCTGTCTAGTGTTAATAATCTTCCCAAACATAACTTGTAAAGACAAAGTTGAAATTTTCGAGCGGACCCCTTCATCCATACGATATCCTCCCACTCCCATGTAGGATGCTGTGTTCGGTAGAGATTGTAAGCCGCGGAAAGACTGAATCGTGCTTCCTTTGAATTATTCCAAATCCATTCATCCTGTTTGATTACAGGATCAATGCAAACTGCTTTAATTTCAGCACTGAACCTCCTCGTGTATATGTTTGCTTCCGGGTTCCATGTCCCCTGTCGCACAATGCAACTTACCCGATCCCGTCTGTGCATCCAACCCCGTACGAGATCGCCGTGCCGCTCACCCAGCGATTGATCGGAGAACCATGGCTCATGCCATAACATGGTACCACTTCCGTCTTTAATTACTCGTTGAAGCAAAGTACGCAAGGACTTCCGATAATGGCAGGCCTTTTTAAACACGATCGAGTCGTTACTATTTGCATTCTGACACCAGAAATTGGATCCTCTGGTGTAGCGACTTCTCATCCATGCCGCCCAAACAGAATTGGACGTCAATAATTTCCACGTCAGTTTGGAACCTGCCACGTCTTGGAGAAATCGAAAATTGTACAAGCCAACTCCTCCTTCCTCTGTTGGACGACATAACGTCTCCCAACTAATCTCGTGCATCCCCCCACGCCAGATAAAATTGGCACAAATTTTCACTATTTGCCTGATAGTCGCCATAGGTAGCATAATAGCTTGAAGCCAGAAACGGATAATAGAAGTGATAACCGAACGAACAAGCTCGATGCGCCCAGCGAAAGATAGACTCCTTGCGTGCCATCCTTCAACTCTCCGTTGTGTATATTCTACAAGAGTCTGACACTCCGTATCCCGAGCGTAATTTACCGACAACGGGACTCCGAGATATTTGACTGGAAGGCTACCCCGCTCAACACCCAAAGCTGCTGCTCTTTCAACCTGTCTATCACAGTGAGAGTTGAAATAAATTGTACTTTTGTCATGATTCAGACGAAGACCTGTTAAAGTTCCAAAAGTCTCCAGAATATCCGACAGCTCCTGAATCCTTCTCCAAGTAGGGGACATAAACACTAAGAGATCGTCCGCGTAAATAAGATGCGAAATATGAGGCTTGATATGCTTGAAAAGCGGAGTAATCTTCTTTCTAATCACTGCAGAGTCCATTAAGCAAGAAAAATATTCCATAACTATGGAGAATAGATATGGGGAGAGGGGGTCACCTTGACGTATTCCCCTGTTGCTCTTGATAAAACTATACGGTTGGCCGTCCAGGAGGACGGAGAATGTCGGGGTCGTAATGCATTCACGAACCCGATCAACCCACTGTTTATCGAAATCCATCTCCAGCATAATATGACAAATAAAATCACGATTAATCGTGTCATACGCCTTTCGTAAATCCAGCTTTGAGCAAGATTTGTTGCATCCCACCTTGTTGAAATCTCGAATGAGCTCATGTGCTAGAAGATTATTCTCCGCAAGATCTCTCCCTTTTATGAAAGCAGCTTGATTTGGAGAAATCAGCTCCTGCATAATGCCTTCCATACGTTTACACATCAGGTGAGTAATCACTTTATATAAGTAGTTGCAACATGAAATAGGCTGAAAATCTGCAAGAAGGGAAGCTCCCTCTTTCTTCGGGATAAGCACAAGGAAGGTGTGATTGAGTTCACGCAGAAGACGCCCCGTACTAAAAAAATCTCGAACAACTTCAAGTACCTGATCCTTCAGCTCTTGCCAGTGTACCTTATAAAATTTACTTCCAAAACCATCAGGACCCGGAGATTTGTTCGGATCAGCCCCCATAATAATTGCTTCCACTTCTTCCATGGTCACCTGCCCCATGAGGGAGCGATTGCCCGTGGACGTAACTATCCTTTTGCATATTAACTCAGGAAAAATCGTTAGATAATCAGATTGATTAAATAAGTCTGAGTAATACCTGATAGCCGTCTCCTGAATTTCAGAAGGGGTGCTAGCCAACTTTCCGTCAGAATCAAATAGCTTACCAATATGATTGCGGTGTTGTCTGGATCGAACAATATCATAGAAAAATTTAGAGTTCTTATCGCCCTCCCGGAGCCAAGAACATTTGGCCCTCTGGGCAAGATCAATCTGCTCCTGGAGGCGAAGTAGGCGCACCAAACTACCCAGCCTTCTTTCCTCTTCCGCTAGCGTAGGATTTAAAATATCAGTTTGAAGCTGCGCCTGGACTTCACGCAGTCTCTTTTTTTCTGTATCAGCTTGCATAGGCGGGACTGAGCTCAGCCACGTATTCAGTTCGGATTTGACTGCTTTCAGCCGGCTGACAAGTCTGAACTGAGGATTACCCGCCACTATGAGATCCAATCCACGTTTAACGACACTCTCATATCCTTCCATACTCGGCCACTTGTTATTGAACCGAAAAGGCCGCTTGCGGGGATTAGATCGATCCAACAAGCGGACGCAAATCGGGCTGTGGTCACTAGTCCCAGCGGGGAGGCCTTCTGCTTGGACTAGAGGGAACTTGTCAATCCAGAAGTGATTAACCAACGCACGATCCAATTGATAAGCAACCCGATGACTGGTGGCCTTATTATGCCAAGTCCACATGTGTCCTGTCCTATCCAAAGTTTGCAGTCCAGACTGAAGAAGGCACTGTTGGAAATCTTGAAGAATCGGCTCGGGTATTCGCCTGCCTCCAACCTTTTCATTCTGATATAAGAGAGCATTATAATCCCCCATGATAATCAACGGGGCGTGATAAACACTCTCGGCCAACGAGCTGCACCGAATAATATCCTGCCAAAGAATCGCTCGCCGACGCCTATCATTATGCCCATAGGCGGCTCCCAACAGGAAAGAGAGGCCCCCTTTATTAGTGAATAAAAGTACAATAAGTTGTTCAGACATGAGTACCTCTTGAGTATCCCAGCAACTCCCGTCCCACCGAACCCAGATGCGAGCCATATTGCATATGGGAAGGTTGTGAGTATGCTGCCATGGCAACATGGTTCTACGAGCTAACATCTGTGAAGACTTAATTTTTGTCTCCAACAACGCAACAATGGAGCATTGCTCCCTTCTAATCACATCACAGCATTCCCTCCATCTACCAATCGAGCAGATCCCGCGAACGTTCCATGAGATCAACGTCATGGATTCACTTCGGGTTCCCTGTTAAGTCTCTCGAGGCTGTCGATCGGGGTGTCAACAGTCTCAAGCTCTGTACCTTCCCTCAAGTCGAGTGCCTCCTCCTGTCTCATGTCCGCTAATTCCGGGTGAGCTTCCTTCCATCTGGGGTTGTCCAAGCACAGCGCCTCATTATTACCAATGCCATCATGAGTAGAGAGCCCCACATCCTCCCGCGTAGACGTTGCGAGCCTCTTACGACTTGGAGTATCATATTGTTTTTCAATCACCGGCCCACCCTTGTGCACACTCCCACGTAATCCGTGGCGTCGCGATCCACCGCGGACAGAGACCACCATCTCACGTTGCCTAGCGGTAATTCCTCTGGACAGTTGTTGGCTCGTCGTACTCTTTGATTTGAAGATCATATGCCTACTATTATCAATTTCAGTATCCTCTCTATTCATATCATTGTTAACAACAATTGCAGTAGTTGGCATCTTAGCCAGGGAAGACTCTGCTTCAATGTCCATTCCCTGGTTACGCTGCTCTTCATCGGGTCTCATATTTTCCACCCCTTCAGACGGCAAGTTTTGCTCGTCCGTGGCCAACCTACATTCCTTGGAAGAGTGACCAAAACAATGGCACGATAGACACGTCGGAGGAACCCATTCATACTCCACTCGTTGTCGATACACCGCACCCGACGGAACTTCATATTCCACGAACTGTGGTAGGACTTTATCCGCCGAGATTTCAACAAACACACGTGCATATCCCAGTCGAACCTTGTATGCTGTCGCTTCATCCGCTTTGATGGGATTACCCACCATGCTGGCTAACTTTGTTAGCATACCGATACTCCAGTAATTAATTGGGAGTTCGGGAAATCGGATCCAAATAGGAACCGAGTGCAGAACCTCTTTCTCGCAGCGATGTTCCTGAGTCCATGCTTTCATGATAATTAAACGTCCATCAAAGGTCCATGGCCCACCCTGGAGAACTCTATCCATATCTTCCTTCATAGCAAACCGGACGTAGTAGAAACCATTTTCCCTTGAGAAAAACTCGATGGTCCCCTTAGGTCGCCACACGCGGTTGGCATACGCGCGAATTTGGCCGTAAAACGGCTTGTTACCTAAAACATAGAGGACCACCGTGTTGCACCAATATTCAGTCGTCTCCGCAAGATCTTCATCTGTGAAAATAGCTCTCTCCCCCGTATTGCTCTTTAATGGAGGGACGAATTGCATATGTCCGTTGATCGCTGTTTCGGAGGACCGGCAGCAGTCCGCCCATGATTTGCTGATCACCTTCTCCACCATCGGTTGCTTTCCTTTCTCCGCCATAGTGGCTCGACGATCCCCCGAGTTGCCTGCTCGATCTTTCGGCAAACTATTACGTGCATGGGGAACCGACGTATCCCTCCGACCCACCTCTATCGATCTATTATCCTTTATGATAGGCGACCCAGTCCCCATAGGGAAACTAGTTCGTCTTCCCCCTCCTGCGACTCTCAGGCCTTTGCCATTGCCAGCCTCTCCTGTCGAGCGGTTCCCGAAATTTCCGACCGCTTCCTTTCTCGGCCACGGCGACGCTCGCATACTTCGTCTTCTTCGAATCGTTGTCCAGCCTCCACCGTCTTCCCGGCCTACCAGCGCCGGAAATTCCTCATTGGCCTCCTCATGGGGTTGCTCTCCCGGATCCCAGGCTGTCGCTTCATCCGTAAACCCTAGATCGCCCAAAGCCGCCGCTCCTTGCATCTTTTATATATATATATATATATATATATATATATATATATATATATATATATATATATATATATATATATACCTCAAGTGCATGATCACGATGGAAACATAATATTTCCTCCATTTAATAAAAAACATATCATTGTAAAAATCGCCAACTCTCAGTCTATTAATGCAAACTACCCCAGAATAATTACAATAATATGTTAGATTATTATAAATATTAATCCTCAACTTCTTTCACTAGAACTCTACAAATTTGATACATGCACCAGAAACTTTATCAAGTCGTATTAATTAGGCCGCCAATAGATCGAATGAGTCCATCGTGTCGTCATGCAACCGCTGGATTCCACTGTAACCAACGATGCTTTTTTTATTATTATTATATATATATAAACTCTCCACATGTTACGAAAAAGATGAATGGTCCACGAAGATATGTGTCCTCCAATCCCTTCTCAATCGACTGGAACGTCACCCCACTTAAACCATACACACGTAATTTTGTGTCAAACATTTCCGACACCCCACCTATGGGATGCACGCTAGTCCAAAATATCGTAACCACCTACAAAATTTGATAGTACAACTAAATATGTCACTTTTTCCTGGCAGGATCTCAACAGTGTACTATTAGCAGCATGAGTTCCTATATAATATCAGGACCGTCGAATTGTCCTGCAAGCCACGCATGACCGGCCTAAAAGAATGTGCTATTCTAGTCGGAACTAAATTTGGTTGTCCTTTGTTCTTAATATCAAAAGAAGATATCAAAAAAAAATAATGGCGGACAGTGTTGGCAGCGACGTCGAAGTTTTCAGTTCTGACGATAACGTGGAGTTCGGATTTCGAGTTTTTCTCCTTGAGCTACTCGAATCCTTTTCAGTGGGAACTCAAAACATGGACCTAGTGAATTGCTAGTCGAATTGACATAGAAGAGTTGGGGTGGACCGCAAAAGATCTATTGACGGAGTGGTGTGGAGTTAGGGGCATAGGGAGTTGCCCTAACTAGGAGGGTTGTCCAAGTCCAATTGCTTATCTGGCTTACCCCAGGGCCAGCCCTGATACCACGTGTCGCCCGCAAATTGGAAGGGCGGGGGGGGGGGGGGGGGGGGGGGGGGGGGGGGGACGGATTTCCGGACGTGGGCCATGCAGGGGAAGGTGTTTGGGCGAATGAGAGGTCACACGTCGGCTGCGGACATGGTGCGGTCACCCCCCTTGCGGGCTCTTTAGCATTTTCAATATAATTTATTCATGTAGCTTAGCTAGGTCTCCTCCTTGCATCTTTCTTTCTATTATTTATTTTCTTTTCATGCAAATAATAAACTATAATTTTGAGGTAACCTACCTATTTAGATTTATGTGGTGTGATTTGGTTCCTCAAAGTTAACGAGCCTAAACCACTAATTAAGCGAAGTGGTCCTGGTCAAGTTGATCAATGAGGTGGTCCAATCCCTCCCACTTCGACTGGTTGGCAACTTTAAAGTGCAGACAAAACCTTACATTATGTAAAAAAAAAAAAAAAAAAACATATCCATACTTAGTTTTCTACATATTCACAAATATTGTTTTTAAATATCAAATTTATCTAGATATTGATTTTTTTTTGAGGTGTTTTTTTTTTCCGACTTGACAAATGCTAAAAGAAAATTCAAACTTGTGTCTTCCGTATCGAATTTTCATTGCTACCACTAGACCACAGTACATAGATCTAATGGATTTCTGTTGCTATCACTAGACCACAATACACAGACCTAGATATTGATTTAACATTGGTAAAATTATAATAGAATCTGTTGGTGTCAGTCATGGATAGATAGGACCACGTTTAGAGAAAGATGGTGGTGCGGTGGTGCATATTTTTCTTTACAAATTCCAATCTTAAAACTTATTCCGCTCATTAGAATGGCCGCGCTAAATTTTCCTCGGGATAATATCATATAATTATTCCATGCATGCGTGTTATCCTGAATATATTACTTAATTCTCCTAGCTAATATGGTCCAACACACTATTCCTGAAGCATGCATGTTGTCTAAGATCTTGTTGGAGTGGGTGGAGTTTTCAACCTATGTGGAGAATACTCCGGAGTACGACGAGCGCCATCCGTGTATCGGAGAAGTTGAGAGAGTGAATCGATCATTCTTTGGAACATATATGGTAAGGAAATATATGATTGGATTTCCATATTTACTTTGATCATATATTTATGATTGCATCCTTCATATAGTGGCTTTCCATATAATTGGGCTTCCAATTATGGCAAGCCAATTATGATTGGATTTTTTATTAAATATATGATTGATGCATATTGGAAGTTTTCATATATATATATATATATATATATATATATATATATATATATATATATATATATATATATATATATATATTGACTTTCCATTTTTTTTTTTTGACTTTCCATGTAAAATATATATATATATATATATATATATATATATATATATATATATATATATATATATATATATATATATATATATATTGACTTTCCATGTATGGATTACCAAGGGCTTATAAAAGGGTGATACATGCTAGTTGAAAACTCAACTAAAAAACAAAAGTGCTTTACAACATTTAAGAGAGAGAGAGAGAGAGAGAGAGGAGAGAGAGAGACGAGAGAGAGAGAGAGGAGAGAGAGAGAGAGGATTAAGGACTATTGTGAAGGAGAGATTGCTTCGGATAATTTTTCGGCATCTCTTTTCTTCCGAGTCCGCAATCAAAATTTTCTTCTTTCAAGTGAGTTGTGTTGGATCGGGAGGAGCTTGTAGAGGGTGTATAATTCTCTTTATTCCATTAGTGGAGGTTCTCCAGGGTTGACTCCGATCGTCCCGTGGTTTTTTTTTCGGGAAGAGTTTTCCACGCCAAAAATCTTTGTATCTGCGATTGTGTTTGACGTTTTTGGTTTGTGTGCTTTTGTTCGGTTCTCTCGCAGGACTTTCTGGTTTGGGGGAACGGTTTCCGTACTTCGTTCCCAACAAAGTGGTATCAAAGCTTTGGGTTCAAAGAAGTGTCAGGAGTTGACAGTCAAACCAAGAAGCAAAGATGGACGTGAAGTCGGTGCACATGGTGAACCTGAACGGTACCAACTACCATTATTGGCAGAGCAAGATGAATGATTTGTTGTTCGTCAAGAAGCTGTATCTTCCAGTATTTGCGTCCGAGAAGCACAGTGACAAATCCGATGAGGACTGAAACTTCGAGCATATACAGGTGTGTGGGTACATGTGACAGTTCGTTGACGTGAACATGTACAACCACGTTGCCAATATTGAGCATGTGAAGACGTTGTGGGAGAAGCTGTAATCTTTGTACGCAAAAAAGACCGAGGTAAACAAATTGTTCCTGATCCGGATGATTATGGGTCTGCGGTACAAAGATGGTGCATCCATTACGGATCACTTGAGTGAGTTCCAAGGCGTGGTGGACCAGCTATCCTCGATGGGAGTCAAGTTCGACGACGAGGTTCAAGGACTTTGGTTATTATGTATATTGCCAGACTCGTAGGAGACCGTGCGAGTATCTATGATCGCTTTTGCTCCGGAAGGCGTAGTCAGTCTGGAGTTTGTCACGAGCGGAGTGCTGAATGAAGAGATGCAGAGACGTTCTCAGGGCACTTCATCCACATCCCATTGCTCAGAGGCGTTAGTTTCAGAGAGCTGCAGAAGAGACAAAAGCAGGGGTCCAGGGGTCCAGGTGGTGGGACAGACAAGAGTCGGGACAAGCCCAAGGGTCGGTACGAGGACTCAGAGTGTTACCATTGTGGCAAGAAGGGCAACATTAAGCAAAACTGTTTCGCTTGAAAGAGAGGAAAGAAGGGCGACAAGGGGAAGCAAATTGAGAACACTACAGCGACGACGTCAGCACATGGAGGCGATATGATTGTCACCTCCGTTTTTTTATACGTATTTTTAGTATACGTGTACGGAATTCTGACCCGTAGTTAGACTTGTCTTGCTTAGTTTGATCCTGGTTTAATTTTGCCTTGGTTTATTTTGGGTTCATCCTGGTTCGACTTGGCTTGGCTTGGTATATTTGGTTGGACTCGGTTTGTTGGGACTTGACCCAACATGTTAACCCACCTCTTTATAAGCCACCAACCCCTTTCTCTCTCCTCATTCACTTCTTCATTTACTTCTTCTTCTTCCTCTATTAACTCTCTCCATCTACCAAAGCTTAGGCAAGTGCAACTTGCTTCATGGAGGAACTCAACTTTTGTTGTTCCATTTTCTTCCTTACGAGATTCTAAGATACTTTAGTACTTAGCATTTTTAATTTCCATGGTTCATTTCATGTAGATCTAAGCTTGTTGTATTTTTGAATTTCTTGGGTTTTGATCTATCAAACTTTATTATTTTCAAGTTTTGATGGTTCCATGTTGTAGAGTGTCACGTCCCGCTTTCCAGATGGAAGGGTGACGTCAGAAACACATCTCCAGGCTACGCACCGAAAATTGCGATTGTCGCCCGTAATATCAGCAAAAATGGAAAATACTAGAATTTCATAACATTAAGCATATGGTACAGGGAACTTTTCCAACAATTCTTATACAGATTTATTACAAAAGCAAATTGCATAATGACTGAGAAGTACTCGTTCTAGCTATAAGCAATGGTTCACTCCTCGAGGTATTGCGGTGATACTTCAGCAGGGACGTCTTCTTCTTCACCTAGTGAACAAAACTAGGTCGTTTAGAAACGACAAGCAAGTCCTCGGTCAAGGGCGATGAAATATAAATAAATAAAATTGAAATATGCGATTTTCTTTAAAAAGACTTGTGCAACTGCATATGTGTATGTATATAAATATATATATATATATGCCCTTAATTTTACTAAAATGACACATGTAATCATCATCCTACTCCAGGGATTGTGAGATTTCCGAGCTTCCCTTGAGCTTTCTGTAAGATTTGCTTCCCTTGAGCAAACTGCCTACCTAAAGTAGGTATGAGTTACCCTTGGAGTAAGATGAAATGCAATTGAGAACAATAATCTGAATAATTCTCTAGATGCTTCCCGTGAACAATCCCGTTAACCTGGGATCAGGCTGTGAATTCCGAGCCTCCCTTGGGCTAAACATCTATTTGATGTTACTGTCGAAATAGATGAATTGATTTCCGAGCCTCCCTTGGGCTAGTACTCTCTATTTGAAAATAGAAGTACGGATTTCCGAAATACTGATCAGCTTTTATTGTTATTATGTTACGGGATATCTAGGAATATTCAGTTGTTCTCCCCGCCCAATGCTTCCTATATATGAAACTTTCTAAAAATTTCCGAAGGTCAGAAATTTGACTATCTCTAGAATTTCTCAAAAATTTTGGCAGAGTCTCCTTTGTATTTAGGAGCCCCGAAAATTTACAGAAAACATATATAAATGATAAGAAAAATATGGGCTCGCCGACTCCTTCGGTGGAGCAACTCTCAACACCGGAACCACGCAAATAATAATTGGGCTCGCCGACCCCTTCGGTGGAGCAACTCTCAACACCGGAACCACGCAGGAAATAAAGTACAAAAGGAATTGGAGATTTATACCTGAGCAAGCATTGATTTCCTTTCCTTTAGCAATAATTCAATTTGCGGTTTGCTATTAGCTTTGCAATTTGTCGCATAGAGCGAAATTCTTCCATCTATGCAAGACTTTATATATAACTATATGTGTACAGGTATGTATATGTATTATATGTATGTATATTTATATATATATATGTAGATATATATGTATAAAGAGATATATATATATATATATATATGTATGTATGTATACATATATGTATGTATATATATATATATATATATATATATATATATATATGTGTATATATATATATATGTATATGTATGTACATATATTTGTATGTAGACATATATCTTTATATATATATGTATATATATATATGTATATGTATGTACATATATGGATGTAGATATATATATATATGTATGTATATATATATATAGTAAGACGGAATTTAAATCAAATGATATCCTTTCATAATAATTGCATGGAGCAAGAAAATAAAAGAAATAGACGGGAATTAATTCTAACTATAGATATACACAAAGTTGAATAACTACATAGTGAGTAGAGAGAAACAGGGTCCTTTTTACCTTTCCGGCGTATGTTCCAGTTTTTCAGTTCCAAAATTCTTATGACCACTTACCATGGGAGAGTCCCGTATGTTCATTTGTGTTTGTTTTGTTCATGGAGAGTCCAATAGTTCATGTCCATAAATCGCATGTCCAAAGTCCGTGTTCAAAATTAATTTCTCTACTTTGTGTCTATTCGATTATTCACTTGTCCGAAATATCATACCATTTAATACTTTTGTTCATGTCAAATTAAATATTTACTAGAAATTAGTGTTTGCAACAGTTTTAATATATCATGACTTAATTTAAATATTATTAAATTCAGAATTGTAACTAACCAAAAATTCAGACATATTATTCCTAAATTACATTTTCAAATCTTATGATATAAACTTTCGGATTCTTTTGGAAGATTAACCATATACTTCAACTTTCTGGTATTACCAATTTATTTATGAACTACAATTTCAGAATTTTAGTATGAAAATAAAGGGATAAATAAAATTTCCATTAGCCTAAATGGAAGAACTTGAGAAGAAGAAGAGGATGAGGACTTGCCTTGGGTTGGAAATGATCCAAATTTCTTCACAAACCCTAGTTGGAACCCAAAAGCACAAATTACTTTGTTAGTGACCTAACTTAGTTTGGAATTGAACTAAAACATAGGAATTGAGGAAGAAGAGGGGAAAATTTACCTAGGGTTCCCTTCTTGGGAAGTTGGAGTAGAGGGGAAGGAGGTGAAGAGGGAGTGGAGGAGGAGGTGGTGACCGGGGGGGGGGGCGGCCGGCGGCGGCAGCGGGCGGCGGGCGGCGGCAGCGGGCGGCGGGCAGCGGCAGCAAGGAGAGGGGCAAGGGGGCGGTCGGGTGTGGGTGTGTTTGATTGTTTTTTTTTTTTCTTTTTCTTTCCTCTCTCTTTAGTGTGTGTGGGTGTGTATAAATAGGGAAAGGGGGGGGGGGGTGAGTGTGCTGGTGGTGTTGGTGTGTGTTTTGTGTGTGGGGGAGGGAAAGGAAATAAATGGGAGTGGTGAGGTGTACACTTCTCCATTCTTCTAGTGTATGACATGTGTCATGCTATGAAAAGTTCAAAAATAAATTTATTATTTTATTATTTATACTTTTTTTTTTTGAAGCAAATAAAAATTGATAATAATAATAGATATCATATTAATAATAATAATAAGAATATGACAAGTCTACTCCCCTTAGAAAAATTCCGTCCTCGGAATTTGAAATAATTAGTACAACGATTGATTGCTAACCTGGATTAGGAAAATAGATACGGATATTGCTTCCGCATGTCTTCTTCTTTTTCCCAAGTTGAATCTCCAGGCGAATCCTTGCTCCACGCGACTCATACTAGTGGAATGACCCGATTGCGGAGTACCTTTTCTTTTCGATCCAAGATCCCGACGGGTCTCTGTTCGATCCGTAGTGTAGGTCCAACGGTGATTTCTGAATGATCGAGTATATGGCTTGGATCAGACACATATCTTCGTAATTGGGAAACATGGAATACATTGTGGACTCCCTCTAGTGTTGGGGGTAGGGCAAGTCGATATGATACATTCCCCACTTTTTCCAGTATGTTGAAGGGCCCAATGTATTTCGGACTCAGTTTTCCTCTGGTCCCAAATCTGATGGTTCCCTTAGTTGGTGAAATTTTCAGAAAGACATGATCTCCAGGTTGAAATTCCAGTATTCTTCGATGCTTATCAGCCCACATCTTCTGTCTATCCTGGGCTGCTTGCAAGTGACTTCTTATTATCTTGACTATATCCACAGTTTGTGTCACCAGTTCTGGTCCTAACAACTGTCTTTCTCCTACGTCGGTCCAGCATACCGGCGATCTGCACTTTCTACCATACAGTGCTTCAAAAGGAGCCATTTTGATACTATCATGATAACTGTTGTTATATGAAAATTCCACCAGATGTAGATGATCATCCCAAGCTCCCCCAAAATCTAAGGTACAAGCTCTCAGCATGTCTTCTAAGGTCTGAATTGTTCTTTCAGACTGGCCGTCTGTTTGGGGATGGTAAGCGGAGCTATATTTCAACTGGGTGCCAAGATTTTCCTGCAAACTTCTCCAGAAATGTGAAGTAAACCTGGTATCCCTATCTGACACTATACTTACGGGTACCCCATGCTGACTCACAATCTGCTTCAAATACATATCTGCTAGTACTTCTGTTGATTGTCCTACTCGAAAAGGAAGAAATCGAGCGGACTTAGTGAGTCTATCTACAATGACCCAAATAGCATTATTTCCTCTTTGGGTCCTAGGCAGTCCTGTCACAAAATCCATGGTAAGATGCTCCCATTTCCACTCGGGGATAGGTAATGGTTGGAGAAGTCCTGCTGTCCTCTGATGTTCTGCTTTCACTTGTTGGCACACAAGACATTTAGATACAAACCTGGCGATTTCTCTCTTCATTCCATGCCACCAAAATGTCTGTTTTAAGTCTCTATACATCTTAGTGCTGCCTGGATGAATGGAATATTGCGAACTATGAGCTTCAGACATGACCTCTGTTCTCAAATCTCCACTGGGCACACATAATCGATCTCCGAATCTTAGCAATCCATCCGGATGCTTCCTTATCCCGGTCTGGAGTCCTGCCTCCGTTTGTTTCCAAAGTTTCTGCAATTTTGAATCATTTTGCTGTCCTTCTTTAATTCTATCTATTAAGGAGGATTGTATTTGTAAATTTTGCCATATCCCATCAGTTACCGGGCATACTACTTCAATTCCCATTTTTCTTAGATCCTCGAGGATTTCCTTAGGTATATTCATAAGGAAAGCTTCGGGTCTTCTACTCAGAGCATCAGCCACCTTATTGGCTTTTCCTGGATGATATTCTAGCTCCATATCAAAGTCTTTCAGCAATTCTAGCCATCGTCTTTGTCTCATATTGATTTTTTTTTGTGTGAAGACATATTTTAAGCTTTTGTGGTCTGTATATATTTTAATTCTCTCCCTATATAAATAATGTCTCCATAGCTTAAGGGCAAATACCACAGCAGCAAGTTCAAGGTCATGTGTTGGATAATTTCTTTCATGTGTCTTCAGCTGTCGAGATGCATATGCTATGACTCTTCCATGTTGCATTAGTACACACCCCAGGCCTTTGCCTGATGCATCACTATATATTTCATATCCACCTGAACCAGATGGTAATGCTAGTATTGGGGCTGTAATTAACCTTTCCTTTAACTCATCAAATGCTGCTTGACATTTTTTCGTCCAGATAAATTTTTCTTCCTTCCGGGTAAGACGGGTTAAAGGTTCTGCAATCCTTGAAAAATTCTCCACGAATCTTCGATAGTAACCAGCTAGTCCTAAAAAGCTTCTGACTTCTGCTACGGACTTTGGTGTTGGCCAAGACTTAACTGCTTCTATTTTCTTCGGATCTACCGAGATACCTTCTCCACTGACAATATGTCCTAGAAATGGTATTTGATCCAGCCAAAATTCACATTTACTAAGCTTGGCATATAATTGTTCTTCCCGTAGGGTTTGCAATACTATCCTCAAGTGTTTTTCATGCTCCTCTTCACTTTTGGAGTATATAAGAATGTCATCAATGAATACAATCACAAATTTATCCAGATATTGATAAAATATTCGATTCATCAGGTCCATAAATATAGCTGGTGCATTTGTTAACCCGAATGGCATAACTAAGAATTCGTAATGCCCATACCGAGTCCTAAATGCAGTTTTTGGAATGTCTTCCTTTTTCACCTTTACCTGATGGTATCCAGATCTTAAATCAATTTTTGAAAATACCCTTGCCTCTCCTAACTGATCAAACAGTTGATCAATCCTAGGTAAGGGATATTTATTCTTGATGGTAACCTCATTCAAGGCCCTATAGTCAATTACCAGGCGTAAGGTACCATCTTTCTTTTTCACAAATAATACTGGTGCACCCCATGGCGAAGCACTAGGCTGAATAAATCCCTTTGATAACAATTCCTTTATTTGTTTATTTAACTCAGCTAGCTCCTCTTTGTTCATTGGATATATTTTCTTGGCTATGGGTGCAGCCCCTGGTACTAGATCTATAGAGAATTCTACGGCTCTATCTGGAGGTAACCCTGGCAATTCTTCTGGAAACACATCCTTGAATTCTTCTACTATCCTTGGAAATATCTGCTCTGTTGATTCATGTAACATTACGGGTAACTCAAATTTCGCTAATTCATCTGTATTGAATTCATTCTGGTCCCTTACAAACTCATATGACTCTCCGTCAGGGAGTTGGAATAAAATTTTCCCCTGTCCACAGTCTATATTAGCTAAAGTTGCAGTCAGCCAATCCATACCCAATATTACATCATAATTGCTTGTCGAAAAGACAAGTAACCGGGTACGAAAAGCTCCTCCACCCAGTTTTATGGGGCATTTACTACATACTCGACTAACTTCTACTACCCCATTTCCCGTGAGAACTCTTAATGGTTTAGTTAGAGGTTGAGAATCTATCTCACGTTGTGATATAAAGGAAGATGCTATAAATGAATGGGTGGCCCCGGAATCAAATAATACTGAAGCTGGATATGAGGAAACTAGAATAGTACCTGAAACCACTTCTCCTGGAATACTTGCATCTTCAGCTCCCATTACGAACGCTTGGCCTTGCCTATTTCTCTTATTATTATTATTATTCTGAGCTTGAATCGCCCGTTGTGCTTGTTGGAACTGATATGCCTGAGGGGCATAGGGCGGCCTTTGCTGATTTCCATTGGTTCTGACAGCTTGTGGTGGTGCCTGAATCATCGGTCGTGGTTTAGTCTCCTGAAATAACGGTCGGTAACCCGGGTTGAAGCCTTGTGGGATTGCTCCAATCACAGGCAGCTGAGGGCACTGACCGGTCGAATGGTTTCCTGCTCCGCACTTTAGACAAAGTCCCAATCTTCTCCTACATACATTTCTTTTATGTCCTGGCTTCCGGCAGTAGTCGCAGATAATGAATTTGTCTGGGTTGCCATTCTGCGGACGCTTAGGTGGTCCCTGCCAATGATTCTTGGAGGATGCCCCCTCCTCAAAACTCCTCTTAGGTTGTGGAGACCGGAAAGGTTGTTCTTCTTTCAGTATCCTTTCTTGGTCTCGAGCAGCTTCTGTTACTTCAGAAAAGGTCTGGCACCGATAGGACGCGACCCTACTTTTCAATTGGGTCCCAAGCCCTTCCAAGAACCTAGAAATTTTTGTTTCTTCATCAGCTATCATGTGAGGGGCGAATCGACTGAGTCTGGAAAATTCCACAGCATACTCATCAACGGTGCGTCTTCCTTGTTTGAGGTAATTAAATTGTCGCTCTAATTCTATCCGCGCTGATTTAGGATAGAATCTCTCTTCAAATTTCTTCTTGAATTCCGCCCATGTCATATCTTCATCAGAGTCTTCCGGATATTCAGCACTCCACCAATATCCAGCGATGTTTTCTAACTGGATGCGAATTGCTGGCACCATGTCCTCAGGTCGAAGCTTTGCAGCCTTCATTAGACCCTCGATGGTTTTCAGCCATTGTCCTGCTTCTATTGCGTTCTCAGTCCCCTGAAACTTAGGCGGCTTTAGATCCCTGAAGTCTTTTAAGGCTCTGTCCCTTGTATTATTGGAGTTCTGCATTTGCTCCAATATTGTAGTATTGGTAGCCTGAGCAGCATGGGCTTGTTGACTATTAGACTCCAATAATTGCTGGAATAGCTTAAACATGTCGGCTACAGTTGGTTCCTGCGGGGACGTATTAATTTGTCGATCGTGGTTGTCCATATCCTGAAATTAAAAATGCAATTCTTAGGGAATCATCCGAAATGTTTTATCTATAACACAAGTGTATTTACAACCACATTTATATTTCATTTTTGAATGAGAGTGGTACAAAATGATACTTCCACTCTCATTTCACATCTACTTTATCCCCCCTCTTTTTTTTTTGTACTACATCTACTCATGTCACCCATTCCTCCCAAAATGTGACATGGTGATCTATTTTACTCTATACTTGTACATATCCAACATATAGTACAACTGACAAAAGACCTTCTTCTTCACTTGTACAGGTTTCAGCTTCCTACTCTACTGCCTCAATGAGAACTCTGTCTTCAGCAAGGATTTCTACTTCTGGATGTAATCTTTCAAAGTCTTCTAGGGTTCCCTCATAACCATGCAGTGCAATATAGAAGCGATTTGGATCCCGAACATAGAGGCAATATGTGATATTCTCAAAATTAACTTCAGCGCCATCCTCGATGTCTCGGATGATGGGACGCCTGACTCCATAGAATATCTGGTAGACATGCACGTCGTACCAATCGGGTGCGCTCCACATGGTTCTAGCATACCGTTGGTATAGATATAGGGAGTAATCACTTCCATCCCATTCTAAGCTGGACATGAATAGATCCATACCTATACTCATTATATCCTTAAGTAAGAATTACCTATAGGAAATATATGAATTTAGAAAAGGCATATTTTTATACATCTTTATAGTACAATAAGCCTCAGGACTTACATATTTGGTAGGTTGCATTCTAACTATATTCAAGACATATATATGTCAGACATTTACATATCATTTATAAGTTCATACTCCTTTATGCCTACTTGCACTCTTTATATACTTACATTCATATATTAATTATACTTAGTGACCTTAAATCCACATCTTCCTTATATTGTGAATCTTCACGTCGGGGTGAGTCTGCAGCCATTCTTCTAAGGTGCCGTTACGGTCAGTTCCTGGGTCTCCAGAGGGTTCCGCCTTGATCAGGATGTAGTAGTGCACTGAGTTATAGTACTCCTTTCTTTCGTCGTTTATGTCTGTCACTACTGGATATTTCAATTCATAGTGGACCCCATAGGCTTCTATCATCCCCTTTGGCGCTACGTGCCACATTTTTCTTACAAATGCATAATACTCGTCTAGGCAGTGGATGCCATTTCCTAACCTTGCAAAGGGTACGAACCGTGACATGATCTACACCAGGAATTTCTTAGATTAGTATCTCTAAGACTAAGATTTTAGAGAGGAAATTGTAAAGGAAGAGGCTACTAACTACTTATACTGTCTTCTTAATAATTTCTAAGGCATGGTGGTTATGAATGTCTAGAACCTTATGTCTATGTATACCTAGGTTCCATTCCTCGTATTTTCCATTTTGCTGACCTGCATGGGCCACCACTAAAAGACGTGTCACGTCCCGCTTCCCAGATGGAAGGGTGACGTCAGAAACACATCTCCAGGCTACGCACCGAAAATTGCGATTGTCGCCCGTAATATCAGCAAAAATGGAAAATACCAGAATTTCATAACATTAAGCATATGGTACAGGGAACTTTTCCAACAATTCTTATACAGATTTATTACAAAAGCAAATTGCATAATGACTGAGAAGTACTCGTTCTAGCTATAAGCAATGGTTCACTCCTCGAGGTATTGCGGTGATACTTCAGCAGGGACGTCTTCTTCTTCACCTAGTGAACAAAACTAGGTCGTTTAGAAACGACAAGCAAGTCCTCGGTCAAGGGCGATGAAATATAAATAAATAAAATTGAAATATGCGATTTTCTTTAAAAAGACTTGTGCAACTGCATATGTGTATGTATATAAATATATATATATATGCCCTTAATTTTACTAAAATGACACATGTAATCATCATCCTACTCCAGGGATTGTGAGATTTCCGAGCTTCCCTTGAGCTTTCTGTAAGATTTGCTTCCCTTGAGCAAACTGCCTACCTAAAGTAGGTATGAGTTACCCTTGGAGTAAGATGAAATGCAATTGAGAACAATAATCTGAATAATTCTCTAGATGCTTCCCGTGAACAATCCCGTTAACCTGGGATCAGGCTGTGAATTCCGAGCCTCCCTTGGGCTAAACATCTATTTGATGTTACTGTCGAAATAGATGAATTGATTTCCGAGCCTCCCTTGGGCTAGTACTCTCTATTTGAAAATAGAAGTACGAATTTCCGAAATACTGATCAGCTTTTATTGTTATTATGTTACGGGATATCTAGGAATATTCAGTTGTTCTCCCCGCCCAATGCTTCCTATATATGAAACTTTCTAAAAATTTCCGAAGGTCAGAAATTTGACTATCTCTAGAATTTCTCAAAAATTTTGGCAGAGTCTCCTTTGTATTTAGGAGCCCCGAAAATTTACAGAAAACATATATAAATGATAAGAAAAATATGGGCTCGCCGACCCCTTCGGTGGAGCAACTCTCAACACCGGAACCACGCAAATAATAATTGGGCTCGCCGACCCCTTCGGTGGAGCAACTCTCAACACCGGAACCACGCAGGAAATAAAGTACAAAAGGAATTGGAGATTTATACCTGAGCAAGCATTGATTTCCTTTCCTTTAGCAATAATTCAATTTGCGGTTTGCTATTAGCTTTGCAATTTGTCGCATAGAGCGAAATTCTTCCATCTATGCAAGACTTTATATATAACTATATGTGTACAGGTATGTATATGTATTATATGTATGTATATTTATATATATATATGTAGATATATATGTATAAAGAGATATATATATATATGTATGTATGTATACATATATGTATGTATATATATATATATATATATATATATATATATTTTTTTTTTTTTTATATATATATATATGTGTATATATATATATATATGTATATGTATGTACATATATTTGTATGTAGACATATATCTTTATATATATATGTATATATATATATGTATATGTATGTACATATATATGGATGTAGATATATATATATATATATGTATGTATATATATATATAGTAAGACGGAATTTAAATCAAATGATATCCTTTCATAATAATTGCATGGAGCAAGAAAATAAAAGAAATAGACGGGAATTAATTCTAACTATAGATATACACAAAGTTGAATAACTACATAGTGAGTAGAGAGAAACAGGGTCCTTTTTACCTTTCCGGCGTATGTTCCAGTTTTTCAGTTCCAAAATTCTTATGACCACTTACCATGGGAGAGTCCCGTATGTTCATTTGTGTTTGTTTTGTTCATGGAGAGTCCAATAGTTCATGTCCATAAATCGCATGTCCAAAGTCCGTGTTCAAAATTAATTTCTCTACTTTGTGTCTATTCGATTATTCACTTGTCCGAAATATCATACCATTTAATACTTTTGTTCATGTCAAATTAAATATTTACTAGAAATTAGTGTTTGCAACAGTTTTAATATATCATGACTTAATTTAAATATTATTAAATTCAGAATTGTAACTAACCAAAAATTCAGACATATTATTCCTAAATTACATTTTCAAATCTTATGATATAAACTTTCAGATTCTTTTGGAAGATTAACCATATACTTCAACTTTCTGGTATTACCAATTTATTTATGAACTACAATTTCAGAATTTTAGTATGAAAATAAAGGGATAAATAAAATTTCCATTAGCCTAAATGGAAGAGCTTGAGAAGAAGAAGAGGATGAGGACTTGCCTTGGGTTGGGAATGATCCAAATTTCTTCACAAACCCTAGTTGGAACCCAAAAGCACAAATTACTTTGTTAGTGACCTAACTTAGTTTGGAATTGAACTAAAACATAGGAATTGAGGAAGAAGAGGGGAAAATTTACCTAGGGTTCCCTTCTTGGGAAGTTGGAGTAGAGGGGAAGGAGGTGAAGAGGGAGTGGAGGAGGAGGTGGTGACCGGGGGGGGGGGGGGGCCGGCGGCGGCAGCGGGCGGCGGGCGGCGGCAGCGGGCGGCGGCAGCGGCAGCGGGCAGCGGCAGCGGGCAGCGGCAGCAAGGAGAGGGGCAAGGGGGCGGTCGGGTGTGGGTGTGTTTGATTGTTTTTTTTTTTTTTTCTTTCTTTTTCTTTCCTCTCTCTTTAGTGTGTGTGGGTGTGTATAAATAGGGAAAGGGGGGGGTGAGTGTGCTGGTGGTGTTGGTGTGTGTTTTGTGTGTGGGGGAGGGAAAGAAAATAAATGGGAGTGGTGAGGTGTACACTTCTCCATTCTTCTAGTGTATGACATGTGTCATGCTATGAAAAGTTCAAAAATAAATTTATTATTTTATTATTTATACTTTTTTTTTTGAAGCAAATAAAAATTGATAATAATAATAGATATCATATTAATAATAATAATAAGAATATGACATAGAGTAGATCATTCTACCCGATTTTGACCTATGGAAGCTTAGATTTAGGCTTGGATTGAAGGTTGGGAAGTTTGGGAACCCCCAACATCTCAGGTTCTTCTTCTCGAAAAAGTTGGAGAAGAAGACAGTGCTTCCCGACTGACTCTTGCCGCATGGCTACCTCTAGCCTTTGCCGCATAAGCCTGTTCCCTCTTGCAGCATGGCTACCTTTGGCCTTGCCGTATGAGCCTGTTCCCTCTTGCCGCATGGCTACCTTTAGCCTTACCGTATAAGCCTATTCCCTCTTGCCGCATGGCTACCTTTAGCCTTGCCGCATGAGCCTGTTCCCCCTAGCCGTATGAGCCTGTTCCCCCTTGCCGCATAAGTCCATTTTCCTCCTGGCCGCGTTGCTACCTTTAGCCTTGCCGCATGAGCCTGTTCCCCCTTGCCGCATAAGCCCGTTTCCTTCTTGCCGTATAGCTACCGTTAGCCTTGCCGCATGAGCCTGTTTCCCCCTTGCTGTATGGCTTTTCCCACAGCATTGCACCCTTGTTCTACTCCGTTTGTTACATTTATGTTTGTGTCTTATGACCCTCTGTGTAACTTGGGTCCTTGGTGGAAATGCTCATACCATGTTAATTCTGTACATGTTCCATGAACACGATAGTGACCCATCGTGGTGCACTCTTGACAAGTAACATGACATGATAGTGGCCCGTCGTGGCGCACTCTTGATAAGTAAACCTAGCATGATATAATTCGATATGCTGTTGCGACGGCTAGCATGACATGACAAGAATGAATGGCCTGGACACCGTGGACGATTGTGTTTGTACAAATAAAACCAGTATTGTCTTGCATCATGTCTAGGGCAGGGACCCCTGGGTACCACGGTCAGGGGTACCTACTGAAACTGACTAAGGCTAATAAATAGAACAATCTAGTAGTCATGAAGAGATTTCCCAACTACAGGCAATCCCGTTATCTGGGCGCCCCATCATGGGATTTGTAGCCTGCCGTCGAGTAGGACACATTTCCAGCACACTGTCATGTGTTGCACCCTTCAAGCTACTTAAGGGTACATGTGTTTTCTGGACGATGTATCCACATGAACTCAACCCCTAATTTGCGTCCGGATAGCCTGATGGTCTGCAGGGCTTGTGGCTGTGGAATAATCTCATTGCATCTTGCTAGTAACTAGGCCTGTGATAACCCTAGTTAGTTAAAGTATCAAGCCGTACTTATTGCTTGGCCGTGAATGTTGGATGGAGTCTAACCAGTCTAGTCTTGTCCAGATCCTGTACAAGATTGTTACCTGACCTGATTGCTTGTGTTTACCTTATCGATAAATGGTGAGAAACCAAGTTTCGTTCAGATGAAGGGTTACAACCCCGGTCCTTATTTGGTTTACAGGTTGTAACTTGGTTATCTGAATAGTCCGATGGTTATCATATCGTATATTATTATGATTTTCCATATTTCCAGTCCTTTATTATATAGTTATTTTTTGTGCTAATTGCTGGTTTTAGTTCTTAAGTGAAGCCTCCTTTGTGGCACTTGCTCTTTCTGGGATCTGATCCAGCTGGTTTTGTATGGCCAGATACCGGAGTAGCTCCAGAGGATCTCCCTATCTTCCAGCCAGATGGTGACCACCAGGCGTAACCCTGGCAATGAGTGAGTTTTATTTTGGCTCTCCTACTCCATTGTAAAATTATTCTTTTGAGACATTTAGCCGATGAACATGTGTTAGCTCGATTGTATTTTACTTACTGTCTGCCTACGGGCTGTAGCATGATTAACAAATCCTTTGGTTGATCATGTATGACTGAAACTCTTGCTAGTCTTCACATTTTGTATGACTAGCTTCATGATCATCTAAATATATAATGTATGTGACGTCTTACTATTGTATATTTGGTGCTCTGACTTCTTGTAACTGCTATTACTTACTTAAGATTGAGACAATAGGATTGTTCATGACCATAAGAGACTGATGGCTTGTAGTTAAACCCTCATGTATCTAGACAGTCGTGACCGTATATCGGGGTAGATTCTACTTCAATGTACGTAGCTGGCTGTGTCTGTCCCCCGCTCTCGAGTATTCTGGTTCTGGGGCGTGACAGTGATCGTCGTAGGTGATGAGGTTGTCATGAACCTCACCTGCGATGGCAATTCTTGGCTGATGGACTCAGGAGCTTCAGCGCACGTATCTCACAACAAGACTCTATTTGCCACTTACATAACATGCGACTGTGGAGTGTTGAAGATGGGCAACAGAGATGTGTCGAAGGTAGTTGCCATTAGAGATGTACATTTGAGGACAAACACGGGTACAGTTCTTGTTCTCAAAGATGTCCGTCATGTCCCTGATATCCGTTTCAACCTGGTATCGGTTGGAAGGATGGATGGCGAGAGTTTCTTCAATCTCTTCGGGAATGATCAGTGGAAGTTTTCCAGAGGTTCGATGGGGATTGCCAGAGGAAGCAAGTAGTCCGAAATCTACCATATAGAGGGGAGCACACAGGAGGCACATGAGGTGAACGCAATCAGTGATGCGTCTACCGAGTTGTGGCACATGCGGCTCGGCCATATCAGCGAGAAAGGGACGAACTACTTGCTGAACAGGTAGGTGATTTCAGAACTAAAATCTACAAAATTAGAGAGATGCACACACTGTTTGGCGGAAAAGCAAAATAGGTTGTCTTTCCAAAGTCATCCAAGTTCGAGGAAGCCGGCGTTGCTCGAGTTGATTCACTCGGATATCTGCGGTTCTATGAAGGTAAAATCTATTGGTGGTGATTCTTATTTTGTGACGTTTATTGATGATTATTCCAGGAAGGTTTGGGTCTATGTCTTAAAGTCCAAGGATCAGGTGCTGTCCACTTTCAATGAGTTTTAGGCCTCTGTTGAAAGGGAGACGGGCAAGAAGCTGCTATGTGTTCGGTTAAACAATGACGGCGAGTACATCGGTCCCTTTGATGCTTATTACAGATAGCAAGAGATACGACACCAGAAGACTTCATCCAAGACACCTCAGGTCAATGGTGTAGCAGAGCGATTGAACAGGACGCTGATGGAGAGGGTATGGTGTTTGCTGTCAGAAGCAAACTTGTCGGGCTGTAAACCCTTAGATCCTTCCCTTTTTCTCTCTCTTTGATAGAAATTTTTTTTTATGCTTTTTAAAGACTTTTTAATTATTTTGATCAGATGAAAAGGGTTTCTTTGCATAGGAAGAGGGTTTCTTTGCAAATATTGTTTTCTCGAGGGCCTTTGTGCAAAAGGCTCGATTTCAAACTTATTAACAGTCGACCAAATTAGGTCTCTGTTTTAAATCTTCAAAGGATAAATCTGAAATCTATTTTTAAACCAAAATCCTCTATCCACTCCCTTCGATCCCCTGCCATCTATAAGTATGTAGAGGGGCAGCCGGCTTCTTTCCATCTACAAACCCTAAAATCCCTTTCTTCATTCCATTGAAGTGGGCAATCGGAGTTGTCAACAAGCCAGGTGAACACTGCCAAGCTCTGTCAGGTAACCCTGTCTTTTCTACCATTGCAGTTATGCCAAAGTTCTGTTTGAATTAATGATAAAGAAGGATGGGTAGGCACTATGAACTGATAGGAAGAGAGTACTCTGAGAATTCTTATAAGTATGAACAATCAGACAAGGGAGTTTTGGAGTCAAAACAAATGAAGTATCACCAGATATAGGTTTACCCCTACCATAGATAAGAGCATACTTGAGAGGCAGTAGGTTCTTGCACCCTTTTAAACATCTAGTAGTACTGTATGGAGGAGAAGGGTCCCTCTACCCATGCCTCGAGTCTAGAGTATCCTATGATAGATAGGGTAGGGAAAACATGGTGGACATTAGAAAACTTTTAAGTACCAAGACTTAAGTACTTGGCCTATCATGCCTATTCCTTTCCCATTTGCTAGTATCAGCCTTGTATTACCCAGTTGTCATGTCAACATTCAGAATTTTCCCATACTATTCCCATACTAGTAAGTATCATTGCATACATGACAGCTCGAGTTGGGACTACTTTAGTATATGATATAATTGTTCAGAACCCCATTACATTATCTAACATCCTAGTATTGCACTTTACCTCATTATCTAACTTGAAAGTTCTGCATATCACACTGCCTGCACACATGCTCTGATACAGGCCATATATCAGAGCTTATACTATACTTCACTGCATTTAGTTTCATGGCTACTTCACTACATAGCCTACATGCCTAATTAAGCCAATGCCTGCACCCTAAATTGATATCCTGCATCTGCCCTTTCATTGCATGGCCTGCAACTTAAACCTCCTTCATTGCATTCTTTGCATTGTATTTCATACTGTCTGCATACATGGGTTAGCCTTCACTTTTCCTGCATTTCATTCATTATCTGCACACATACTTTGAACCATTGCACAACACATTCACCATGTGTCTGTCATGCCCCGCTCCCGTAGGAGCGATTGTCCTCGCTAAGGCGTGATGCCGCACGAGCCTAGGTTGTGCTCGTTCAAGGAGGGTTCCATAACGGCCGATTTTAGCGGCTGTGACGGGGTCGTCGTACAGAAGTCCCAAGCAGAGACATTGAATAAAAGCAGCAGAATTTGAAGCAAAATACCAGTCATTTCAAAATACTCTTTTATTGATATTGAAATAAAGGTTACAATGGAACACAAGGCCAAGATTACAATCACTCAAGCTCACTCTTCTCACATTTAAAGTCACTCAGTTCTCTCTCATCTCTTAATACATGTCTTGAGCCAGCGGATGCTTCGGAAGGCGACATCCATACATTATGTCTCGTATAAGTCTTGACTTCATACGGCCGCACGCTTCGAATCGTCAAGGAACTCCGTGCCTCGATGCATCCAAGCGAGCTCAGTGCCACGAGCTTCTACCTGTGCCTGCACATGAAAACTATGTGGGTGTCAGTACTCAACTGTACTGGTAGAATGAGCTCCTCGCCCACCCATACAAAACCAACACGTTAATTTACTTTGTGTGTAACATAGTCCCTTTATGATTGTCTTTCTACTCTTTCCTTAGAATCGGTTTTAGGACAGACGCCTTAGCCTATTTTGTGTCTCAAGACCATTTCGTGCTTGCAACGCAACATCAACTCAACAACGTTAACCTATCAAGTCGTGCTTGCCTTACAGCTTAAAATCAGAGACACAACTACGCGATAAGACTCCATTCCCGTGTGACCGTGCTATAAGTTCTTGTTGAGGCCGTGCCTTGCAACTCAATGAGACTCAATCATATCGCCGCCTCGCGGCCCTTGCCACCTCGCGGCCCTTTGCTACTAAATCATCAACTGACCCATCCAATTTGTGAACTAAGTGTCACTCGACCAACTTTGCCTTGCGACGTTTCCTGACTTAAACTCAAGACAACTCAAACCAACTTATGCAACTTATATGCCGACAACTCAAGACTCGATGCCACATCTTTTGCCGAAGCACGGTGTCTTCGTTGTAGCCAAATCTTAGGCCCAACATTTTGTGTTTTAACTGTACACACACATTCAAACTCGACTCCTTGATGTACTGCACTCAATACTCGACTCAATCCAAAGGCATACACGTGGATCGTCGCCCATGCCGACTCAACTATATGAACTAGTCACTAGCGCACAGCGCTATAATGGACTCCTTTTGAGCTTTTGATTAGACGGACTTTTTTTGCCAGCGCGAGTAGCTAGCTCCGCTGTAAGACTCCGCTAACCCGTGCGGTCATCTAGCACAGCTACGAATGTCTCCATCGCAACGGTTCCCATGGGCCGCCTGGGTCGCCGTTCGAGAAACAGTTTATTTTACTTTGTACAAGTTGTCCAATGACCATGCAAGACTCGACTCGAACTGACGTCTCACACAGTCAATCTACTTCTAGTGTTACTATCTCTTTCAGGGCCAAGTTCAATACTTCTCACATCTGAGATCTTGCCTCGACGACCCAGTCACGAGCATTCTTCTCTCTTGCCTCGACAACCCAGTCGCGAGCATTCTTCTTTCTTGCCCTATCATTTTACTCAACTCAAGAATAACTATTTGAAACACTTTCCAAACTCAATGAATCAACCGTGGCCCGTGCCTTAAAATACTAAGTTCGTGCCATCGTGTCTTACACCAACTTGAAACTCTATGTGAAACCACCGCCCAAGTCATACTCTATATGACGGACCTTACGATCGTGAGACTATGTGGTTATACCCAGCCGTAGAACTCATAGGACCGTGCTTGCCACTATTCCTGATAGCTTAACACAACTTACCTAACTTACTGTGTAATAACTTGACGAGCAAAGGCTGCGTCAAGCCTTGCATCGTAGGAACGTGTCGTACACGCGTTCGACTTAAACAACCAAGTTATTTGGGGTGCCTAGACTTATGCCACAAGTCGTGCAATACAACTTAACCCGTGGGCGAGCAGAGGCTATGCCACGCCTTGGACGAAGAGAGCGTGCAATGCTTTATGAAGCATTTATACGGGCGACGCCTATGAATTTGGCTAACTCTTAGCTTGTGGCGAAGACCAACGTTTCCTTCTCTCAAGCCATGGGATGAAGGACCGAGTGTCATTTTCAAAGCACGTCGTGCACCAACTCTAAGCCAACCGTTGGACCTTTCCATATTCTAACTCAATTAGACCTGTCGGGATTATTCCCTTTAGCTATGTGGATTCGTCACTTTTATTATCAAGCATACTTGTGCAAGTTAAAAACATGCGATTTATTATGTGAAGGCAAAAATGAGACGAGTTCACCGAAACTACCCCACCTGAGCGAGCGGTCGCCTCGACCGAGCGATGTCTTCAAGCAGCCGTTGCAAGTCTAAGTCCGAACGCCGTTGGTGTTCCTATTCCTCCGATTTACTGAGCGGGACGGGGAACTACAGTGTCCATACCACTACTGTTTTGCCCTTGGAAACATCCATTACTCTAAGTCCAGTTCACTACATACTTACTTAACCCATTGCATTACCTGTCCTATATGATAGAGTATCAGACCCTAACCTTGTACCCTTCCTAGATTCATTATCTGTCCTGTCAACAAAACATTATAGGCTTTGTTTTATCTTTAATGTACATTCTTGAATATGTGATGTTCAGTCCACATACTCAGTTTGAATGGATCCCCTGCTACTTAGTTGATTTAGTCTCATCTTCATATCAGTCCTCTCTTGTGCATGTCAATTCCCTTACTTTAATGTAGCAGTCGCCTCATCTTATAAGAGTTCATCCAAATTTAACTTTAGTTGCATTATCCTTGTATCTGTCAAGTTTAGATGTCATATTTTAGTACAAATATTGAACTCCTTGTTCAGACATTACTCCTATAGATTGAGTATCAGTTGGCCTCTGACCCTGAAGGGGAGTGTGGGTTCTTGGTGAGCATCCTTAATTTGTATTGTTAAGAGATTGTTTGAGAATGAGGTTCAGTTTTATTGCATCTCATTAGTATAAGTGATTTCATCTCATTTTGCATCATGGCATCGTATTAGCAGAACATAGACATTTGTATCGTTCTACCACATGTTCTGCTCCTTGAAATTATCTGTCCTGTGCACTTCTTCATGGCATATCCTACATACCTTGTATACTACCTTGGATATCATGTAATACCTATCAAAGTGCAGGCATCCACTTGAGTTCGGTGATGAACCTAGTGGTTCATTTCATTGGTGTTTACCCTTACCTCCTGAACAGACCAACTGTCCTGCATCTAACCCTTGGTTGCAGACATAGTTGAGTGTCCTGCATACCCATTTGAACAGATTTTGATGCCTGTATTTATGAGTTCAGTATGACTGTCCTGCACCCTAGCATGTACTATCCTAAGCTTTGGAAGGCCATGTTCTGTAACTTACTTATATTACGTTCCCTTAGCTCTGTAGTGTTCAGTGTATAAATATACATGTACCAGATATATAAATATGTATATGTTATATTATATGAGATGTTAGTAGTTGATGAGGAGTTTAGGGCTAAGTATCATATATTGTACTTAAGAATTTGGAGTGCATGAATGTTGAATCTATGTATATGTGTTTAGAGCTGTCAAAATGGGCTAAGCCCGTTGGGCTGGCCCGCCCCGTCCGCCAAAAAGGTGGGTTGGGCCGAGCATTTAGGAGCCCGCCGAACAGGCGGGCCTAGGTGGGCTGGCCCGCTAGTAACCCGCCCCGCGGTGGGCTAGCCCGTGGGCCAAGTGGGTTGGCCCGCTATCTATTTTTTTTATAAAATTTTTAATTTTTTTATTTAGCACATATATGAGATATGTATTATAAATGATAAAAATTCTCATTTAATGCAAGTAATGACGTATAAAATATTAAATTTGGTCATTTATTTACTTGAATGAAGGTGTTTTAAAGAAATATCTACTATTATAATGTTTTTTGTATTTTATTTATAATTTGATGCATATGAGAGTGAGTAGAAAATATTATATATATGATTTTTTTTCCTTTTAAGAAACTAAACAATAATTAAAAAATTAAAAAAAATTAAGCGGGCCGGCCCGCCTAGCCCGCGGCCCGCCGGTGGGTTGGGCTGGGTTGGAATTTTTCCAGCCCGCCAAAATGGTGGGTCGGCCCGCCCCGCCAAATGGTGGATTATGGTGGGTTACGGGCTGGCCCGCCCCGCCAAATGGTGGATTATGGTGGGTTACGGGCTGGCCCGCCCCGCCGGCCCGTCTTGACAGCTCTATATCTGTTCATTAAAACATGTTACTTGGACCGTGATACGGATTGTAGTCTGTACACGCAGCTCAGGACCTAAGGCAAGTATACCTTACCTTTCTTTACAGCTTTATGTACATGCACTGTCTTTCTATTATCCAGTTTTTTATCTTTCATTGTTGACATGTGTTTTTCATAACATGCTAGTATTTTACTGTCACGCCACAGAACTAGAATACTGGAGAGCGGAGGACAGACACAGCCAGCTACGAACATTGAAGTGAATCACACCTCGTAATACGGTCACGGCTGTCTAGATGCATGAGGGTTTTACTACAAGCCAACGGTCACTTTATGGTCAAGAACAAGCCTAGTGTCTCAATCTCAAGCAAGTAAGTAAATGTAACAAGATGGTAGATCATCAGACATACAAGGTAAGGCGTCCCAAACATTAGATATTCAGATGGTCATGAAGCTAGTCATACAAAATACGAAGGCTAGCAAGAGTTTAAGTCATACATGATCAACCCTAGGATTTGTCAATCATGTTACAGCCCTTGGGCAGACAGGAATATAAATTTAATACGAGCTAACACTTGCTCGCGGCTAAACGACTCAAAAAGAATAATTTACAATAGAGCGGGAGAGCAAAATAAAACCCACTCGTTGCCTGGGTTGCGCCTAGTGTTCACCATCTGGCTGGAAGGCTGAAAGATCCTCGGGTGCTACTCCGAAATCTGGCCATACAAAACCAGCTGGATCAGACCCCAGAAAGAGCAAGTGCCACAAGGGAGGCTTCACTTAAGAACTAAAACCAGCATATTAGCACATGAGACATAAAGGATAATAAAAGACACGAGTTAGAGAAAACAAGGTGATAAACGATAAGACAACTAAGGAACTATTCCGGTAGCCAAGTTACAACCCGTAAACTAAGCAATGACCGAGGTTGTAACCCTTCACCTGAACAGAACTTAGTCTCTAACCAATTATCGATAAGGTAAAGTATAACAGTAATGTGCTGAAATTACCATGTAGTGGTCTTGCCTAGGCAAGACTAGACGGGACTCCATCCATCAATCACGGCCAAGCAATAAGTACGGCTTGATATTTAACTAACTAGGGTTATCACAAGTCTAGTTACTAACAAGATGCATCGAGATGTTCCAACAGCCATAAGCCCTGCAGTCTTAATCCAGGTTATCCGGTAGCAAGTTGAGAGAGTTAGAATTAGGTGACTTGGGGGTGCAACACATGACAGTGTGCTGGAAATGTGTCCTAGTCGACGGCAGGCTACAAGTCCAATTAGAGCGCCCAGATAACGGGACTGCCTGTAGCTGGGAAATCTCTTCATGAACTACTTGATCAATCTAGTCATTATCCTAGTCAGATTTAGTATGAATCCCTAACCGTGGTAACCAGGAAATCATGTCCTAGACATGATGCAAGACGAGACATGTAGCTTATACAAGCACAAACATCCACGGTGTCAAGACAAGAGTTACTTAGCAAGTCAAGATAGCCGTCACAACAGCATATCAAGATTATCATGTTAGATTTACTTATCAAGAGTGTGCCACGATGGGCCACTATCATGTATTATTATGCCAAGGTTGCTTATCAAGAGTGCGTCACGGCGGGCTATCATGTCATGTTACTTATTACTGGTTAAGAGTGCGCCTTAACAGGCCACTATCGTGTTCTATCCTTACATTATCATGAATGATAGAAACTTGCATAAAATAGCTAGTAACATATTCTTAAATTCAAAAAAAAGATCTACAACTTTCATGTTAGAAGTTGGAAGAAATTCTGGCCGTAATTCAGCCAAATAGGACTTAAAACGGCCAAAAATAGCAAAAATAGGCACTATGCGACACTATGCAAGCCATGCGGCACTATGTATCCATGCGGTACTATTTATTCCTGCGGCACTATGCAAGCCATGCGGTACTATGCATACATGTGACACTATTCATTCCTGCGGCACTATTCATTCCTGCAGCACTATTCATCCATACGGCACTATGCAAGCCATGAGGCACTATTCATTCCTGCGGCACTATGTAATCCATACGGCACTATGCATCCATACGACACTATTCATTCCTGTGGCACTATTCATCGTCCCTGCCAAATTCAGGACAGATGAACTAGAAAATGTTCAAATCTTATTTTGGCCATAACTTCCTCAAAACAAGTCAAAATCAAACTTTTCAAAGGTCTATTTTGGGTAAAATCGAATTCTCTACAACATAGAACATTCAAAACTTGAAAATAATAAAGTTTGGTAGATCAAGACCCAAGAAATCTAAAAATGCAACCAACTTAGATCTACAAGAAATAAACCATAGAAATTGAAAATGCTAAGTACTAAAGTGTCTTAGAATCTCATGAGGAAGACAATGAAACAACAAAAATAGAGTTCCTCCATGAAGCAAGTTGCACTTACCTAAGCCTCTCTTGGTAGGTGGAGAAGTTAAGAAGAAGAAGATGAAGAAATAAATGAAGAAGGAGAAGTAAATGAAGAAGTGAATGAGGAGAGAGAGAGAAGCACTTGGGTTATATATCAACCCTCTCCATCTCAAGCCAAGCCAAACCAAGTCAAATTGAACCAAACCAATCAAATAAACCAAGTCAAGATTAAACCAAGACTAGGCTAAGCAAAACAAGTCTAACTATGGTCCACCTGATAAATGCCAAAAATCTCGTATACGCATACGAAAATACGTATAACGGAAAACGGGAGTGATATTTACATAGCCCTTATTCATAGTTAGTCTTGTGTTTTATTGAATGTGTTCACACTTGTGCCTTCATTGAGTCGTGTCATGGGTCGAGAAGTCATAAACTGAACTGCTATACCTTCTTGTCTTGAAATAGTAAAGCTAACTTGCGAGTCTATATTAGGGGCTAGGGTTAGCAGTTATTGGTCCACACCTGCGAGTCCACACTAGGGGCAAGGGTTAGTAGTTGATCAAACCTGTGAGTCCACACTAGGGGCGAGGGTTTGAGTATTCGATTTGGTTATCCGTTGACATCTTGACATGAGTTCTCTCGTCCTCGTTCAGCAGTTCATTTATGCGTAGTCAGTGCACAGATTCGTGCTTTATCTGTAAGCCCCCTGAATTTCAGGATTTATTTTTATTTTTCTGAATGAATTATTTTCGATAAATATATTATTATTTAATTGTTTAGATCATTAATGTACCTTTCCATGACTTTGACTTCTGGAGTGTCAGGGATACCAATCTCTGTAAACTCTCTTCATGGGTTTTGAAGTAGGCAAGATTATCTTCCTGTTGATATATCGTGTCCCACTTGAACTCGTTCCCTTGTGCTCTTTTTGTATCGCACAAGTTCGGGTCAACTTAGACCGATTAATCATTCAATAATTATTCCCACTTTTATTTTTGATCGTCGTTTACATGTTGCCGTGGCTTTTAATTTAGGAGCACCAGACCAGTCGTTTTCTCAGAACCAACTTCTCATAAATGATCTACTCGAGATGCTCTCCACCCATGACCTTCGTGTCCCACTCAGACACTCTATTTTGTGCTTCATTTTCTTCGCACAATTTTCGGGCCAATTTAGGCCGATTTATTTTCTACCGTGAAACCTGATTTAATTTCCAATTTAATTTCGGGACCTGACATCGATCCAACCTAGTCGACCCAAAGTATGGACGTGGCCCACATGAAGCCTACTACCCACATGAAACTTGTGTTCCATTTATTGGAGTCCCCATATATTATTTATTTATCCGTGATCATAAATACCCATATTTAATTTTATTATTGCATCCGGTTCAATTTTGACCCGACCCGGCTCGACCGGACCCGAGCCCAAGCGCCATATTGTTCTTTCATGATTGCCCAAATACCCCACATAATTTTCCTATTTCTCCTATTTTGAAAATATCTCTCCCTTTCTCTATTTTACAAATATCTCATGTATATATATACATATATATATATATATATATATATATATATATATATATATATATATATATATATATATATATATATATATATATATATATATATAAACATATATCCATCTCTCTCTCTCTTCTATTATTAAACACAACACTCCCTCACCCCACCTCCACTTTACAGCAGAACATCCCCCCTTTTAGCCGAATTTACTCTCTCTCCCTCTCTCTAAATATCTCTCTCTCATTCTCTCTCTCTCTTTCAATTTATATATATATATACAAACACCCATACACACTTATAAACATCTCTCTCTCTCACTTTACACCATTCCCCACCTCCAGCACACACTTCCCCCTCCTTTGAACCGACATCCACCTCTCTCTCTCTCATCCTATAATATCTCTCACTCTCTCTCTTCCAATAATAATATACACACACACACAAAACCATACAAAACACTCTCTCTCCCTCTCTCCTAATACAACACACACTCACCACTCGTCTCCTCTCGTCCGATAGCCCCCACTCCTCCCTGGCCGAGCCCAGCTCCCCGAGCACCTCCCTCTCCTCCTCCTTCCTCCTCCTCACTATCATCAACACCATGCACCATCACCATCAACACCATCATCAACTCCATCCCTACCACCATGCGCCACCACCTCCACTCCAACACCACCACCGCACAGCCACCCCGCACCCTCACCGGCGACCGCCGCTGCCCGCTCGCCGTCGCGGCCACAGCAGCGTGCATGTGCCACGCAAGCGGCAGCGACAACAGCACGCCACCTCGTACGCGCGCGCATGGGCGCGTGGCGTGCGCCACCGCGGCCGCCACCGGCCACCGACGACCCCCCTACCAGCGTGCGACCCCCCGACGATCACCCCCTGGCCGCCGCCTTCCTCCCCGGCGCAACGCATAGGCGATTCGTGCATTTACGTCAAAATCCCGTTGACGCGCGCGGAGGAAAGTTTCAGAAATTATGTTTCGGGACAGCAACTTCGCGCACGTTTTTTGGGAGATTCGACCGTTGGATCGGCAAACTCCTTGCTCCGTCGCAATCTCGGTATATCCATCTTCACTTCTCTCAATTTTTGTCCGTTAATTACGTCGTTTGATACCTCAAAACTGGCCACCAAGTTGACGTTTTAAATTGAACTATTTTTTGACAGTTTAGTGACACCAACTTCGCGGGTTCGTATCTTCGTCGACACAGCTCTGTTTTGTGCACCGTCAGTTCCGATGCACAGGTGGTATAACCCTCTTCCTGCCTCCTTTAGGTTTCGTTTCATTATAAGCACGTTTGGATGGTTGAATTCGACGCCAAAGTTGGCCGTCCGAATTCTTCAAATTGCACTTGTAAAATTCTATTTTTGAACCCGGGACTCCGGATTCAATTTTTGACACCACCAGTAGACTCGTGGCGTCGTTTTGGCATATTTTCATATAAAGTATGTCTGATTTGGAGAACGTGGGCCCTGGCACGCATTTCGGTGCAAGTGGGTCCCACTTTTCGAGTCAACGGGTCACTTTGAGATCGGCTCATCGAAATCCTATTTCAGATATACCGTTGAGTTCGTATTATCATTCTGGACTCGTTGACATATAATTTGCTGAGTTTTGAAGACATTTGCTCCGGCACGCATTTCCGTGCAAACCGGATACCAAGTGTCCGCGTCAACGTATCATTTTGAGATCGGCACATCGGAATCCTATTTCGGATATACCGTTGGGTTCGTATCGTCATTCTGAATTTGTGGTCATATAATTTGCTAGGTTTTGTAGACTTCTATCCCGACGCATTTTTCGGTGCAAAGTGTGTCCAACGGCGGACATCATTTTGGCCCGAAATTACCGTTTTGCCCCTGTGTCCAAATTGGACTTATGGGTAGGCTATCCTAGCTGATTTGACCGTTCTGGACACGTTGGTGATATTTATTTTATCATCCGACAACATCTGTAGATTTTGATTATGTATTATCCTTAATTTATAATTAATTATTTTTCCAGATATTGTTACTTTCTGGTTTTGAATTTTTATATATAATTTAATTACTGTAAAAATTTGGGAAAAATTGTATTTAAATACTATGTAAATTTAGATAATTTACTATAATTTTTCTAGCATTTAATAAGTACTTTTGGTATTTTATAAAAATGGAAAAATCGAACTCATTTTCAGAATACATGTGTTTACTGATTTTTAATAAATATTTATGAGGGTTTAAAAATCCCAAAAAAATTAGTATAAATTTCTATAAATACCAAGGATCATTTTGGTACTTTATTTTATATATAATTGAGCTTTCTGTCTATCACAAAAATTATTGGACCATAGTGTACAGTTTGATTTATTTATTGAATAATTACGACTTTTAATATTTTGTGTTGTTTTGAGTTATAGACGTATTGGACCTCACCCCGCACTAGTGTAAAGATCCTAGGAAGTTAGTTTGTGTATAGTGGCACTCCACATTAGACTTTTTATGTTAGGTCCCCACTTGACTAGTTTGACTAAAATGTTTGATTAGAGTTGACTTTGATCTAGATTGGCTTAGAAATCATATAGATTGTATTAGTTCTTTCGTTTACTTTCATTTTGGACATGTCATAACTGTATTACTCTATTTTAGGACATTGTGACCCTGGTACAGACATCTGATATTATACCACTCTTTTCAGAGTATCAGGCGAGTACATTCTCTGATAGTTCTCTCATTTATTTGTCAATTACTGTATTTCAGTTCTAGTTAGTTCTATGTGATTCTCTGTATCAACACGTATGAATATTTCCGGATTCATGTATCGACACATACCTTACTTGTTGGCCTCTATTACTGGAGTCATTGGTATCATTCCGGAATCATTTCTGGAATCATCATGTATTGGCCAGACTCATCTCGATTCTTTTGTCAATTTTGGATTCACTTGCTGGGCGAAGAAATATTGAGTAAGACATGTAGACATACCCCAAATCCGGAATCTCCTACAGGAATCTACCGGAAGCATAGCCATCTCTTGCCTGATCAGTGAGAGATGTGCTTGATACCTACAGCCGTTTACATGTCGATCTCGGTATTTTAAAACACACTGTTAGATCATAGTTGGACTCACCCTGGATTCATTGATCACTGTTGGACTCATCTTATACCGGAAATCATCTGGTATCGTATTATATGGACTGGACTCACACAGGGATTACATTAGACTTATATCGTACTGTCTGGACTCATACATGTTATTCTAGTTCAGTTAGCTTTTATTACAGTCTTTATTGTCATGATTCTTCTCTTGTTTTAGTTACCTTTCTTTTCTTGCATCTTACTGTTTCTCTATGCCATCATTACCTGTATAAAACTGCCATGCTCATCAATAAAAGTGTCTATAACTGCTTTAGAGTTCTCTGTCAATTACTTGGGTTTTCTAGATGGGTTGTACTCGTTCCTGTCCTGATTGGACCTGTTGAAAATATTACAGATGATAGTCCTGAGGATACATGCCCTACTTACCATGGACCTGGCCTTTTCTCCAGTAGAGGCCCCAGCGGGGAACCTTGCTTAGTTATCTTTCTTATGTTTTGAGACTTAGACTTTGTCTGTACTTATATTTGGATACTGGACTTTGTCTCCAGTTAGATACTTTGGTTATGTATTATTAAATCTGTGTTTGTTTACCTTCGCTTATAGATGCTGTGTTGTGATGAACATTTAAATATGATTTTAGAACTGTTAGTAGCTTAGATCCTTTATTGTCTATTCTTAGAACAGCTTACTACGCTTTAACAAGCGTAGGCTGGACATGGCTCGGCCCGGCCCAACAATTTGGGTAACGGGTCGTGACATATTTTTTTGGCGGCCCATGCAGGTCCAGACTTAAGTTGTTTGGTTACGTTATTGTACCAAGCATGCCTGCAATTAGGATCTAGGACAACTTGATAACACTAGGAATAATATTTAGAACACTTAGAGGATTTCTAGGAGTACAACATAGGAAAACTCGTCACAGCATAGGACCGTTAGCTATAATTAGCCTTTTGTTTGTATTTCAGTGGGTCAATTTAGACCAAGTTTGTACCCTTGGGATGACCCCTGAGGATCTCACTCTAATTTTACCTAGAAATCTGTTTCCACTTATTTCCATTTGATCTTTCTTAAATTCGTTGTTGAATTTAATTTCTGATTTTCGTTGTTAACTTTGATCTTGCATCGTGATAAATTTTGTGGATTAAATTATGATATATCCTGATAAGGTAAACGTCTGCTTTAGTTATGGAGTTTAGAATTTATCGCATCCATATTAGCTGGTATGACAAAAACATAGAGCCTGATTTCGGATATACTTATCCTAGTTATGGAATTTAGATTTTCTTGCAGCCATACCGGTTGGCGTGGCAAGGATTCTAGATAATATGATTTTAGGGAGTATACCTTAGTTATGACTCTATCGTTTATTGCATCTAAGCTTACTGGTGTGGCGAGAATTCTGGCAACATGATTTCAGGAAGACGTGTATGGTTATCTGATCATATCTCAACTTGGTTCACTTTGTTATGACCGAATGAGCAAGAATAAATTCTTATCATCATTCTTCCCCGTCTTGATTAACTCCATTCTATCTACATCTGCAACTAGGATTATAGGTTCTCTAGGACTCTCCAATAGGATTGCTTTCGCATTATCTTTTGGACATAATTATTTTTGTGTTCCATCTTTCCTATGACTTGACTAAACTTTTCTTCGTTAACCTCTTGGATAATTCTTCTCGTTATAAATCTCGTTGTCTTTGTACCATTCTTGGAGATATTCCAATAAACTTTTCTGTCTTGCTTGACCTTTAACTTGTTTGGACACTGTTATGGATTGCTTGACCCAGTCTTAGGCCTTGTTACCTTCTGCTTCATAGGCGACCGAAATATCCAAACCTTGTTGACTGATCCTGTAGTATAACTATAAATGTATTTTGTGATTGTGATAAATACTTTTCCTAGGGATTGGTTAGATTAAGCTTATAGGACAAGTATAAGCGACTAACTATAGTAGACTTGGAAACCATTAAGAACGATTGTATTGGTATTATGACTCGATGATAGGGTATCTAAGATGGATAAATGAGATAGTATATTGTTATGACTATGGATTGAGGATTAGAATCTTGTGCTTAGCAGTTTAAGGATTTAGCATTTGTAGAATTTTGGTTGGTTACCTCTAGCTAATTACATGTGATTAGAGGGTAGATCGATATATGGAATGGTATATAATGAGTTAGAATGGGATATAATATTGCATACGAGATCGGGAAGATATCAGTTAAAAGGACATGGAACAAGACAAAGACATATATACATTGGTAATTAATAAATCGGGAGTTTTGAAATCGAGGATTTATATTCAGAGGACTTGTTGAGTAAAAAGAAGAAGGCTCTACGCCAAGGATAAGTATTGAATGTATAATTTTAATGAGAAACTGTAGGAAATGATTGACGACAAATGATGTTAAAGAACTGTGGATTGATAGAATATGGATACTTAGGATACGATAAGAAAATCAAGTATTTTACGATTGAGGTTGGAAATGTGATTGATGATTAAGCATTGTAGGCTTATAGACATGTCCAGAGAATGACCTATATTTTAGGGTATACATAAATGTTCATGTTAGTATGGAAGATTTTAAAGGATATATGACATAGTTTATGATAGAAGGACTTTGTTGAACCTTAACCAAAAAGTTTGTAGGAGAAACAAAAGAGATGATTACAAGAATAACAGATTGAGTATTGTAGCCAGAGCAGCTACATATTATAGTTTGACCTATTGGATGATTTTTAATTTCGAGGACGAAATTTTTGTAAGGTGGGTAGGATGTAAGCCCCCTGAATTTCAGGGTTTATTTTTATTTTTCTGAATGAATTGTTTTCGATAAATATATTATTATTTAATTGTTTAGATCATTAATGTACCTTTCCATGACTTTGACTTCTGGAGCGTCAGGGATACCAATCTCTGTAAACTCTCTTCATGGGTTTTGAAGTAGGCAAGATTATCTTCCTGTTGATATATCGTGTCCCACTTGAACTCGTTCCCTTGTGCTCTTTTTGTATCGCGCAAGTTCGGGTCAACTTAGACCGATTAATCATTCAATAATTATTCCCACTTTTATTTTTGATCTTCGTTTACACGTTGCCGTGGCTTTTAATTTAGGAGCACCAGACCAGTCGTTTTCTCAGAACCAACTTCTCATAAATGATCTACTCGAGACGCTCTCCACCCATGACCTTCGTGTCCCACTCAGACACTCCATTTTGTGCTTCATTTTCTTCGCACAATTTTCGGGTCAATTTAGGCCGATTTATTTTCTACCGTGAAACCTGATTTAATTTCCAATTTAATTTTGGGACCTGACATCGATCCAACCTAGTCGACCCAAAGTATGGACGTGGTCCACATGAAGCCTACTACCCACATGAAACTTGTGTTCCATTTATTGGAGTCCCCATATATTATTTATTTACCCGTGATCATAAATACCCATATTTAATTTCATTATTGCATCCGATTCGATTTTGACCCGACCCGGCTCGACCGGACCCGAGCCCAAGCGCCATATTGTTCTTTCATGATTGCCCAAATACCCCACATAATTTTCCTATTTCTCCTATTTTGAAAATATCTCTCCCTCTCTCTATTTTACAAATATCTCATGTATATATATATATATATATATATATATATATGTTTAATAATAGAAGAGAGAGAGAGAGATGGATATATGTTTATATATATATATATATATATATATATATATATATATATATATATATATATATATATATATATATATATATATATAAACATATATCCATCTCTCTCTCTCTCTTCTATTATTAAACACAACACTCCCTCACCCCACCTCCACTTTACAGCAAAACATCCCTCCCCTATTTTAGCCGAATTTACTCTCTCCCCCTCTCTCTAAATATCTCTCTCTCATTCTCTCTCTCTCTTTCTATTTATATATATATACAAACACCCATACACACTTATAAACATCTCTCTCTCTCACTTTACACCATTCCCCACCTCCAGCACACACTCCCCCCTCCTTTGAACCGACATCCACCTCTCTCTCTCATCCTATAATATCTCTCACTCTCTCTCTCTTCCTATAATAATATACACACACACACAAAACCATACAAAACACTCTCTCTCCCTCTCTCCTAACACAACACACACTCACCACTCCCCTTCTTTCGGCCGACAGCCTCCACTCCTCCCTGGCCGAGCCCAGCTCCCCGAGCACCTCCCTCTCCTCCTCCTTCCTCCTCCTCACTATCATCAATACCATGCACCATCACCATCAACACCATCATCAACTCCATCCCCACCACCATGCACCACCACCTCCACTCCAACAACACCACCGTACAGCCACCCCGCACCCTCGCCGGCGACCGCCGCTGCGTCGCTCGCCACCACGGCCACAGCAGCGCGCATGCGACACGCAAGCGGCAGCGGCAACAGCGCGCCACCCCGCGCGGGCGCGCATGGGCGCGTGGCGCGCGCCATCTGTCATGCCCCGCTCCCGTAGGAGCGATCGTCCTCGCTAAGGCGTGATGCCGCACGAGCCTAGATTGTGCTCGTGTAAGGCGGGTTCCATAACGGCCGATTTCAGTGGCTGCGACGGGGTCGTCGCACAGAAGTCCCAAGCAGAGACATTGAATTATAGCAGCAGAATTTTAGAACAAAACACAAGTTACTCAAAAGAAACTCTTTATTGATATTGAGCAAAGGTTACATTGGGGGCGCAAGGCCAATATTACAATCACTCAAGCCACTCTTCTCACATTTTACAAGTTCACTCAGCTCTCTCTCATCTCTCAATTACAAGTCTTGTAAGCCCCCTGAATTTCAGGGTTTATTTTTTGCTTTTCTTAATGAATTATTTTTCGATAAATATTTTATTATTAAATTGTTTAGATCATTAATGTGCCTTTCCGTAACTTTGACTTCTGGAGCGTCAGGGATACCAATCTCTGTAAACTCTCTTCATGGGTTTTGAAGTAGGCAAGATTATCTTCCTGTTGATATATCGTGTCCCACTTGAACTCGTTCCCTTGTGCTCTTTTTGTATCGCGCAAGTTCGGGTCAACTTAGACCAATTAATCGTTGAATATTATTCCCACTTTTATTTTTGATCATCGTTTGCACGTTACCGTTGCTTTTAATTTAGGAGCACCAGATCAGCCATTTTCTCGAAACCAACTTCTCATGAATGATCTACTCGAGACGCTCTCCACCCATGACCTTCGTGTCCCACTCAGACACTTCATTTTGTGTTCCATTTTCTTCGCACAACTTCCGGGTCAATTTAGGCCGATTTATTTTCTGCCGTGAAACCTGATTTAAATTCCAATTTAATTTCAGGACCCGACATCGATCCAGCCTGTCAACCCGAAGTATGGACGTGGCCCACTTGAAGCCTACTACCCGCATGAAACTTGTGTCCCATTTATTGGAGTCCCCGCATATTATTTATTTTCCCATGATTATAAATACCCTATTTAATTCAATTATTGCACCCGGTTCGATTTTGGCCCGACCCGGCTCGACCGAACCCGAACCCAAGCTCCATATTGTTTTCTCGTGACGCCCAAATATCCCACATAATTTTCCTATATTTTTCCTATTTTGAAAATATCTATTTCCCTCTCTCTACTTTACAAATGTCTAAATATATATATATATATATACATATATATATATACACTCTCTCACTCTCTCTCCTAACACCTACACTCACCCCCCTCCACCTCACAGCACTCTCCCCCTCCCCAACCGACCTCACTCTCCCTCATTCAATAATATCTTCTCTCTCTCCCTCATAATTATTACACTCTCTCTCACTCTTCCTAATATATATACACACACATATAAATCAAACTCTCTCTCTACTCCCCTACACACAACCCCCTCACCTCCACCTCACAGTAGGAACACCCCCCCCCCATTCGGCCGACCTTTCTCTCTCCCCCTCTCTCTAAATATCTCTCACTATCTCTCTCTCTATTATTATATATATACATACAACTCTCTCTCTCACTCTCTTTATACACACACGTACAAACCACACAACACACACACCCCTACTCCACACCACCACAGCCTCCACTCCTCCCTGGCCGAGCCCAGCTCCCCGACGCAGCCCCCCCGGTGGCCGAACACCACCACCACCATGCACCACCACCTCCATCTTCTTCTCCTCCTCTTCTTCATTATTTATTATCTTCCCATCACCCTCACCATCATCTTCCCCTCACCACCACCACATCTAACGCCATCACCCGAACCGCCGCCACCTCCGGCCGCCGTGCTCGGCGAGCCCGCCCCCGCGCGCGTGAGCAGTAGCAGCAGCGCAGCAAAGAAGCAGTAGCAGCGGCAGCGCGCGCACGCCACCCGCGCGCCACCGCGGCCGCCACCGGCCACCGGCGACCCCCCCCACCGGCGCGCGACCCCAGGCGACCTCCCCTACACCGTCCTCGACCTCCCCGACGAGCCACGTAGGCGATTCGTGCGTTTTGCACGAAATCCCGTCGACGCGCGCGATTTCAAGTTTCAGAAATTATGTTTCGGGACAGCAACTTCGTGCACATTTTCTGGGAGATTCGACCGTTGGATCGGAAATTTCTTTGCTCCGTCTCAATCTCGGTATATCCATCTTCACTCCTGTCAATTTTCGTCCGTTAATTTTATCATTTGATACCTCAAAACTGGCCACCAAGTTGACATTTTAAATTGAACTGTTTTTGGACAGTTTCGTGGAGCCGACTTCGTCAGCTCGTAACTTCGCCATCGCAGCTCTGTTTTGCGCACCGTCAGTTCCGGTGCACAGCTGGTATAACCATCTTCCTGTCTCCTTTAGATTTTGTTTCATTTTAAGCACGTTCGGTTGGTCGAATTCGACGCCAAAGTTGGCCGTCCGAATTCTTTAATTTGCACTTGTAAAATTCCATTTTTGAACCCGGGACTCCGGATTCAATTTCTGACACCACCAGTAGACTCGTGGCGTCGTTCTGACATGTTGTCATATAAAATTTGCTTGATTTGGAGAACGTGGGCCCTGGCACGCATTTCGGTGCAAAACGGGTCCCACTTTTCGAGTCAACGGGTCACTTTGAGATCGGCTCATCGGAATCCAATTCCGGATATACCGTTGAGTTCGTATCGTCATTCTGGACTCGTTGACATATAATTTGCTGAGTTTTGAAGACATTTGCTCCGGCACGCATTTCCGTGCAAACCGGATACCAAGTGTCGCGTCAACGTATCATTTTGAGATCGGCACATCGGAATTCCATTTTGGACATACCGTTGGGTTCGTATCATCATTCTGGATTCATGGACATATAATTTGCTAGGTTTTGTAGACTTCTATCCCAACACGTTTTTCGGTGCAAAGTGTGTCCAACGGCGGACATCATTTTGACCCGAAATTACCGTTTTGCCCCTGTGTCCAAATTGGACTTATGGGTAGGCTATCCTAGCTAATTTGACCGTTCTGGACACGTTGGTGATATTTATTTTATCATCCGACAACATCTGTAGATTTTGATTATGTATTATCCTTAATTTATAATTAATTATTTTTCTAGATATTGTTACTTTCTGGTTTTGAATTTTTATATATATTTTAATTGCTGTAAAAATCTTAGAAAAATGGTATTTCAATATTATGTTAATTTAGCTAATTTATTATAATTTTTCTAGCATTTATTAAGTGCTTTTGGTATTTTATAAAAATAGGAAAACAGAACTCATTTTTTTAGTATATTTATGTTTGCTGAATTTTAATAAATATTTATGAGGGTTTATAAATCCCAGAAAAATTAGTATAAATTTCTATAATTAACAAGGATTATTTTTGTACTTTATTTTATATATATTTAAGCTTTTTGTCTATCTCTAAAATTGTTGGAACTTAGTGTACAGTTTGATTTAATTATTGAATAATTACGACTTGTAACTTTTTATGTTGTTTTGTGTTTTAGTCGTATTGGACCTCACCCCGCACTAGTGTAAAGACCCTAGAGAGTTAGTTTGTGTATAGTGGCACTCCACATTAGACTTTTATGCTAGGTCTCCACTTAGCTTAGTGTCCAGTTAGGAGTCGTGTCTCACCACTAGTGTATTATTGAACATAGCTTAGAACTGAGTTTGTATATCATTATTGACAGGATACAGGACATCTATATCTTCGTACTAGTATTCTTGCTTTGCTCGAGGCAAGTACATCTACAAACTCATTTACTGTCTTTTAATGCTAGAACATGTATTAACCCTGTTAAAATACTGCTTCTGAATAACTGCAAGTTAAATCTTCACATGTTGTATTACTTTCAGTACCTGCCATGCTTAGGACAGTTCTTATATCTTCACATGTTTCTTACTGGTTCTCAGTACATGTTTTACTATGCTTTATACTACTCGGAGTATTCACATGTTTCATACTGTTTCCAGTACCGGCCATGCTTATATTACTCCCAGTATCTCCCACATGTTTTACTGTTCTCGTATCTCTCACATGTTAGAATATGGGTTATAGGGAAACTGACAGTTGAGTACGTGATCACGACCCCCTTCTCCGTACGTATGTACCGAGCAAGGTTGACATTTTATATGTATACCTTGTCGTAGGCTTTATCTCAACGCGGATTTATGCGTATGTACATCTGTCGCTGTTTCACTTGTACGGAAGTACATTTCATTATGTGCCCCAGCACATTGTACATCTATTGACCAATCACGTACCTGCTACAGTTTTAAACATTACATACGCATCTGTCTCTATGACATATGTGTCATTGCCATGATAGACTATGAGATATGCCATGTTTCATGTGTTACTATGATACGGTGATTCCAGTCATACCATGATCCCAGTTGTATCATGAGGCCATATTTTCCAGTATTTTCTGTTTTATAGACTTATCACACCATGTTTTTTGTTGTACATCTCTTTCATTATATGTTCAGTACTTTAGTTGTAGAGGTTGTACTTGCTCCCGTCCTGACAGGATAACGTTGTAGCTTCACTTTTCGAGAAGGAAACGCTATGTGTTACATATTATGATACTGCATTGAGGACCTGGCCTTAGCTCCAGAAGAGGCCCCAGCGGGGAACCTTGCTTAGTTATCTTTCTTGTGTTTTGGGACTTAGACTTTGGTATGTACTTATATTTGGATACTGGACTTTGTCTCCAGTTAGATACTTTGGTTATGTATTATTAAGTCTGTACTTGTCTACCTTCGCTTATAGATGCTGTGCTGTGATGAACCTTTAATTATGATTTTAGAACTGTTAGCTGCTTAGATACTTTATTGTCTATTCTTAGAACAGCTTACTACGCTTTAACCAAACGTAGGCTGGACATGGCTCGGCCCGGCCCAACAATTTGGGTAACGGGTCGTGACATGTTTTTTTTGGCGGCCCATGCAGGTCCTGACTAAATTGTTTGGTTACGTTATTGTACCAAGCATGCCTGCAATTAGGATCTAGGACAACTTGATAACACTAGGACAACATTAGAACACCTAGAGGATTACTAGGATTACAACATAGGAGAACTCATCACAGCATAGGACCGTTAGCTATAATTAGCTTCTTGTTTGTATTTCAGTGGGTCAATTTAGACCAAGTTTGTACCCTTGGGATGACCCCTGAGAATCTCACTCTAATCTTATCTCGAAATCTGTTTTCACCTGTTTCCATTTGCTATTCCTTAATTTGTTGTTGAAATCGATTTCTGATTTTCGTTGTTGACTTTGATCTTGCATCGTGATAAATTTTGTGGATTGAATTATGATATATCCTGATAAGATAAACGTCTGCTTTATTTATGGAGTTTAGAATTTATCGCAGCCATATTAGCTGGTATGACAAAAACATAGAGCCTGATTTCGGATATATTATCCTATTCATAGAATTTAGATTTTCTCGCAGCCATACCGGTTGGCGTGGCGAGGATTCTAAATAATATGATTTTAGAGAGTATACCTTAGTTATGACTCTATCGTTTATTGCATCTAGGCTTACTGGTGTGGCAAAAATTCTGGCAACATGATTTCAGGAAGACATATATGGCTATCAGATCATATCTCAACTTGGTTTACTTTGTTATGACCGAATGAGCAAGAATAAGTTCTTATCATTATTCTTTCCCGTCTTGATTAACTCCGTTCCATCTACACCTGCAACTAGGATTATAGGCTCTCTAGGACTCTCTAACATGATTGCTTTCATGTTATCTTTTGGACATAATTATTTTTGTGTTCCATCTTTCCTATAACTTGACTAAATTCTTCTTCGTTAACCTCTTTGGTAATTCTTCTCGTTATAAATCTCGTTGTCTTCGTACCATTCTTGGAGATATTCCAATAAACTTTTCCGTCTTGCTTGACCCTTTAACTTGTTTGAACACTGTTATGGATTGCTTGACCCAGTCTTAGGCCTTGTTACCTTCTACTTGATAGACGACCGAAATAGCCAAACCTTGTTGACTGATCCTGTAGTATAACCATAAATGTATTGTGTGATTGTGATAAATATTTTTCCTAGGGATTGGTTAGATTTAGCTTATGGGGACGAGTATAAGCGACTGACTGTAGTAGACTTGGAAACCATTAAGAACGATTGCATTGATAATATGACTTGATGATAGGGTATCTAAGATGGAGAAATGAGATATTATATTGTTATGACTATGGATTGAGGATTAGAATATTGTACTTAGCAGTTTGAGGATTTAGCATTTGTAGAATTTTGGTTGGTTACCTATAGCTAATTACATGTGATTAGAGGGTAGATCGATATGTGGAATGGTATAGAATAAGTTAGAATGAGTTATCGTATTGCGTACGAGATCGGAAAGATATCAGAACGAGACAAAGACATATGTACTTTGGTAATTAATAAATTGGGAGTTTTGAAATTGAGGATTTATATTCGGAGGACTTGTTGAGTAAAAAGAAAGAGGCTCTACGCCAAGAATAAGAATTGAAAGTATGATTTCAAGGAGAAACTGTAGGAAAGAATTGACGACAAATGATGCTAAGGAACTGTAGATTGATAGAATATGGATACTTAGGATACGATAAGGAAGTCCAGTATTTACAATTGAGGTTAAAAATATGATTGATGACCAAGCATTGTTTGCTTATGAACATACCCAAAGAATGACCTATAGTTTAGGGTATACATAAAGGATTCATGTTAGTATGAAAGATTTTAAAGGATATATGACATAGTTTATGATAGAAGAACTTTGTTGAACCTGAACCAAAAAGATTGTAAAGAGAAACAGAAGAGATGATTACAAGAGTAGCAGATTGAGTATTGTAGCCAGAGCAGCTGCATGTTATAGTTTGACCTATTGGATGATTTTTAATTTCGAGGACGAAATTTTTGTAAGGTGGGTAGGATGTAAGCCCCCTAAATTTCAGGGTTTATTTTTTGCTTTTCTTAATGAATTATTTTTCGATAAATATTTTATTATTAAATTGTTTAGATCATTAATGTGCCTTTCCGTAACTTTGACTTCTGGAGCGTCAGGGATACCAATCTCTGTAAACTCTCTTCATAGGTTTTGAAGTAGGCAAGATTATCTTCCTGTTGATATATCGTGTCCCACTTGAACTCATTCCCTTGTGCTCTTTTTGTATCGCGCAAGTTCGGGTCAACTTAGACCAATTAATCGTTGAATATTATTCCCACTTTTATTTTTGATCATCGTTTGCACGTTACCGTTGCTTTTAATTTAGGAGCACCAGATCAGCCATTTTCTCGAAACCAACTTCTCATGAATGATCTACTCGAGACGCTCTCCACCCATGACCTTCGTGTCCCACTCAGACACTTCATTTTGTGCTCCATTTTCTTCGCACAACTTTCGGGTCAATTTAGGCCGATTTATTTTCTGCCGTGAAACCTGATTTAAATTCCAATTTAATTTCAGGACCCGACATCGATCCAGCCTGTCAACCCGAAGTATGGACGTGGCCCACTTGAAGCCTACTACCCGCATGAAACTTGTGTCCCATTTATTGGAGTCCCCGCATATTATTTATTTTCCCATGATTATAAATACCCTATTTAATTCAATTATTGCACCCGGTTCGATTTTGGCCCGACCCGGCTCGACCGAACCCGAACCCAAGCTCCATATTGTTTTCTCGTGACGCCCAAATATCCCACATAATTTTCCTATATTTTTCCTATTTTGAAAATATCTATTTCCCTCTCTCCACTTTACAAATGTCTATATATATATATATATATATATATATATATATATATATATATATATATACACTCTCTCACTCTCTCTCCTAACACCTACACTCACCCCCCTCCACCTCACAGCACTCTCCCCCTCCCCAACCGACCTCACTCTCCCTCATTCAATAATATCTTCTCTCTCCCCCTCACAATTATTACACTCTCTCTCACTCTTCCTAATATATATACACACACATATAAATCAAACTCTCTCTCTACTCCCCTACACACAACCCCCTCACCTCCACCTCACAGTAGGAACACCCCCCCCATTCGGCCGACCTCTCTCTCTCCCCCTCTCTCTAAATATCTCTCACTATCTCTCTCTCTATTATTATATATATACATACAACTCTCTCTCTCTCACTCTCTTTATACACACACGTACAAACCACACAACACACACACCCCTACTCCACACCACCACAGCCTCCACTCCTCCCTGGCCGAGCCCAGCTCCCCGACGCAGCCCCCCCCCGGTGGCCGAACACCACCACCACCATGCACCACCACCTCCATCTTCTTCTCCTCCTCTTCTTCATTATTTATCATCTTCCCATCACCCTCACCATCATCTTCCCCTCACCACCACCACATCTAACGCCATCACCCGAACCGCCGCCACCTCCGGCCGCCGTGCTCGGCGAGCCCGCCCCCGCGCGCGTGAGCAGCAGCAGCAGCACAGCAAAGAAGAAGTAGCAGCGGCAGCGCGCGCACGCCACCCGCGCGCGCGCCACCGCGGCCGCCACCGGCCACCGGCGACCCCCCCCCACCGGCGCGCGACCCCAGGCGACCTCCCCTACACCGTCCTCGACCTCCCCGACGAGCCACGTTGGCGATTCGTGCGTTTTGCACGAAATCCCGTCGACGCGCGCGATTTCAAGTTTCAGAAATTGTGTTTCGGGACAGCAACTTCGCGTGCATTTTCTGGGAGATCCGACCGTTGGATCGGCGATTTCTTTGCTCCGTCTCAATCTCGGTATATCCATCTTCACTCCTTTCAATTTTCGTCCGTAAATTTTATCATTTGATACCTCAAAACTGGCCACCAAGTTGACGTTTTAAATTGAACTGTTTTTGGACAGTTTCGTTGAGCCGACTTCGTCAGCTCGTAACTTCGCCGTCGCAGCTCCGTTTTGCGCACCGTCAGTTCCGGTGCACAGCTGGTATAACCATCTTCCTGTCTCCTTTAGATTTCGTTTCATTTTAAGCACGTTCGGTTGGTCGAATTCGACGCCAAAGTTGGCCGTCCGAATTCTTTAATTTGCACTTGTAAAATTCCATTTTTGAACCCGGGACTCCGGATTCAATTTCTGACACCACCAGTAGACTCGTGGCGTCGTTCTGGCATGTTTTCATATAAAATTTGGTTGATTTGGAGAACGTGGGCCCTGGCACGCATTTCGGTGCAAAGCGGGTCCCACTTTTCGAGTCAACGGGTCACTTTGAGATCGGCTCATCGGAATCCAATTCCGGATATACCGTTGAGTTCGTATCGTCATTCTGGACTCGTTGACATATAATTTGCTGAGTTTTGAAGACATTTGCTCCGGCACGCATTTCCGTGCAAATCGGATACCAAGTGTCGCGTCAACGTATCATTTTGAGATCGGCACATCGGAATTCCATTTTGGACATACCGTTGGGTTCGTATCATCATTCTGGATTCGTGGACATATAATTTGCTAGGTTTTGTAGACTTCTATCCCGACACGTTTTTCGGTGCAAAGTGTGTCCAACGGCGGACATAATTTTGACCCGAAATTACCGTTTTGCCCCTGTGTCCAAATTGGACTTATGGGTAGGCTATCCTAGCTGATTTGACCATTCTGGACACGTTGGTGATATTTATTTTATCATCCGACAACATCTGTAGATTTTGATTATGTATTATCCTTAATTTATAATTAATTATTTTTCTAGATATTGTTACTTTCTGGTTTTGAATTTTTATATATATTTTAATTGCTGTAAAAATCTTGGAAAAATGGTATTTAAATATTATGTTAATTTAGCTAATTTATTATAATTTTTCTAGCATTTATTAAGTGCTTTTGATATTTTATAAAAATAGGAAAACAAAACTCATTTTTTTAGTATATTTATGTTTGCTGATTTTTAATAAATATTTATGAGGGTTTATAAATCCCAGAAAAATTAGTATAAATTTCTATAATTAACAAGGATTATTTTTGTACTTTATTTTATATATATTTAAGCTTTTTGTCTATCTCTAAAATTGTTGGAACTTAGTGTACAGTTTGATTTAATTATTGAATAATTACGACTTGTAACTTTTTATGTTGTTTTGTGTTTTAGTCGTATTGGACCTCACCCCGCACTAGTGTAAAGACCCTAGAGAGTTAGTTTGTGTATAGTGGCACTCCACATTAGACTTTTATGCTAGGTCTCCACTTAGCTTAGTGTCCAGTTAGGAGTCGTGTCTCACCACTAGTGTATTATTGAACATAGCTTAGAACTGAGTTTGTATATCATTATTGACAGGATACAGGACATCTATATCTTCGTACTAGTATTCTTGCTTTGCTCGAGGCAAGTACATCTAACTCATTACTGTCTTTCTAACCATCCTGGGTATTTTCATAAGAAGCATTAAGTTATACCAAGGTTTCTTCCGGCGGAGCGCGCCGTGCGACATAAAACTTACCATGTTAGCTGATAGCAATTTATATCAAGTGTTTGTTATGGGATTGGCCTAACCAGCCGCCTTAGATGTAGCCTGGTAATACGGGACCCCTGCAACGCAGGTAGCGAGCCCCGATGCAAGTCCCCGTCTTACCGATTGCCTTTCCAGCGTTGCCTAACCAGCGCGGCTACAACCAGTTTCTTCCTAGGCCGAGACGGTCCCGTGGCCCCGGAATTCCGCTCGAAGAAACCACCCCTTGTCGACAAGTTGTCCAAGTTCATAGGGTTAACATGGAGTGTTTTAGGATACCGTTGGGGCTTGTTATGTGATCAATTCATTCACTTGGTTGTTTTGCAGGCATGGATTTATTTCTATCTCTTTTCAACACAACGCATTTGTTATTCACTTCTAACACACAAGACTTGTTTTCTGCAAGCGAATCATTAAATCTTAGTAACATTACCCGAGTTCTTCATTTGAAATAGAGGGTCGAGACGAAGGGGGTCAGCCACTCACCTTGAGTTTTTGCTTGAGCGAGGGACTTGTTGGCTGCGCTAGACGTCGCCTACGCGATCACCTGAAATCGCACAAGCAACCGATTAGAACACTGTATTATGCAAGAGTTCGATAGAAAATGCGAGCTCGAATGTAAACCATGAAAACCATCGAAAACATTCACGAAAACGCATTCGGAAAACCAAAGCCAAAACCAATGCAAGTGGCGTGAAAAGCAGAGCAACGGGAGGTCTCTCCCGACTCAGCCGCAAAGTCAATCCTCGAGACGCAACCCGCTGAATATGGGACTTGGTTCCGAAGAAGCCATTCCATAACGTGGAATGGATCTTAATTCAACCGTTCCCGTTCGATCGATTCGATCGATCCCGACCTATCGGTCCCGACCGAGTCGATAGCGACAGTGTTCCTTTCTCGCGCACCCCGTGGACGGACAACGGGGCACGATGTAGGGACGGGGCACTACACCATAACCAACTAAAAATAAGTTTCGTCCTCGAAACTTAAGAACAGAACCTACCTCTATGAAAACAATGAAGGGAACTTTTCCTTCATCTCAGACTCGAGTTCCCATGTCGACTCTTCTGCCGCATGGTTCCTCCAAAGTACGCGAACGAGAGGGATCGTCCGATTCCGCAGCAGCTTATCCTTGCGTTCTAAGATTTGAACTGGCACTTCGACGTAGGATAAGTCGGACTTTAGCTCCAGCTGGCCAAAATCCACCACGTGGCTAGGGTCGTGCACGTACTTCCGCAGCTGGGAGACGTGGAAGACGTTGTGCACACCTTCGAGCGCCGGCGGTAGGGCAATTTTATAGGCCACTGGGGCGACCCGCTCAAGTATTTCGAACGGCCCAACAAATCTCGGACTCAGCTTCCCCTTCACGCCGAACCGAGTAACTCCTCGCATAGGCGACACCTTCAGGAACACATGGTCGCCCACCTGGAACTCAAGCGGTCTTCGATGGGTGTCGGCGTAGCTCTTTTGCCGACTCTGTGCAATCTTCAGTCTTTCCCGAATGAGCTTGACCTTCTCCACGGTCTGTTCCACCAGTTCTGGGCCGAGTATCTGCCGTTCCCCGACTTCATCCCAACAAATGGGCGATCTGCACTTCCGGCCGTACAAAGCTTCATACGGCACCATTTGGATGCTGGACTGGTAGCTATTGTTATATGCAAATTCCGCCAACGGTAAGTGGACGTCCCAGCTTGATTTGAAGTCGATTGCGCAGAGCCGTAGCATGTCTTCGAGAATCTGATTAACGCGCTCCGTTTGGCCGTCGGTCTGTGGATGGTAAGCTGAACTAAACTGCAACTTGGTACCCAGCGCCGACTGAAGGCTACTCCAGAATCGCGACATGAACCGTGAATCCCGATCAGAGACGATGGATACTGGAACTCCGTGCAGCCGTACGATCTCGTCAAGATAAATCTGCGCCAGCCGATCAACGCTCCAAGTAACTTTAATGGCAATGAAGTGCGCTGACTTGGTTAATCGATCGACGATGACCCAGATGGCGTCGCTCCCCCGTGGTGTCTTCGGCAGGCCAACAATAAAGTCCATCGTGACATGATCCCATTTCCACTCTGGGATGGCAAGGTTCTGCATCTCCCCGCCCGGTCGCTGATGCTCAGCTTTCACCTGCTGACAGGCCATACATTGTGACACGAAGAGCGCCACATCTCTCTTCATCCCGTGCCACCAGAAAGTCGTGCGGAGGTCCTTGTACATCTTGGTACTGCCTGGATGCAAGGTATATTTCGCGTGATGCGCCTCCGACATTATTTCCTTTCGCAGTTCTGAATCATCCGGAACGCATAGTCGACCATTCATTCTCAGCACGCCGGTGTTGTCTTCCGCAAAGTCGGTCGCACTACCTGTTGAAATTCGCTCGCGCATTTTCTTCAGGTACGGATCATCCTTCTGAGCGGTCTTGATCTTTTCCAGCAAACTCGGCTCTAACTGCAGCTGCGCAAACCGTATATCCCTGAATCGAACCCGGAGATCGATGCCCATTTCTTCTAAATCTCGTAGTAGTCTGCGGTTGATGGAGAGCGAGGCAAGATATTTCCGACTCAGAGCGTCCGCCACCACATTTCCCTTGCCCGGAGTGTAGTCGATCGTCAAGTCATAGTCTTTAATCAGTTCGAGCCAGCGCCGTTGTCGCAAGTTCAACTCCTTCTGAGTGAAGAGATACTTGAGGCTCTTGTGGTCGGTATAGATCGCGCACGCCACACCATATAGATAGTGACGCCACAATTTCAACGCGAACACAATTGCCGCTAACTCCAAGTCGTGCGTAGGATAGTTCTTCTCGTGCGGCTTCAATTGTCTCGAGGCGAAGGATATCACCTTGTTCCGCTGCATGAGCACACATCCCAAGCCCTGACCAGAAGCATCGCTGAATATCTGGAAACCCTCTGGCCCATCCGGAAGCGCGAGTATAGGTGCCGAAATCAATCGCCGTTTTAGCTCCTGGAATGAAGCTTCACAGTCATCCGACCACTCATACGCGACTCCCTTTTGAGTGAGGCGAGTCAATGGCGATGCAATCTTCGCGAAGTCTTTCACGAAGCGTCGATAGTATCCCGCCAAACCAAGAAAGCTTCGAATCTCACTAGCAGACGCAGGCCGCCTCCAATCAGCAACGGCTTCCACCTTCTTCGGATCGACTGCAATACCTTCGGACGAAATGATGTGACCCAGAAAGGATACGCTGCTGAGCCAAAATTCGCACTTACTCTGCTTTGCATACAACTCATGTTCTCGAAGTGTCTGGAGCACGGCCCGTAGATGTTCTGCATGCTGCGCCCTGTCTTTCGAGTAGACGAGAATATCGTCAATAAAGACTACCACAAATTTATCAAGGAAAGGTCGAAATACCCGATTCATCAGATCCATAAAGGCGGCAGGGGCGTTCGTCAGGCCGAATGGCATCACCAGGAACTCGTAGTGGCCGTAACGAGTGCGAAAGGCGGACTTTTGCACGTCGTCTGACTTGATCTTGAGTTGATGATAACCTGAGCGGAAATCAATCTTCGAAAATACCGAGGCGCCTTGCAGTTGATCGAATAAGTCGTCTATGCGGGGCAATGGGTACTTGTTCCGGATGGTGGCTTTGTTCAGCTCCCGGTAATCGACGCACAGACGCATGGACCCATCCTTCTTCTTCACGAACAATACGGGCGCTCCCCACGGTGAAACACTAGGCCGAATAAACCCTTTATCGAGTAACTCTTGTAGCTGGACCTTGAGTTCCTTCAGCTCGGCGGGAGCCATTCTGTACGGGGCCTTTGAAATCGGTCGAGTATCGGGGAATGTATCGATGCTGAACTCGATCTCTCGGTCGAGGGGCATGCCGGGTAGCTCGTCCGGGAACACATCGGGGAATTCTGCCACAACGTCGGTCTGACCTACGTTTGCACCTTCCTGTCGCATGTCTCGGACGGACGCCAAGTAGCCTTCGCACCCAGAATGCAGCATCCTCCGAGCAGAGATTGCCGAGATCAACATGCAGGTCGACGACGCCTCACCACACGAAAAGCAGAATTCAGGCACCCCTGGTATGCGGAAAGTGACCGTCTTCTTGGCACAATCTATGGTTGCGTTGCACGGCCCGAGCCAATCCATCCCCAGAATGATATCGAAGTCATTCATGTCTAGGACCATCACGTCCAGACCGATCTTTTGACCGCCGATACAGATAATCCCGTCGGTGCAGGCTGAATTAGTGAGTATTGGTGTGCCCGAAGGTGTGCTCACGCTAAGGTCGAGGTCTAATGATACTAACGGAAATTTGTGCTCGGCGGCAAAGTCCGCCGCTATGAAACTATGTGAAGCACCTGAATCAAATAATACGCGAGCAGGCACATTATTAAAACTAAGTATACCTGTCACGACCGTGTCTGAGGCAAGCGCTTCGTCACGAGTCATGGCGTAGACGCGGTCCTGGGCATTGGGGCGACGGTCTTGACCATTTTGCGGTGCAGGTTGATGGGCTCGAGGCGCTGGGACTTGATTCCCTGGACGGTGCTGCTGGGGCGCCATTGGACGATGTTGTTGGGGCGCCGTTGGGTTCGGCCTTTTGATTGGACACTCAGCACGTCGGTGGCCCCTCTTGCCACAGTTCCAGCACCCATCCTCTGGCATTGGGCAGTAGTCAATCGTGTGACCGTGACGATGACATCGGTTGCAATATCGTGTGTCACGCCCTTGATATCCGCCTTGGGGCCCGTTGTTCGGACGCTTGGTCACGTTGTTTCCTCCCGCGTGGCTAGGGCGTTTGTGATTGTAGGTATGCACAGCGCCGGCAGCACTTGGAGGGTATTGGCTTTCAAGGCGGAGGGCGTGGTTGAGAGACTCCCCCATCGTTTGGTATTTGGGAACAGACACATGGGCGGCGATAGATGGTCGTAGGCCCACTTCGAACCGTCGTGCACGACTCGCCAGGGAAGGCAGGTATTGTCCAGCAAACTTGGCTAACTTGTTGAACTCTGCTGCATACTGCCGCACCGTCATATTCCCTTGCCTTAGCTGCATAAATTCATTCTCCTTCTCCTGTCGAATAGCATCGGGAAGGTACTCGATCTCGAACGCCTCTCGAAAGGTGGCCCAAGATATTATCGTTGTCTCGTCGTCGCGTCTGATTGCTCGCTTTTGCACGGCCCACCAGTCGTGCGCGTTCAATCGGAGTAGAAGTTGAGCGCATGCGACTTTCTTGGACTCATCGACACCCAGAAGCTCGAACCGGTCCTCTAACTCCTCCAGCCAATCGATCGCCAACGAAGGGTCTTCAGTACCGCAAAAGGAAGTACGGAAGCTCTTTGTGAATTTTGACACGTCGAAGTTGGAACTTCTCGGTGCCGCAGGCATAAGCTCGTGTACCTCCGGTTCGATTTCACTTTGTCTGGCCGCAGGCTCGGTCACGGCAGGAGTGGTCGCGGAGTTGTTGTTGTTGGCCACCACTGTCTGAACAATTTGCTAAAGAGTATCAAGCTGCTTCTGCTGCAACTTGAATTGTGCATCGAATCGGGCCTCGAACTGGGTCTGGCGTGCCTCTACCTCCCGTCGATGTGCCTCCGCCTCCCGTCGATGTTGCTCATTCAGGCGTTGATTCTCCAGAGCTTGTTGTTGTTGCGCTTCCAGCATGCGCAACATCCGTCCCATGGCATCGTTTGAGGGTCCGGGCCTCGAGCTACTCGAGCCGCTCGAAGCACTTTCTTCGTTCGCCACATTCACCGTCGCACCTTCTGGGATTTTGAAGGTAAAAATGCATTAGTAACCAAACTTATTACGGACTCCCTTGTATGGAACGACGTATCTCATCGACACGAGACCAACGATTTGAGACTGAAAACTCGACACTAGAGGCCAAGGACGTAAAGCCGTGCTCTGATACCAATATGTCACGCCCCGATTCCGTAGAATCGATAGTCGTCCCCCGGGCGTGATGCCGTGCAAGCCTAAGTTGCGGTTGCACAAGGCATAGTCATAATTGTTATCCGAAACACAACAACAGCAAAACGCGCAGAGTAAATTGAACACACATTATAGAGACAGAAACATAAGCTTTATTGATAATGAACATCATATTACAGACTCGATACAAAGGTGCCGCACGGGCTTCTTACAACTGACTCCAATACAAAGTAGACGTCGATGAGATAGCCATTACATACATTCATCCCTTGATTACAACCAAAATTACAAAACACCTGGGATGGTGGGAAGGCGCTCCATCTGTCTTCGATCTTCAACAGCGGAGTCTTCAAAAGAGTCGATCCAAGCTTCAATGCACGGACGAAGCTTCAAAACACACGAGCGTTGCCTCCCTTTACGTAGCACGCCTTTCCAGATCTATCGCACCTGTATAGAGAGCGAGGATCAGTACAATCAACATGTACTGGCGAGTGGCTAATTAATTTCCAGGCTCTCATTTGGTTCAAGAATTTGATAAAATCATACAACTTGCTTTTAGTGGTCTTTCTAACCATCCTGGGTATTTTCATAAGAAGCATTAAGTTATACCAAGGTTTCTTCCGGCGGAGCGCGCCGTGCGACATAAAACTTACCATGTTAGCTGATAGCAATTTATATCAAGTGTTTGTTATGGGATTGGCCTAACCAGCCGCCTTGGACGTAGCCTGGTAATACGGGACCCCTGCAACGCAGGTAGCGAGCCCCGATGCAAGTCCCCGTCTTACCGATTGCCTTTCCAGCGTTGCCTAACCAGCGCGGCTACAACCAGTTTCTTCCTAGGCCGAGACGGTCCCGTGGCCCCGGAATTCCGCTCGAAGAAACCACCCCTTGTCGACAAGTTGTCCAAGTTCATAGGGTTAACATGGAGTGTTTTAGGATACCGTTGGGGCTTGTTATGTGATCAATTCATTCACTTGGTTGTTTTGCAGGCATGGATTTATTTCTATCTCTTTTCAACACAACGCATTTGTTATTCACTTCTAACACACAAGACTTGTTTTCTGCAAGCGAATCATTAAATCTTAGTAACATTACCCGAGTTCTTCATTTGAAATAGAGGGTCGAGACGAAGGGGGTCAGCCACTCACCTTGAGTTTTTGCTTGAGCGAGGGACTTGTTGGCTGCGCTAGACGTCGCCTACGCGATCACCTGAAATCGCACAAGCAACCGATTAGAACACTGTATTATGCAAGAGTTCGATAGAAAATGCGAGCTCGAATGTAAACCATGAAAACCATCGAAAACATTCACGAAAACGCATTCGGAAAACCAAAGCCAAAACCAATGCAAGCGGCGTGAAAAGCAGAGCAACGGGAGGTCTCTCCCGACTCAGCCGCAAAGTCAATCCTCGAGACGCAACCCGCTGAATATGGGACTTGGTTCCGAAGAAGCCATTCCATAACGTGGAATGGATCTTAATTCAACCGTTCCCGTTCGATCGATTCGATCGATCCCGACCTATCGGTCCCGACCGAGTCGATAGCGACAGTGTTCCTTTCTTGCGCACCCCGTGGACGGACAACGGGGCACGATGTAGGGACGGGGCACTACACAAAGGCTATGCCAAGCCTTGCATTATGGAAACGTGCATACTTTAACAAGCATTCACGCAGGCGACGCCTATGACTTAGGCTATTTCATGACTTTGTGTCAAAGACCAACTTTCCTTCTCCCAAGCCACGGGACGAAGGATCGTGTGTCATTTTCAAGCACGACGTGCACCAACTCTAAGCCGACCGTTGGACATTTTTCCATGTTCTAACTCATTTTGACCCGTCGGGATTATTCCCTTAGCTATGTGGATTCATCTCTTTTATTATTAAGCCTACTTGTGCAAGTTGAAAACATGCGTATTATTATGTGAAGGCAAAGATGAGGCAAGTTCACCGAAACTACCCCACCTGAGCGAGCGGTCGCCTGACCGAGATGTCTTAGAGTCGCCGTTGTAAGGCTAAGTCCGAACGCCGTCGGCATTTCGATTCCTCCGATTGACTGAGCGGGACGGGGCACTACACCATCGCGGCCGCCACCGGCCACCGGCGACCCCCCTAGCGGCGCGCGACCCCCCGACGATCACCCCCTGGCCGCCGCCTTCCTCCCCGGCGTGACGCATAGGCGATTCGTGCATTTACGTCGAAATCCCGTCGACGCGCACGGAGGAAAGTTTCAGAAATTGTGTTTCGGGACAGCAACTTCGCGCATGTTTTTTGGAAGATCCGACCGTTGGATCGGCGAACTCCTTGCTCTGTCGTAATTTTGGTATATCCATCTTCACTTCCCTCAATTTTCGTCCGTTAATTACGTCGTTTGATACCTCAAAACTGGCCACCAAGTTGACGTTTTAAATTGAACTATTTTTTGACAGTTTCGTGACACCAACTTCGCGGGTTCGTATCTTCTTCGTCGCAGCTCCGTTTTGTGCATCGTTAATTCCGGTGCACAGCTGGTATAACCCTCTTCCTGCCTCCTTTAGGTTTCGTTTCATTATAAGCACGTTTGGATGGTTGAATTCGACGCCAAAGTTGGCCGTCCGAATTCTTTAAATTGCACTTGTAAAATTCTATTTTTGAACCCGGGACTCCGGATTCAATTTCTGACACCACCAGTAGACTCGTGGCATCGTTCTGGCATGTTTTCATATAAAGTATGTCTAATTTGGAGAACGTGGGCCCTGGCACGCATTTCGGTGCAAAGCGGGTCCTACTTTTCGAGTCAACGGGTCACTTTGAGATCGGCTCATCGGAATCCTATTCTGGATATACCGTTGAGTTCGTATCGTCATTCTGGACTCGTTGACATATAATTTGCTGAGTTTTGAAGACATTTGCTCCGGCACGTATTTCCGTGCAAACCGGATACCAAGTGTCCGCGTCAACGTATCATTTTGAGATCGGCACATCGAAATCCTATTCCGGATATACCGTTGGGTTCGTATCGTCATTCTGGATTCGTGGACATATAATTTGCTAGGTTTGGTAGACTTCTATCTTGACGTATTTTTCGGTGCAAAGTGTGTCCAACGGCGGACATCATTTTGGCCCAAAATTACCGTTTTGCCCCTGTGTCCAAATTGGACTTATGGATAGGCTATCCTAGCTGGTTTGACCATTCTGGACACGTTGGTAATATTTATTTTATCATCCGACAACATCTGTAGATTTTGATTATGTATTATCCTTAATTTATAATTAATTATTTTTCCAGATATTGTTACTTTCTGGTTTTGAATTTTTATATATAATTTAATTACTATAAAAATCTGGAAAAAATTGTATTTAAATACTATGTTAATTTAGATAATTTACTATAATTTTTCTAGCATTTAATAAGTACTTTTGGTATTTTATAAAAATGGGAAAACTGAACTCATTTTCAGGATACATGTGTTTACTGATTTTTAATAAATATTTATGGGGGTTTAAAATCCCAAAAAAATTAGTATAAATTTCTATTATTAACAAGGATCATTTTGGTACTTTATTTTATGTATAATTGAGCTTTTTGTCTATCTCAAAAATTATTGGACCATAGTGTACAGTTTGATTTATTTATTGAATAATTACGACTTTTAATATTTTGTGTTGTTTTGAGTTATAGACGTATTGGACCTCATCCCGCACTAGTGTAAAGATCCTAGGAAGTTAGTTTGTGTATAGTGGCACTCCACATTAGACTTTTTATGTTAGGTCCCCACTTGACTAGTTTGACTAAAATGTTTGATTAGAGTTGACTTTGACCTAGATTGGCTTAGAAATCATATAGATTGTATTAGTTCTTTCGTTTACTTTTATTTTGGACATGTCATAACTGTATTACTCTATTTTAGGACATTGTGACCCTGGTACTGACATCTGATATTACACTACTCTTTTCAGAGTATCAGACGAGTACATTCTCTGATAGTTCTCTCATTTATTTGTCAATTACTATATTTCAGTTCTAGTTAGTTCTATGTGATTCTCTGTATCAACACGTATGGATATTTCTGGATTCATGTATCGACACATACCTTACTTGCTGGCCTCTATTACTGGAGTCATTGGTATCATTCCGAAATTATTTCTGGAATCATCATGTATTGGCCAGACTCATCTCGATTCTTTTGTCAATTTTGGATTCACTTGCTGGGCGGGGAAATATTGAGTAAGACATGTAGACATACCCCAAATCCGGAATCTCCTACAGGAATCTACCGGAAGCATAGCCATCTCTTGCCTGATCAGTAAGAGATGTGCCTGATACCTACAGCCGTTTACATGTCGACCTCGGTATTTTAAAATACACTGTTAGATCATAGTTGCCCGGATTCATTGATCACTGTTTGACTCATCTTGTACCAGAAATTATCTGGTATCGGATTATATGGACTGGACTCACACTGGGATTACATTAGACTTATATCGTACTGTCTGGACTCATACATGTTATTCTAGTTCAGTTAGCTTTTATTACAGTCTTCATTGTCATGATTCTTCTCTTGTTTTAGTTACCTTTCTTTTCTTGCATCTTACTGTTTCTCTATGCCATTATTACCTGTATAAAACTGCCATGCTCATCAATAAAACTGTCTATAACTGCTTTAGAGTTCTCTGTCAATTACTTGGGTTTTCTAGATGGGTTGTACTCGTTTCTGTCCTGATTGGACCTGTTGAAAATATTACAGATGATAGTCCTGAGGATACATGCCCTACTTACCATGGAGCTGGCCCTTGCTCCAGTAGAGGCCCCAACGGGGAACCTTGTTTAGTTATCTTTCTTATGTTTTGAGACTTAGACTTTGTCTGTACTTATTTTTGGATACTGGACTTTGTCTCCAGTTAGATACTTTGGTTATGTATTATTAAATCTGTGTTTGTTTACCTTCGCTTATAGATGTTGTGTTGTGATGAACATTTAAATGTGATTTTAGAACTGTTAGTAGCTTAGATCCTTTATTGTCTATTCTTAGAACAGTTTACTATGCTTTAACAAGCGTAGGCTGGACATGGCTCGGCCCGGCCCAACAATTTGGGTAACGGGTCGTGACATTATCACTGCTAAGTTTTACTTGTTTATTCTGGATATTTTTCATGCATGATAAACTGTTAGAAAGGTACATTTTTATGTATCTTGCTAGTCCTCTGAGGACCTGATGATCTCTTCAGGTTTAGCCGAGTTTGAGTCAGGAGCAGACGAGAGGTTTGAGTCAGCATCAGACCGCAGCGCTTTGCAGTTGAGGTCGCTTTGATTTGCAGGTTGTATTCAGATAGTATATTTCATGTATTTTTCTCTTTTGGTCTATTGTTAGTGGATTTATGTCCACCGAACGTGACATTGATTCTTGGAGACATTAAGTTATATTCATTATTGCTCAGTTTTATGTCTTATTTATTGCTTTTGGTTGTGTCTTGATTATTCTGTGGATGAGATATAGATTATCATGAGATTCTAGACTGCCATGACTCGTGTATATTAGACAGCGTTCTACTGCCGATACTGCGGCGTAGGCTGGGCTTGGATACGCTTCGTATCCGAAATGCGGGTGCGGGTCACACGGGCAGCTATCGGGTTACGCACTTTACACAGCTGCTTATATTATTAATTTATCTTCTAGTACTTCTTTGCTGGATGATGTGCCTGATAAAGTATGGTATGACAAAGAGCCGTCATACAACCACCTGCGAGTATTTGGTTGTAAGGCCATCGTACATGTACCGAAGGACGAGAGATCCAAACTTGAGCCGAAGACGAGGCGATGCTTCTTTGTCGATTACGGTCAGGATGAGTTTGGCTATAGACTCTACGACCCCGTGGAAAGAAACTCTATAGAAGCAGGGACGTGGTACTCGTCGATGATCGGACCATGACCAACACTCAGGATTCCGAGATGCCTTCTGAGGCTGAAGAATTGCCTGAGTTAGAGTCATTTCGCTTCGAGCAGTTTCTAGAGGACATTGCTGAGGATCCAGTTATGGGGGAGCCAGTACAAGGAGTTGCTCCCAACCTTGATCATCAGCCTGCTGATGGTGGTCAAGGTAACCCTCAGGCGGATGAGCATGCCGGGGAGGTAGTTCCTGAAGTGGAGGAGGCTGTTGATTTACAGCCAGCACCATTGGTTCAATTGAGGAGGAGCAACAGAGAACGTCGACCAGCTACGAGATACTCATCGAGTAAGTATGTGCTATTGACTGACGGAAAAGAGCCTGAAAGTTTTACAGAGGCTATGGACGATGAACATAGGCATGCGTGGATAGAGGCTATACAGGAGGAGATGAGTTCCTTACAGGCTAACTCCATTTATGATCTGGTACGGTTGCCAAAGGGTAAGAAGGCTTTGAGAAATCGATATATATATTCAGAGTGAAGCAGATAGATGATGCTACTCGCCCTCGATACAAAGCGAGGCTGGTAGTTAAAGGCTACGGTCAGCGGAAGGGCGTAGATTATGATAATATCTTTTCGTCAGTCGTCAAGCAGTCGTCTATTCGGGTGGTGCTAACATTGACAGCCAGTTTTGATTTGGAGGTCGAGCAAATGGATGTGAAGACGACATTCCTCCACGGTGATCTTGAGGAGGAGTTGTACATGGAGCATCCAGAGATATTCTGTGAGAAGGACAAGTCACACTTGGTTTGTCGGTTGAGAAAGAGCTTGTATGGTCTGAAGCAAGATCTGAGGCAGTGGTACAAGAAGTTCGACTTATTTATAGGGGAGCATGGTTATGCACAGACGACGTCGGATCACTGTGTATTCGTCAGGTATTTTGTCGAGGATAATTTTATCATTTTACTGCTCTATGTTGATGATATGCTACTGATGGGTGGGACTGCTACTAGGATAGCGGAGTTGAAGCGGCAACTGTCCGTAGCCTTCTCTATAAAGGATTTGGGCGCATCAAAGACCATTTTTGGGATGGAGATCAGCCGAGAGAGAGAGAGTCTAAGCTGTTATACTTGTCCTAAAAGAAGTACATTCACCGGGTACTTCAACATTTCGGAATGGACGGGTCAAAGAAAGTGAGTAACCCCCTTACAGCTCACTTTAAGTTCACTGAGAAGCAGCGTCCATCTACCGAGGACGAGAATGAAGATATGGAGCGGGTTCCATATGCTTCAGCTGTGGAGAGTCTCATGTATGCTATGGTGTGTACGAGGCCAGACATCGCTCACGCAGTTGGCACAGTTAGCAGGTATCTTTCCAATCCTGGAAGGGTACATTGGAGTGCGATCAAGTGGATCCTACGATACCTTCAGGGCACTGCCGATTGGAGACTTTCTTTTGGTAGTGATAAATCAAAGCTGGTTGGGTATACCGACGATGATATGGCTGGGGATGTAGACACGAGACGATTGACTTCGGGCTATGTGATAATATTTATTGGGGGAGCGGTATCGTGGCAGTCACGGTTGCAGATGTATGTTGCATTGTGGACGACAGAGGCAGAGTACATTGCGGCAACAGAGGCTTGCAAGGAGTTGCTATGGATGAAGAAGTTGCTGTAGAAAGTGGAGCTAAAGCAAGAGCAGTATACTTTGTTTTGCGATAGCCAGAGTGCCATTCACCTTGTGAAGAACCAACTATTTCATAGTCGGTCCAAGCACATTGAGACTCGGTATCATTAGATACGGGATGTGATTGAGAAGAAGAACACGGCGCTTGAGAAGGTCCATGCTGATGACAATGGAGTGGACATGCTCACGAAGGTTCTACCAAGGGAGAAGTTTAAGTACTGCAGACAGATCGTTAGGATGATGAGTTCCTCCACCTAGTTGTGAAGGGGGATATTTATTGGAGTGGGTGGGGTTTCCAACCTATGTGGAGAATACTTCGGAGTGCGACGAGCGCCATCCGTGTGTCGAAAAAGCTCGAGGAGTGCATCGATCCTATTTTCAAACATATATGGTAAGGAAATATATGATTGGATTTCCATATTTACTTTGATCACATATTTATGATTGGATCCTTCATATAGTAGCTTTCCATATAATTGGGCTTCCAATTATGGCAAGCCAATTATGATTGGATTTCCATTAAATATATGATTGATGCATATTGAAAGTTTCTATATATATATTGACCTTCCATGTATGGGTTACCAAGGGCTTATAAAATGGTGATGCATGCTAGTTAAAAACTCATCTAAAAAACAAGAGTGCTTTGCAATATTTGAGAGAAAGAGAGGATTAAGGACTATTGTGAATGAGAGATTGCTTCGAATAATTTTTCGACATCTCTTTTCTTCGAAGTCCGCAATCAAAATTTTCTTCTTTCAAGTGAGTTGTGGTGATCCATGTTGGATCGGAAGGAGCTTGTAGAGGATGTATTCTCCTTATTCCATTATTGGAGGTTTCTTCAGGATTGGACTCCGATCGTTCCGTGATTTTTTTTCGCAAGGGTTTTCGACGTCAAAAATCTGTGTCTGCGATTATGTTTGGTATTTTTGGTTTGTGTGCTTTTGTTCTCTTGTAGGACTTTCTAGTTTGGGGGAACAGTTTTTTCGCTTCGTTCCCAACAGATCTTACATGCTTCTTCGAACCTTTGTCAGCAATCATCCGAATAAAACTCATATTATATGCAAATTTTTTCGTATCTTTCAGAAAAGTATAATATTTGCATACTTTTGAAGAGTCAAATCAGTACATAAATTTTAAACATGCAAAATTTTAAACGTGTTCCATATAAATTATTAAAAAATTTAGCCAAAAAATGTGATGTGAATATGTTTAATTAACCAAAATTGACAACATAATTAAGAATTTGAAGTTTCTAACCTCAATATTTCTATTTTTCGAATATTTGACCAATTTTTTTGAACTACAATACTTTTGTCATCCCAAATTTTTTTCGTTTGCCTAATTGTTAGAGGCTTCGAACTACAGTATATCCAATTATAGCAAGCCTATGTTATTCGAATACTAGACAAATATATATATAGGTATTTCAAGCATTTTCTAATAAGTAGGTACAAGCTAGTGATGTGTTGTATGAATACAAACACAATAATAGAGAAAAAGATACCATTCAAATACAAAAATTGTTATTTCTTGAACATGCAACATGCTAACAAGCAAAAACCTTGGTTCAAGGCTACAAACCTATGACCAGAGTTTCTTAACTTAATGATTCTAAGATCGTTATATATTTCCAACATTATGCGATGTTATCTCCCTGAATTGACCGCTTATTTGATCAATTATGTTTAACAATATTTTATTTGAAGATCCATATTAGAATTAGTATTAAATTAAGGTAAAAATCACCAATTTAAATTACCAAACAGCCCCAAAGTGTATATTATTACTAATTTAATCGCCAATTTAATTACCAAACACCTCCCCGCACAATAACAAAAATTAAAAAAAAAAATCCGCCATGGTCTCCGGCCACCATGTCCAAAAATTGTTGTGAAGACGATCCTAGTCCCCATGGTCTTTGGCCACCGCAGCCACTGCAGGCCCAACGACGCTTCCAGACCTAGACCCATCGACCCCGTCCACTTGGCCTCTGGCTCACTAGACGTCGTCGAGCAAACCTAAAGACGGCTCCAGGAGACAGAGCTCAGCCAGATTGTTCAGATGTGGAGTCGATACTCCTCCGGAGTGCTCAGATGTGGAGGTCGGCCGTTGGCTTCGTAGGCTCCGGGGAAGGAGCTTCGCTGCTGGCTTTGTCGGCTCCACGTGGCTCGTCGAGCTCGACCAGGGTGGCCACGTGGCTCGTCGAGCTCGGCCAGGGTGGCCGCGTGGCCCGTCGAGGACAGCCAGGGTGGCCGCGTTCATCTTCGAGCTCTTCGTGATTGTCGTGGGACGAGGGTGGGCTCTAGAGTCTGCAATGACTCGTTCCTCCACTTGCACCCCAGTCCCCTCACTTTTCTGATGCAGGTGAAGTGCAGGAAAAAAGGGACATCAAGGAAAAGTTGTCAGAATAAAACCACTTGCGTTGCAGTTGTAATTGCAACCAAACACGAAAACTCGGTGGAGATGCCTTCACTTGCATGCAGCGGGAACTCCCAGTTGCGGGGGAGATGTTACCATCCAAAAGACCCCTTAGTGAATTTATTTAACTAATGAGAAGCTGCATTTGATTTATGAGACCAATTATTAACATTATATGGTTCACATATAGGCCAAGTTTGATTTGCGGAATCAATGTCTTAGAATTTTTTTATATTAATTTTATGTATTTGGATGCCAAAAAAAGCAGAAAAAAATCCAAAGATAGCAATGAGACCGGGGGATTTCAGGTGAGGCACTAAAGCTCGTCCAGCCCAGTAGAGCTTGTGGATTGCCTCGAAGCTACTTCATTTTCAGTCAAGTTGCAAGTAAGGTGTCTTTTCATTTCGAGTATGTAATAAAGGAATATGATGTATGTACATTGTGGCTATTTTGAAAAAGAGTTTAAAAGAGAGATATGTAAGCAAAATTATGGTATTTTGAGTCGCAAGCTTTGTACTTTACAATCCTATCAAGTTAATAATAAAATAAGTATTTACATTTCAATTCTCTGTGTCCAATATTTGGTTTTTTGTAATTAAATATGCTGTGTGCATGTGTTTTGTCTTGTCTAGTTGTATTGTACAGGTACTGGCCTTGTGCAAGCGCAACTTAGGCTTGCACGGCATCACGTCTTAGCAAGGACGAACGATCCCACAGGAATCAAAGTGAGCACGAACTACCCTAGCAGGATCGAGGCGTGACACATGGTGTGGATTGATATTATTTGGTGGTCTGTTTCAAATTGCTGATTCAACCCGGTAATTAATGGAGTGACTTCTGGATTCTTCAAGTCAGGGAGGGGGCTGAGGCAATGAGATCTTCTATCATCTACCATTTTCATCATCATGGCGGAGGTGTTCAGCAGGAGTCGAAATAGTATGGGGGGCATTTAGGGATACAACAAATACTTCATGACGAGTGGGTGCCCCATGGTGACCCATTTAGCTTATGCAGACGACATGGTTCTTTTTAGTGTTGGGGATAAGGACTGGATTTCGATGGTGATGCTCCACATCGAAGCTTATGAAAGGGCTTAGGGGCAGAAAGTGAACAAGCATAAGAGCAATGTGTTTGTGCATCAGTTTATCTCGAAGGAAAGAAGGACCGTCCTTCCACAGCTGACTGGGTTTAATATTAAGTGTCCCCCTTTCACTTATCTCTGATGTCCTTTGGCGTATGAGAAGCGAAAGGCTAATCGGTTCTACTATTTGGTAGACAAGATCAAAGGTCGCATTGAGAGTTGGCACAATGGCATTATATGTCCGGGAGGCAAGTTGGTCATCCTCAAGCATGTGCTTAATGCCATTCCGATGTACACTCTTGCGGCGTGCAACCCATCTAAGAAGGTGGTTAAGAATATTGAAAAACTGTTTGTTAGTTTCTTTTGGGGCCAACAAGACGGGGTGGACATGAGAATGTGGGCTAGCTGGCCGACCTTAGCAAGAACAATTGAGGAGGGAGGGATGGGTCTGTACAGGGTGTCTGAGGTCATCGATGCTTTTTTGGTGAAGCTTTAGTGGAAGCTCAGGAATATAAATTCTCTGTGGAGCAGTTATATCAAAGGGGGGCACTTTGCGAGGTGTCACCCGGTGGAAGCCACAACCAACTGCAAGGCTTCTCAGGTATGGAGGCGGCTTATTCGTGGCAGGTGTCACGAATCGCACCCGGTTTAGTAGCACGAGCATGTGGGTACACCCAGCCTACGCCGCAGTGTCAGCAGTAGAACGTTGTATAGGTCATCTACAATATCTAACAAAATAATGAATATAACCTGTCATCTCCGTACGGAAGAATATATATAACATATGAAATATAACTCAATCATATGAATCTAAAGGAAGATAAGCACGATAATTTGATAGATGATAAAGATGAAATAGTAGCAGTCACAACCAACAAGTTTAGAAGTCTAAGACATAGTACAATCCCAAAATAATAATACAGACCCAATGTATCAATCTGAAAACAAATCCAGCAAAACCTAGAGGTGCGTCCTTTATGAGCAACGGTTCCACAGGATGGTCTTGATCAGCG